>JASFXZ010000034.1:4025772-4625772 GCA_032209605.1 Mactromeris polynyma | reverse complement strand
CACTGAAAACTAAATTCAGGTAATGTACAATTATGGACTGTTCCGCTGTTGTGCATGATGTGATATCACCTCGGACAGTAATGATTTTTGGTGCATATCAAGTTATAAACATCATGTAGAAGAGCAAGTCAACCAGTCTGAAGCACATCTTATCTTATTGAATTAAACGCACCGGACGTCAAACTTTCAGTGACAAATTGTCGGTCTTCACAATTTAAGAGTTGTCCGGAGTTGAAAGAAATCCATCTGTGCCAGCCTAATACCAGGGCCCTAGATGTGCCAGTGTTATACCAGGGCCATAGATGTGCCAGCGTTATACCAGGGCAATAGATGTGCCAGCGTTATACCAGGGCCCTAGATGTGCCAGCCTTATACCAGGGCCCTAGATGTGCCAGCGTTATACCAGGGCCATAGATGTGCCAGCGTTATACCAGGGCCATAGATGTGCCAGCGTTATACCAGGGCCCTACATGTGCCAGCATTATACCAGGGCCCTAGATGTGCCAGCGTTATACCAGGGCCATAGATGTGCCAGCGTTATACCAGGGCAATAGATGTGCCAGCGTTATACCAGGGCCCTAGATGTGCCAGCGTTATACCAGGGCCCTAGATGTGCCAGCGTTATACCAGGGCCCTAGATGTGCCAGCGTTATACCAGGGCCCTAGATGAGCCGGCGTTATACCAGGGCCCTAGATGTGCCCGCGTTATACCAGGGCCCTAGATGTGCCAGCATCAACGACAATTTCAACAAATATATATACAACTACGTCATAAGCCTCACTATTTCTTTGTTCTTTCGACTTTTGAGGGGTTTCTACATGCTTGTATAAAACTTGAACAAAAACAGTTGCGAAAATTGAGAAAAGGTGACAGTGTCTCAATAACTATCGAACAAGCCTTGTACATAGTATAACATACATATAGGAAAAGTGACTCCATCCCCTGGTGGCCATGTTTTTTGACAAATCCTAATAATTAAAACATTCTTGGTAGAGGGGCCGCCCAAATACATTTGTATGAAATTATATATCCATGGGCTATTAGTTTTTGACAATTTTTTTTTTAAAGTTTGTACTCTACATTGCCATGGCAACCAGAGTTCTGCACTGATCCACTTCATTTGAACAATTTTTGTTGAGGACCATCCAAAGATCATTCCAGTCAAGTTTTTCAAAATTTGCAGTGGTTTGCAAAGAGATGTCGTTTGTGGCAAAAGGGATTCTGATTCGCGGTAAATCAGTTGAGCCCATTCCATCTATCACACTGAAATCAAAGTCCCGTATATCTTATTTCTTTAGATTGATCTATACCCAGGATAAGGGAATATATTATTGTTTCTCCACTCATTTCGAAGGTGTCGAGGTTGTGGATATAAATAAACCATTCATGATGGAAGGAACTTGGTCTTACATGCGTACTGTGACATATGATCTTTATGGCATTGTAGACAATGCACAGAAACACAATGAAGAATACAGTAAAACCTCACTTAAAGACCACCTCAATAATAAGACCATCTCAAAATTTAGACCACACTTTTCAAGTCCATTTTGACTGTTTTGCTCTTTATTCAACCTCAATATTATGACCAGTTGTCCCAAGTGCGGACTTATTATTGAGGTTTTACTGTATACAACATCTTCAGGCTTGTAAAATAGGCAAGTTAATAGTCAAACCTCTTGTTTCTTCATTGTGGCTCGTAAAAATTCCACTTCTTTTTCTAGTTTCTTCACCTGATCTTGATACTTAGCTGTGATGACTGATTCAGCTGCATATTGCTTTAATAGTAAACAACATCCAATCAGCACAGTATAGGCTGTAGTCATAATACAAACTTAAACAATCTATAATAGGTATACAGACAAAATCCCCTCCGGACAAAATCCCCTTTGTAAATTTTACAAGTAGGACAAAATCCCCTTCCGAATTTTACAAGTACGACCAAACACCCTCTGATATTTTTTGAATTAAGTTCAATGTGGTTTAAAACTAAACAAATAAACAGAATAATGTTTCAACATTTATTGAACATTTTTAACATGGACAGTAAAACCAAGAAATATTAAAAACACTTAATTGGATCTACAGTTCGATGCATGTCATTATTATAATTTTATATTGTATCAATTATCATCTAACATTCAAACAATAGCAGAGGGTGTTCAAACTTGAATGATATATTATCCCCATGAACATTGTGACCAAGTTTGGAGAAGATCAAATAAATACCATTTGACGCAGAGAGCAGGCTATGGCCATTTAATGAATTTTGGATAATTAGACCATTTAACTCCAGAGAGCCTGGGGCCATTTGTCTGGTTATGAAACCTGAATTAGATGAAATGTCCATGAACATTGTGACCATGATTGGTGAAGATCCAACAAAAACTATTTGAGTTAGAGGAATGTAGGACATTAGCCTATTAGACATTAAATATTGTTATGGGTCTTAATATGTCCTTTATCAAGGGGCTTTTGTTCACCTGTGCAAAATCATGAAGGGGCTAAAGTCCTATGTTGAAGGGGCTATTGTACGCATGTGCAATATCATGAAGGGGCTAAAGTCCTATGTTGAAGGGGCTATTGTACGCATGTGCAAAATCATGAAGGGGCTAAAGTCCTATGTTGAAGGGGCTATTGTATGCATGTGCAAAATCATGAAGGGGCTACTGTACGCATGTGCAATATCATGAAGGGGCTAAAGTTCTATGTTGAAGGGGCTACTGTATGCATGTGCAATATCATGAAGGGGCTAAAGGACTATGTTGAAGGGGCTACTGTACGCATGTGCAATATCATGAAGGGGCTAAAGTTCTATGTTGAAGGGGCTACTGTACGCATGTGCAATATCATGAAGGGGCTAAAGGACTATGTTGAAGGGGCTACTGTACGCATGTGCAATATCATGAAGGGGCTAAAGTTCTATGTTGAAGGGGCTATTGTACGCCTGTGCAATATCATGAAGGGGCTAAAGTCCTATGTTGAAGGGGCTATTGTACGCATGTGCAATATCATGAAGGGGCTAAAGGACTATGTTGAAGGGGCTACTGTACGCATGTGCAATATCATGAAGGGGCTAAAGTTCTATGTTGAAGGGGCTACTGTACGCATGTGCAATATCATGAAGGGGCTACTGTACGCATGTGCAATATCATGAAGGGGCTAAAGTTCTATGTTGAAGGGGCTATTGTACGCATGTGCAATATCATGAAGGGGCTAAAGTTCTATGTTGAAGGGGCTACTGTACGCATGTGCAATATCATGAAGGGGCTACTGTACGCATGTGCAATATCATGAAGGGGCTAAAGTCCTATGTTGAAGGGGCTATTGTACGCCTGTGCAATATCATGAAGGGGCTACTGTACGCATGTGCAATATCATGAAGGGGCTAAAGTCCTATGTTGAAGGGGCTATTGTACGCATGTGCAATATCATGAAGGGGCTACTGTACGCATGTGCAATATCATGAAGGGGCTAAAGTTCTATGTTGAAGGGGCTACTGTATGCATGTGCAATATCATGAAGGGGCTAAAGGACTATGTTGAAGGGGCTACTGTACGCATGTGCAATATCATGAAGGGGCTAAAGTCCTATGTTGAAGGGGCTATTGTACGCATGTGCAATATCATGAAGGGGCTACTGTCCGCATGTGCAATATCATGAAGGGGCTAAAGTTCTATGTTGAAGGGGCTATTGTACGCATGTGCAAAATCATGAAGGGGTTACTGTACGCATGTGCAATATCATGAAGGGGCTAAAGTCCTATGTTGAAGGGGCTATTGTACGCATGTGCAATATCATGAAGGGGCTAAAGTTCTATGTTGAAGGGGCTACTGTACGCATGTGCAATATCATGAAGGGGCTACTGTACGCATGTGCAATATCATGAAGGGGCTAAAGTTCTATGTTGAAGGGGCTATTGTACGCATGTGCAATATCATGAAGGGGCTAAAGTTCTATGTTGAAGGGGCTATTGTACGCATGTGCAATATCATGAAGGGGCTAAAGTCCTATGTTGAAGGGGCTATTGTACTCATGTGCAATATCATGAAGGGGCTTTTGTCTGCCTATGCAAATTTGAGCTATAGGGCTAATGTCCTAGGGGCTAATGTCCGTCTAACGACTTAGAGAACAGACATAGACACCACCATCATTGCTTGCCACAGGTGATCCCATAATATGGCCCACAGGCATAAACAATGCATACTACATTACTACACTTTGGTTGTGAAGAAAGTACATGAATTAGAGAATATATGCTTTTGATTATGTTTAAAACATACCAAAGCGAAATGTAATCTAACAGAAAAAATCTTCAACAAACCTTTTTATATTCTTCCTGCATTTTCTCTTGTCTCAAAATTCTACTCACATCATTTTCCACTCCCTCGAAAAACTTTGTATCAGTTGCTTGGACAGGTGTTTTAGTTACCATAGGTGATGAGGGCATATCAAGTTCTGAAATCCAGTGGGGAAAAATCACATGGTCACATGGTATCTATGTATGTAACTATACACTTCACACCGAGAATATTTTTATTTAAGTCATTTTTTCGGCGCAGCCGTACTTATATGGTTTTGCTATTTGCATATCAGTGTTGTGTAAACCAATTAAATCTTACGTTAGCAGCCAAGGCAATTTCTCTTCAACCAATCAACATTTGTAACCTTTCAATAAAGGGTACGTTACCTTACCTAATCCACGGAATTTCGGCAAATTTACCGATATTCATTTTGGATCTGGAGTGACCAGCAATGGTAACATCTCGGCATTTTTTATGTTGCACAACAAATCTTAACTTTCCAATTGCACCGACCATCTTATTTCAAGGTATTTTTTATCTTTTATTTCCAAAAATATGAATACATTCAATTAAAGCTTGTTATCTATTACAGACTACTTATATGGCCGCGGCCGTGGTCCAGTGGTTAGTGCGCTGGACTTGTAACCCGGCAATCCGGGTTCGATTCCCGGTCGCTGCAGGTCATACCCTTCCATGAAAATTTGACAAAAATGTTGATTTTCCTCCACATGTGGAGAAGTTGCCGGCTCCTTGTGGAAGGGTAAGTTAGTACTGGTAAGAATTCAGTCCAGGAAAAACTGATTAGGTGAACCGGCCGCCATATATAACTGAAATATCGTTGAGAAACGGCGTTAAACCCAATGAAACAAACAGACTACTTATTGATGCTAGCTGTATCATATGACGATTCCTAAGATCAATCTTACAGCAGGTTATTCATTGGTAAATGTAAATATCTGTCGTTGTATTTATGTCCCAAATTATTTGTCTTTGTCATAGTAATAAACAATTCAAATAATGTGTGTAAAGGGAATATGCTATATTTCAAGAGTTGATCTAGTAAATACATTCTTTGTTTCACGACATGCCGTGTTTCACGACATGCCTTGTTTCACGACATGCCCTGTTTCACAACATGCCCCGTTTCACGCCATGCCGTGTTTCACAACATGCCCTGTTTCACAATATGCCCTGTTTCACAACATGCTGTGTTTCACAACATGCCCTGTTTCACAACATGCCGTGTTTCACAACATGCCCTGTTTCACAACATGCTGTGCTTCACGATATGCCCTGTTTCACAACATGCCGTGTTTCACAACATGCCGTGTTTCACAACATGCCGTGTTTCACGATATGCCCTGTTTCACAACATGCTGTGTTTCATGATATGCCCTGTTTCACAACATGCCGTGTTTCACAACATGCCCTGTTTCACTACATGCTGTGTTTCACGATATGCCGTTTCACAACATGCCCTGTTTCACAACATGCTGTGTTTCATGATATGCCCTATTTCACATGCCGTGTTTCATAACATGCTGTGTTTCACGATATGCCCCGTTTCACAACATGCTGTGTTTCACAACATGCCGTGTTTCACAACATGCCGTGTTTTACGATATGCCCTGTTTCACAACATGCTGTGTTTCACGATATGCCCTGTTTCACAACATGCTGTGTTTCACGATATGCCCTGTTTCACAACATGCTGTGTTTCACGATATGCCCTGTTTCACAACATGCTGTGTTTCACGATATGCCCTGTTTCACAACATGCTGTGTTTCACGATATGCCCTGTTTCACAACATGCTGTGTTTCACGATATGCCCTGTTTCACAACATGCTGTATTTCACGATATGCCCTGTTTCACAACATGCCCTGTTTCATTTTATTCTAACGAACAGTCTTACCATCTGCATGAGTTTTTCTTTCCTCTGACTGTCTGTTAAATTGCTCTAGTGACATGGTCGCTGGTTTATCTTTCTTTTTCTTTTTCTTGGCATCTTTTGCATCACCTTCTCCTCTCTGTCCGTTTGTTATTGATGGTTTATCCTTCTCTTTCTGAATATTTAAGCAATCATGTTAAACTGGACTTTCATTCACTGTCATCATTACAATAGTTTGTTTGACTTAACCTAATTTACAACTATCCCTTAATGTTAGCAAACAGGGCCCAGGATTATAACAGATACTTATACTCAGCACTCAAATCACAGAATTTACTCTTATGAGCCTGATAGGGAGTCATACTGAGTAGGAATTCTTATGATAATGTTGACTGAGAGCCTTGTATTGTTTGTCACCCATTTTCTTAGGGATTTGAGTGTAATATATGTATGAAATCTGGGAGTAATTATTGAGTCTGTGTGTGAAGTGTGGCACTTAAACCCAATCATTACTCCCAGATCTCATTATCACACTAAAATCTCAAAGAAAATGAATCAAAATGAATACTCGGCATGACAAATAATTGTCATATGTCATATCAAAATGGAAACAAAAATCCCCAGTTCATCAAATAAATACAAATGACAACAATGTCAAACAACAGCATGAGTAATGTGACATAAATACAGTCCACTCTCAATATGTTGAATATTTCGGGACCGTAGAAAATTGCTTAAATTGCACTTCATGTACTACTCATTAAGTCTAAGAACGATGTGTTTAATAATACATCTGTACCTCTTTTAATTCAAACATGATATAGTGATCATATGAGACATAACACAATTTTTAAAGATGACATGTTTTAGTTGAAGTATAAACATTATAAAATCACTCTGTTTGGTTGAAGTTTTGCACAATTTGATATGTTTGCATTTAATAGTGTAACATTTTGCAAATCCTTCCATTGTATAAATAATCGATAATTAAATGTGCGACCATACAGGTAAATCATCGGTTTTATCTCATTGATGTGTGAAAACATTCGTCACCAGCAGGATACAACTCGACTTCATGTTAAACAATAGATTTAAGGTGCAAACTTGTTAAGTAGGACTTCGAAAAAACTATGAGACAAAAATTTGACCGGAGGAAAAAATCTGGACATTTGAAAAAACTTCAAGTAAACGAAAAATTTGTCTTAAGTGAGTTCGTCATAACGAGAGTGGACTGTACATTTCATAGTGTGAGCAACAAGTACTGTAGACATGAATACAAGATATAGTACACACCATATATATGAATATATGATTACCTGTCTTTTCTGTTCATTCTCCAGTTTACTCAGTAACATGGCTTGCTGTAAATCTTTTTCAAACGAGTCAGCTGCAAACTAGAAACAAAATCAAAACATGAATTAACAACAAATTGCAGGGATTTCCCTGACTAAAACATTTTGAGTCCCTGACTCCCTTTTCTTTCTATGGACTCCCATTTTCCACTTACTGTGCATCACTGGCACACCTAAAATAAACCTTTATCAAGTATAAACTGCATATCTGGGACCCAAAAATTTACTAAGGACCCCCAACTTGTCAATCACAAGGGTCCAAGGACCCCTAGCTGAAAATCCTAGGGAAAACCATGAATTGTCAGCTCTCAATACTGTGTATACATGATAATGATTTTAAGTTAAACCAAGGAAATTTAGTCATATTTTCAAATGGAATTATTAATCTAGACAAAATCATTGGAAGAAAAGGGATTTTTTGGTAAATTTCAAATACGAAAACAAATGAACACCTACTTCTTTGTCTTGTTTCTGCCATTCGTCCCACTGCTGTGAGGAAACATTCCCCCCGTTGACATGGCGATGAGATTCCTGTGTTGGATGAGAATGTGAGGGACCTTTGTTTGGTACACCAAAGGCTAAATGTTGTAACTGAAATGTTTAGGATTGAAAAAGATAACATGAATATTTTGCATTACCTATCATTTAGATAAAAGTTGACCCTTCATCCAGAATCCTTTGGGTCAAAATGCGGCTTGTTGGAAATTCCATGGGTCAAAGGTCAGTTCAAGGGTCAAATGAAACCCCTGAGACTACACTATGTATATAAAATTAACAAGAGTATGTCATCTTAATTGTGAGTAACTTTATCAACAGCAATCCTTCACTATAGGTGTATTGTAAACAGGAACACAACCAAATATTTTATTGCAAAAGAGGTAATGGCATATTTTTTCCTAATACATACAGTCAGTGCCATAATTATATAAGTGGAATAACTTGTCTGAAAAATGAGCAAGAAAATTTGCTGGTACAAAATGGAATCACAAGCCCAAAAAGGTAGATGCATTCAGATTATTATCAAAGACTTAAATTCTAAATCAGAAATAATTATCTGATTTTGCACTTATGCTATATGGGACTATATCAAGACTATAACAAATACTTACACTCAGCTCTCAAATAACAAAGACTAAAAGATGAAATTTGAGTTCAAATTACTGCTGATTCAACGAAACTACAGCATACCAGTTCCATGTCACTGTGTGGATGAATTTTCCCAATAGGATCTTAAATTTAGTGCTAAGATGTTCAATAATTTATATATAAATTGTCGTAGGTGGAATTTCCTTGCTAAGTAGGCCTACTTGGAGGTGAAAATTATATACTTGTATATATATACATCAGTCATTCAGTGTTTGACCAGGAGACTTAATGCTCGATGAATAATTCATCGGACGATTGTAGGTTGTAAAAACAGTCTAAAGAGCATTTAACTAAAATCCAATTTGTGACATCAAAAATGTACACAGTCATTGTGTTGAACGGAAGCCAAGAACTAGAGGACGCAGGCAAACATGAATTATGATAGGAAATATGCAAGCATGATTTTATCCAGCATTCAATCAAGCACGGACATATATTCTGTGATTCATTAGGAATGAACACTTCAAATGCCCATCATGTACAACAGCAAGTGACAATACATTTTAACTGATGGTATTGGCATCCTATCTTAACAGGCAGTAGCATGAAAGATCCAAAATAACAAATTAAACAAATTCAATATGCATGTATCCGAATATTTTTGGTCCGAAATGCCATACATTAAAACCAAAACACATGGCGTTAATGTAAAGATGTTGATTATAAACAAATCAGTAACAGAGTAAACGAGTTTATAAATAAGAGAATTATCAAAATTATAAATAATAACAATGTGTACTTCAGTTTTCTCCTGATTCTGTTGTTGTTTTTTCTTTTTGTTCTTTTTCTTCTGAGCGTTCGATTGAGATCCTCCCTTCTTTGACTGGGCGTCTTTCTTCTGTCCGTCATCAGAGTCATCGTCTTCAATTTTCAGCAAAGCAAATCTAGACTTGACTTTTATTGAAGCCATGACTTACTTGAGAAAACGCACTTAAAAGCTTGCAAGCACACAAAGATAGATATTTTAAGAAGAGTGAATGTTGGTAGCAGATAAAGTTCATTTAAAACCGTAAATCCGTATAGTACCGGGAACTACGTTTACTAATCACACTACGAATATACTCGTAAAGAGGTTAACAAGACTAATTTTGATGCAAAGCATCAAAACGGCGGCACAAGTTTTAGGAAGCATGATATTGAAGATTTATTATTTTGTTTATCAATAAATAAGAAAGTATGATCATCACCAAGCCATAATTCTGGTAAGAATCATCCATACACGAAACGTAGATAGAACGAAACGGATCTAAAAATATACATGATTATAACTTCTAGTTTTACAGATCTAAAAGAACTATTGGGATATCAAAAGGGAAAAATATCCACTAAAAATGTCAAAACAACGTAATTAAAAGTTCAGTTCAACCATCAGCATTTGATCTCGAATGTACTGAATCCGTTTTACTGCCAATGCGTTATTTGAACAACAAATGCTATGACGTTTTCAACGACAATTTTCATTGGCTGAATTTTGTTTACATATTACCATCAGTACATAACTTATATGGGTCAAGTTAAGGCAATGTATATTGCATAGTTTGGTCACTGTATTTATATTTGTACATTATAAACTGCATTCATGAACTTATTAATATGGATTAACATTTTTTGTTTAACAATTTGCTTTTTTATAAGTACAATTTCAATTTGCGTGCACAGCATTAGGAACCATTTCCTGAACTTTGATGATGAATTGAGCGTAGTTGTGAAACGAAGCTATGTAATACACGATGCCTAACCGTTTTCGTGACTAGCTGTTGTAAATTCTTATAAGCATACGTAAAACATTTTTTAAAGCTTTTTATTAACGGTAAAAATACATTTTAAATATTTTGACATTTTTTTATTATCAATTAGTACACTTTTTTTATCTGTATAATTAGAATCACGTTTTGTAAGAACAATTTAAAAAAGCATAATACCAATGGCTTCTCCCATTTCGATTATGCAACTCCATGTACCTAGATTAAAAATTATTCAAATAGACGACGGCCTGAAGGCCGCCGTCAATAAACGGTTGTTTGCTTTATAATCTGCACTGAATTTATTATTTATGTTTATCACAGTATATATCTCAGAGGCGGTTCCATAGCGGGGGGGGGGGGGGCAGCTGTGGGGGTGCATCACTTCATGTTTTCGGTTTTGATCAAGCAATACGGCAATGAGTGAATGACTGTGGATTATTCTTTTTTTGTTATTGAACATAAAACCAACTTGACAGGTGCACCCCCACCCTGGATCCACTGGTGGATCTGAACTTACACAAAGGGTGCTGTAAAAGTTGTGTGCTCAGTCCTGTTCATGAAGGCGTATACATACATGTATACATAACGTGCATGTTCTTCCATAAAAAAATTACTGAAGATAATGCATCCAAAGTCATTTGTCCTCCACCTCAGAACACTGATTCATGTGAGTTGTCAGTTGCTTGTAGAGGAGCTGGTTAGTACTGTTGACCACTACATGTATGTAACTGCAATACTGTTAAGAAACGGTAGAAAGCCAGACACAAACAAAAGTCCTATTCATTTAGTGCATAATTATATTGAGATTCCTTTGTATTTATACATACCAATTTATTCACACTTGTGATGAAAGTACACTCACTTATGCGTAGGTAACATGAAGCCCCCGGGCATTTTACTGGCCCCGTAAGAGCCGAAACCCTAAGAGCCTGCATGCTGCAAAAAAATTTACCCGTAAGGGGCCGTATAGACCAGGGCTGAAAGCTGGTATGAACAACTTTTATACATCGGTCAGACGAGACCTACAGGTTGTCTGGGGCCAACATGACTTGACGAGACCTACAGGTTGTCCGGGGCCCACATGACTTGAGGAAACCAACAGGTTGTCCGGGGCCCACATGACTTGAGGAAACCTACAGGTTGTCCGGGGCCCACATGACTTGAGGAAACCTACAGGTTGTCCGGGGCCCACATGACTTGAGGAAACGTACAGGCCTCTAGCCCATGGGAAGTCCATATGCCAGGAGCTTTATACATGACTTAGACATTAGTAGATTCAGACTGGAAAACTAGTTCTGGTATCTTATCAGGATGTGTGATCCTGACCTGTGTGGTGTCTGTCTTCAGGAACTCCTGGTTGCACAACTGTACCAACATTCACTACACCTCCTCCCCTTACATACATCTATACATGTTATTTGTGAACTAAAATTTACCTTACTTCCCATCATCTCAATCCTGCATCATTAAGGTAGGTTAAATCAAGCTTGAAACATTTCTAGTTCAAGCTACTTTAATGCCTTCCATGTGTTTACATTGAACTTCAGTTTGAAAGTACGAGGGTTGATCCAGAATAACATGGACTTTTTGCATACTTTTTGTATTTCTAGTCCAAATCATATCAAGTCATGTATATCTTATTCGAAGTGTTCGGTTCTTACCTTGTAAATTTCATGTCGGTAAGTTGAATATATATTGAAAAAACATGTATTTTATGTAGCCAAGAACATATGGCCGGCGCACCGTCTAAATGTACGTTTATAAACCTTTTAATCAATCTTTTACAAGCTTTTTTCCACGTTTCCTGATAAATTCCACCAAATTACGTCAATTTATACGTTGACGTCACACCAATGTTGTTAACAATTCCTACGTCATTTCTGGTCAAAAGTTGTTTTTTAAAAACTTGGTTATATGCACTGTCTTGAAAACAACATGTCGTCATCGGACTTAGTTGAAGCTCGTGCAGTGATAACATTGGCGTTGGGTTGGGGAAAACACCGACACAGACATTAAAAATGATGGCCAAGGCGAAAATGAAACAATCTGTGTGCCCGTCATTAGTATTCAATTGGCATCAACGTTTTTGAGAAGGACGAGATTACATAGAATGCGACCAGGGAAGAGGAAGGAATATGACGAGGGGCACGTTGTTGGTAACGTCGGTGAAGAACGTCATCGAGGGTGATGTGTTGTTTGTTTCTGTTGGTTTTATTTGTCTTACAAACTTGAGGAATACAGCACATCAAAGAATAATAGCAATTCCAGTAATCCCCCGATATAAAACATCCAGCACTGGTAGGCTCAAGAACGACACAATACCTTCGTCACTTAGGGGTTATATAATGATATTTTTTCTCTTGAAAGCCTCACTGACTAGAAAATTTAAGGAGACAGTCAGATAATATACAATAAAGCATCGAATCAACTTCATTTTTTATTATAGACACAACAAAATTATAAATAACATAATCAATATGCATTCATAAGACCAATTGAATGAATAAAGGGTATGTTCACACGAATACATACTGTAAGTATGTAAATTTATAAAATTCAACAAAAGAGATCCACATTTCTTTTCTTCAATTTAGCTTGTACACAACCTTTAAATACAGATCACAAAAGAAAACAGCATTAACAATAAATACATTCAGTTTATCACCATAAAATGTCATTTTTTTTCATATAATATAGCCCCCCAAAAAGATGCCAGTTAAAGATTTTTCAGTCTTACCACGGCTGTAAGACCAGTTTTCACCTTGTCCTGAATATTCTTTCAATGACTGATACATGCTGTCTCACATTATGAATACTTTCAAAGGTGAAAATGCACAAGTTTGATAGATGTAAATTCATAATTTCAATTTATTTACACGTTTTCAAATTGTTTACTACAACAAACTATTGATATTGTCATTTTTCTCAATAAATTATAGCAAACCTTGACCTAAGTTATATATAAGCAACATGTGCAGACACTGGGCTATAGACAATGTACAAACAAACCAGGATTAAATAAAGGACATGTTTTACTTTTGAACGGCTACCAATATCACTAAATCACCAAAAAGATGTTGAAACAATAGTACTTTTTTCTTCCATCCAGGAATCAAACCTTATTACTTGTATGAAACACCTCTAAATGTAAGACAATCAAGTAAAATTGAGTGAACAGTGCAGATCAAGGTCCACTTTTCAATGAGAAACAAAGCAATTGCTAAGCAGACAAGTGCGACCCTGTATAAATAGTACATCTCTATTGTCTGATTTGGTTTTAACATGATTGCAAAAGCCTGTCGACTATCACACAATACTACACATGTATGGATGAACAATGCAATATAAAATGCTGAATACAGAATACTGCGAGAATGCCCTATAATAATGGTTTATGCTGTAGTGATATATGGCACAAAGGGTTATAAAACAGACAAAACAGACAATGTCATACAATGATGGCAGAAATCTTCAGCCTTAAGTATGTTTACATAATTGAAGTATTTCAACAATCTTATAAATGCATAAATTTTAGCAACTTCTAAAAATGCCCAGAAAAAAGATTCTATGAATTTATAAAAAGATGATCTTCGGTCATTGTTTGAACCTTGTTAAAAGGGGACACACTTGTTGATCAAACCTAGTTTCACACCACCATGTGATAGAAGTGCTTACTTGACAAATCTAATGAAATAAACAGCACAACCAATTCTGATCTGATTATGTAAGATAAAAAATACTAAAACCATCAACATGCTCACTCCATTTGTTGCCCATGCAGGAGTAAGACATTTTTTTCAAGTCACTGACAAAAACGAAAAAAGAAATACATTTCAAAGTGGATGCTTTTGATCTATTTAAGAAATAAAGCATTGCATGTATATTTGCTTATTAAAAGATGATGTCATGGTCGTTTCTAGCAAATAATTATTGACCTGCCTGACAAGAATTTAACAAACTGAAGCAGTCACATCAGACAAGAAGAAAACATACAGTTTTAGAGCAATATCCACCTCACTATTGCTAACTAAGTTTTCATATTGTAATAACTAGGATATATATTTCTGTAAAAAAATTGTAGAATAAAGACCTGCTTTAAAAGATCCTGTCAAATTGCGTCACTCAAATACTGCGCTTGTTGCAGGTCAACATTTGGGGACATGGCACATCAATGTGTATTGGTTATACAATGTTACATTAGCTCTTCTCCCAACTGCCGGGTTTCAAACAAGACAGAAAATTAGTGAACAACAACAGTAACAATTCAACCTTCTGTCAATAACTAAATCATTATGTTCTAACTGTTGCATAGATAGATAACTCAACAAAATATTCAAACACATATAAATCTCATATTCAAATAGTTTTTCAACCAAAACAACCCAACATTGAGTGGTGGCAACATCAGATGGTAAGGGGTAATAATCTACCAAGAACCTTTGAATAACAAGACAACCAGATAGCATGAGAGAGTCACAGACACTACATACTGAGCATACAACAACACAAGCTGACTTGGAAGTAATTGTCACATGGTTTAAAAATGACGAGGTTTTTAATTGAACAAAATAAGAACTCTACAGTCTGAACATCACGGCTGATAAAATCATCATGCCAGGTTTTCTAAATTTCTTACACATTTCAAAAATAGCATTAAGCACCAAGTTATGAAATTGACAAATTCTGGCTGACAAAAACAATATTATAAAGCTTTATTTATATGAAAATGAAATGTTAAAGCTACAATAACTAAAATGTGAAACACAAACTTATACCAACTGGTTTCATGATGTAGAAAAACAAATACAAAGAAACCGTGCCAGTCATTAGTTTTACGACAATAATATGGTAACAGACAAAAGGTATTGATGCACCAAAACTGAATTATTGGGCTTATATGCAACATTTAAACGTTTCTGGTAAAAATCTGTACTGAAGTACAATACTGTATCATAAAATTTCAAAGTCCAGCTTTCAAAACACATCTGTCATAATTCAGTGGGATACAATTGTGGGGATATTCGAATCCCTGAATGAAACTACACACCTGACTCTCAGGAAACTCTTTACAGACAAAACTTGTAACTAATTGACAAACATTCAATTAAGTCTAAAACTAATTATAAAAGGAAATAAATAAGACATTACAAAACCATCAGTTATATACATTGGTGAAACGCATATTACATAAAGCGATCAATTCAGTTTCAGTTCAAAATGCATCTACAATTCATACACAGAAAATAATACAAAACCATTGAAGATATGTCTTGTAAGCTGTGCTGCAGAATATGGAGCTCATGATCATGAATATGCTTCATCAGACAACCAGACATGGACTGCACAATCAAATTTCTCTACTAAACTTACAGAAAATAACAAAATTTGAATTCTACAGGCTATGCCTAAATTTCTGAGCGAGAAAATAAATAAAGACGGAAGCTTAATGCTAACAATGCATACCTTTGAGATGGTCATGATTACATATACAACACACAAACAGCTGCTCTGGGTTTAAGAACACATCGTTATGGTAATATCATGATATATGGCCAAAAACAGAGAACTTGTCTCAAACCAATATTTATACAATTCTTGTGATAAACAATGATCAAAACAAACGCATGGTTAAAATGGAGATAGAATGTCTAAAAGTGATTATTATATACAATTCTTGCTTATTTACAAATGATGCATTAATTTATACTACAAAATATGATAAAATGTACAAAACTCACTCTTAATATGCTAATATTTATATACATATACACACAGTAAAAATGTCATAGAAATAAAAGGATGGCAGTAAACATATTTAACACATGGTATCTAAATATACAAACTTTCAGGCAGTAAAATGTGTAATTGTTGTGAAAATGAAATTAATACATGAATGTCAAATGTGTAATGGTGTATATTTTAAAATATATACAAATAAAATGAAAATGAAGTGGTATATTATTATGAAAAAAAGGGAGCATATAATTATTATTGCACACAAAATAACACATGTTCATATGGCATTTTTATGATAAAAAACAATTTTGCATTTAGATAACTAAGTCTACAGTACACTCCATGTCAGCACATGACTGTAGTAACTGCCTTTCTTATTTAATCTAACAATTAAATAACAGTCAAGTTAAGTCTTAATGTATCAAATTCATAGAAAATGCTAGGCAAATACTTCATGTACCAAACATGTACCTATAGTCTAGAAAACAATCGAGGCTTTAACAGATTGACTGCAAAGTGTATTACAGAACAGTATGGAAGAATACTGAAAATACTGAAATTGAATCAATCAATTTATAAATAATCTTCTTAATCCAATTTTGTTACGTAAATAAAAAAATGTTTAAAAAGGAAATTCTTTATTGATATATTTTAATAGATATCTGAATAGCGCAGACAATGTAAAATTCAGAAATAAAATTTGTTTTTTTGCTATCAAATAAATGAAAGATCCGTCTCTGTTAACTCTGTTTAATTAAGTTATATATTCAGTATTAGGCTACTTACTTAAATACATACATTTTATATAAATTATTAATTACTATTAATTATCCTGATAACATGATTGTTATGAATTCTTTATATCATTGTCTTAACTGCAACAACATAAAAATACTTGGGATGCAAATATTACGTCAGGCTGAATATTCCGATATGGTGAAATAACAATCTCCACTTTTACACCAGTAGCAATATGTACTGAATTCCTGTTAGTAGACACACACTAACATCAGCAATAACTGAACTTAACCAGAAACTGGCCACACTCTTAAACATTTGCTTTGACTTTTCAAATCTGTGTTCATACCAATTTAGAAACCTTATAAAATGACTTTCTACATAATATCACATGTATTATGAAACCCTCTCTTGTCTGCATACAACGAGTGTTGACCAAAGTCTATGATGTGTGGTTTAGTTCTAGGGTCAGGCATACAACATGTCCATGTTTTTACTTTGTGATGAAAAGTCCCTGATGTCACTGCTACTTGGCAAATTCCAACTCGTAACTTTTCCTTCATGGTTCAACCAACCATGCAATTCTCCACATAGCAGCGTTGTATTTGTCCTCCATTCATACAAACGATACTGCCGGAAAGAGACACGACAAATATACCTTTGCTTGTCCTCAAAATTGAATTTTATGACTATCGGTTAGAAGATATGAGAGATCATTTCTTTTTTTACTAGGAGATATAATTCCTTTACTCAAAGATTCCACAATCTTGTTCACCTTGTTTCTCTTCTCTTTACGCTGAAATAATGAAGCGAAAACATTAAATCTGAGCTACATAGCATATTGTTATACAGTAAAACCTCAATATTAAGACCACCCTTTAGGACCCTAAAAAATGGTCTTAATATTAAGGTTGAATAAAGAGCAAATAGTCAAAATGGACTCGAAAAATGTGTTCTCAATTTTGTGGTGGTAATTAGGTGAGGTTTACCTGTAATATGCATATGTAAAAGCACTTTCGTAAACATCAAAATAAATAACCACAACAGGCTAGATAGGTAAACTGAGAAAAGTTTGCACAGCAATAGCGGAATATTTCTACAAGTTGTGTTGGTTTTAGCAGAAAAAAAAGCAAAAATTTGGAGTCTAGCTAGAAAATAGGAAATAAATTCTTGTGTTTTTATAAATTTAGTGAATAATGTAAGGATCAGACCCAACACAAAATACATTAATCATAAACATGTACAATAAACTTACTCTCTCCATTTTGACTTTGAGTAAAGGTACATCTTCCTCTTCCTCTGAGACCGTCTTCTTCTCCTGACCACCTTCATTACTACTTGAACTTTTCTCCCTCCAATTACGTTTATAAGCTTCAGGCACTTCATGAGGCTACAAAACACAATACATAAAACTATAAATTAATATGTACAAAATACAGTTAAGTTTGCATTTCCTGAAAAATGTTGAAGAAAAACACCCAAAAAATGGTCAAAATTAGTATTGTGTGAAATATCATTTCCTGTTTCTAACATGACAGCTTTTGTAAATTCATAATGAACTATGCACTTGAAAGATCCGGTACTGCTTTTTCTCAAAAGGCAGACTGGAGAGATTAGCAAAGCTTACAAGAAGCTCTGTCAAAGGGAAACATATCATTTTTTTGATTAAATGGTGCAACTACACAATACATAAATTTACAAATAAGCTCTTACCGAGTATGTTCTTTTTGGATTTAATCTTTTTTCATACATGACAAAACAGTAAGACTTGGTATTCACAGGATACCTGTAATTAAAATAAGCTCAATTAATAACAGTTAAGTACAGATGACATGACATGAAACATTTTAAGGGAGCAAACTTAAGTGGTAAAAGTCCCATGTAAATCATACAAGCCCCAGCTATCTCATGGAAAATCCATTCTGAAATATAAAAATTAGGCAAAGTCCAACCTGCATTAACAGTCACCTTTATATAATGTGACCTCGTTTGTAACAGCCAGTTTAAGGACTGACCACACAAATTTCCACTGAAAGCACAATGAATATAGCGTGACACTGTTGAATGCAATCAGCAGAAATGTATTTCTCAACCACACCACACTTAATTGTGGTAAGTGTCGGCAAATTATACATTGATTTGCACTTTTTGCAATTATTAGTGCAAGTATTATGATAATTGTCTGTAGGGATTAAACAGCAGATTAAAGGTAATCAATGAGGTTAAAAGGTGAGAATAATATTTATTGGCAACAGATTATAGCGATAACATGTAGACAAGTTTGTTCACATTACTTTGCATGCTTCTTGTTTGGCAGAATATGAGTTCATTAGTAAAGTGCTTGCTCGCTCAAAGTTTTCGTGAACTTTAATTTAGTATTAATTTTAGGCTCTGATAGTTTTGACTGTCAGTTTGCTCATTTTTGTTGACGAAAGGTAATATAATTATTTGGTTGTCATCTTACCTAAGTTTTGGTGAGATCTTGTAAAATAAATGAAGAGTTTTATCCATACGATATTCACAGATATACAAATCTTCATCTTTGTAACTTTTTGGTCGACCCTTACAGTACGTCAATAGGTCTAGAACACAGCAATATCCCACAATGGACTCAAGTGGAAACACTTCAACCAGGGGCGTACGAAACACCTGCAATACACAAATATTGACATTTGTAATGGACGCAGTATTTAAAAAAAAATCTTTCTAAGATCTTACAGTGATTTCCCCTTGGCCATACAGTATTCATTCCACTAACTAAAACAACTAAAGTACTCCAATCTGTCACAGATTTATCGAAAGGTTAAACAATCTGCATCAAGGTTACATATGTTCGGTTGAAGGGAAATTGCCTTGGTGTTAACGTAAGATTTGATTGGTTTACACAACACTGACATGCAAATAGCAAAACCATGTC
The DNA here is from genome assembly GCA_032209605.1 of Mactromeris polynyma. Classification (NCBI taxonomy): domain Eukaryota; kingdom Metazoa; phylum Mollusca; class Bivalvia; order Venerida; family Mactridae; genus Mactromeris; species Mactromeris polynyma. The sequence continues at coordinate 4,605,942 of JASFXZ010000034.1, read as the reverse complement.
AGTACGGCTATGACGAAAAAAAAAAACATACCTCATTTGGATAGAATTTCCTGGATGGCTCATGGAATGTTTCATGTGGTCTAACATATGTATGTCCAAATGCAAACTTCTCTCCACTAAAATGAATAAACAGAAAGGTTATTCTAAATACAGCTAAGGAACAGTGTGTATATATTGGACACATTCTGAACATTCTCTTACAGAAACATTAGTGGATGGTAAAAAAAGTGAAGCACTAGTTCTGTAACCTATCAATGAATTTGTTCCTTCCTTATAAATAATAAAGTTCAAATTTAAAGGCCTGCTATCTGGCATTTTATTTCTTGCATACCAGACCGGTATAGCCAGCGTTTCCATCAGTGCTGGGAAACTCTATTGTAATAGTGTCATGTAACATTGAATAATAAATTGAATGAATTTGAAAAATAATATGTCACTATAAGCAAAAATCCCGAAAAACTTTAGTTGTTTTATCCAACCTCGTCCTTTACTTCTAAAACAACAGTACACTGCCATTCTGACTGAATACACTGCCATTCTGACTGAATACACTGCCATTCTGACTGAATACACTGCCATTCTGACTGAATACACTGCCATTCTGACTGAATACACTGCCATTCTGACTGAATACACTGCCATTCTGACTGAATACACTGCCATTCTGACTGAATACACTGCCATTCTGACTGAATACACTGCCATTCTGACTGAATACACTGCCATTCTGACTGAATACACTGCCATTCTGACTGATTACACTGCCATTCTGACTGAATACACTGCCATTCTGACTGAATACACTGCCATTCTGACTGAATACACTGCCATTCTGACTGAATACACTGCCATTCTGACTGAATACACTGCCATTCTGACTGAATACACTGCCATTCTGACTGAATACACTGCCATTCTGACTGAATACACTGCCATTCTGACTGAATACACTGCCATTCTGACTGAATACACTGCCATTCTGACTGAATACACTGCCATTCTGACTGAATAAGACGAATGTACCAATAAATGGCAATACAAATCCATTCAGTTTAGGAGGAGATATTAATAGTTTTCACGATACACATATAGGCAACAAGCCAATGCGCGCCTGGTGGCTATGTTTTCTGACAGACCTTATTTTTTTATACCATCTTGGAAGAGGACCGCACACCAAATATCAAAACTTCACACCTCATGGTTTTGGACAAGAAGATTTTCTAAGTTTTCACTTTAGTAAGGCCCCACCTCCTGGTGACCATGTTTTTTGACGAAACTTAATAATTTATGCAATCTTGTTAGAAGACCACTAGACAATGCTACACACCAAATATCAAAGCTGTAAGCCTTATTGTTTTGGACAATAGGATGTTCAAAGTTAACGCTTTTAAAATTTATTTTTATCTCCTGTGACCATATGCAGCAGACCAGAACGATTCATGCAACTCTGAAAGAGGTCCACCAAAGGATCAATTCTGTGAAGTTTGGACAAAATTCATTCAGAGGTAAAGGAGGAGATGTTGGCGGATGCTGGACACTTCATGCTCTGGTAAGCTAAAGAGGTACACAAGAAAAAGAATCTTACACTTGCACCAGACATTTCTATACGTACCGGAAGCCAGTAAATGATTTATACAATCTTTGCACGACTTAAAGTCAAGCGCCATTCAAATATTTTAAATGCATGCCACAGTTGATGGCAGATTATTATTTATCACTCAGTATAAATATAGCTCATGTATACAATGTTGGGCCAAGCTTTATAATGAACTAAAAAATTATCCGTAAAACAACTGCTACAAACAGGTTGAAAACTCACTTCTCATTCTTCCAGAGTCGCTCGATTCTGAATATATCCATTCTCTCTTTGTTAAGGCCTCCTGATTTCTTGTATGAATATCGTCTCGACTGGTTCTCCTTCATAACATAAACACATGAGCCCAGTCTAATCTGCATGTCGTCACGCATTAATGTCATAAAGTAACGTTTTCCATCATCTGCACTGTCTTCTTCCTCATCAGAGTTTGGAACCAGCTCCACCTCCTTTAAACAATTAAAAGTGATTCAACTATAAGTAGGTATATTTGTCATAAAGCAAGAACAAAACCAAGGTGTAATACAGGAGTGTCTCTAATATTTGAACTATCGGGGAAATCATCAATAGTATGGGGTTCTGGGGGGTACTCCGCTTAATTATGAGCACTCATACAAGAAAAGTAGCCATGTGATGATGTTACCAGGTTAGTTTACCGGCTACCGACTCTTATTGACAACCCTGGTTATAGTTGATAAATCAAAGACAAAGAATTACAGGAGCTGACATTTTAAGACCGTGCATTAAAGAAGTAATATGTTCAACACTTCTGAACAAGACATGACCAGCAATTTCAATACTGGTATGAAGCCATTGTTCAGTAAAATATCATAATGAGTTGTAAATTACAACACTTTACAAACATCATCTTACCAACCAACAAGGCTAGTAGAAACTTGGAATGTTACGATGAACAAAGAAGGAAACTTTTCTGTCAAGTAAAGACATACTGCCCTAGGTCATGTCTGGAGTCTACAACATCTAACATCGGCACATTACATCAACACAAATGGTAGGTGTTAGTTTAATTGACTGAATAGATGTTCTAGCTTTTTGTGCACAATGTATTGGTATCTCACCCTATCTATAGGTCTAGGATCACACTCCTCACAGAGATAGTTGGCCTCGTCACCTTTCACTCTCATACAGTCAGTATGCTGCCAGATCTGTAATATATACCATTATAACATAACACACGGGGTAGAGTGATAATAACACCCATGTATTATTTTCGATATTTCACTAGTGAAATAACAACTCACAAGCTTGTGATGTCACAACAAAACAAGCTTGACGTAGACACGCTCAAATAATGTTGAAGTTGTTAAATATTTATTTTTTGCAAAATATGATATTTTATTTCATTGAAAATTAATGTATTGTTAATTTAAATATGATATGTGATATAATCAATTGAACACGTATCTTGTGGCTGAAAATTTAAAAAGAAACTTGTCGGAATTACTTTTTGACGCGTCAGCTTTTGTTTACCAAAGACCGAATTACACATGTCATAATTTGCTTGCATATAAGGGGGTTAAGGTAATGTTTTTGCGAAAATCAGCAGTTTCTGCTGCTATGTTATAAATAAAATCTTACATTCGTGTTCATTTTTTACTAATTTTATTAAACTCGTAATCTAAAACCGATAAAAACTCGGCAAATCCTCATTTTTATCTTTTTTACAAAACTCGTTTAATAAATTCAATAAATAATGACCATTCATGTAAGATCCTCTATTTATCTGTTCAATATTTGTCTAACATAAGCCAGCTTCTAGCATCCAGCAAAGTTTTACGAAGGATCAAAAAAAGGCCAAAAAACAAAATAGCTGAAACATCACTGCAGTACAGAAGTTATTCTCTTCAATCAGTTTCTAGCAAAAAATCTTGGATCCAAAATTGACTTTCTAATACAAAGCCATGTCAGTATGGAACATCATTCCATCAAATATAAAAAATATCAGTTCTGAGAAACACTTCTGCTCATTGTTAAAAACCTACCTGTTATGTCAAATATTATCTTTATCTTAATAATACTCGGGTCACTGCTGTTGTATGTCAATATTTTTTCTCTGTATTTGTTGCATCTGTTTTGTATTTGTTAAGTAATGTATGTTGTAATAAAACTGTTCTATGATGTTTTAATTAGCATTGTATGTATGTTTTGCATTATTTATACATTGTATATATACATTACTTGTACGATTGTGCTGTTTATTTGATAGATGGCCAGATTGAGATAAGCTTTATAGGCTCATGAAGTCCATCTTTAAATAAAATAAAAATTTATTGGACCAGAAATAGTTCAATGACAAACTGTAATTGCACAAAATGCTTACAAAATAGAGTAATACTCACATAACATTTTTCACATTGTATCATGAGTCCTTCATCTTTATATATACCACAGATACATCGTATCACTTCCTCCTCCTCGTCTTCACCTGGCGGCCATTCTCCTATAATAGTCATTGAAAATGTGAACGTTTATGGCAACATTTTCTGTTGTTATTATCCTACAGGCAACTTATCTACTTTCTCTGTATCATTGCTAGTGTTATTTTAAATACTTAATAGCAGGTACAAAGGAAGGCAGTTTAAATCATAAGCTAAATCTACCTAATGATTCATTCCCAACTTGCTACACTGCAACTCCATTATAATGTGATGGGAGGGGAACGAGACTCGCGATTGCGTTATAAATCTGAAGACATATTAACCATACCAACGCCTTCTGACATGAAAGAGATAACTGACGTGTCAAATGTGTGGAAACTGTGAAAGCAGTAATCAATTTCAGAGGGTGAGTTGTGCTATACTTTGAATTAAAAACACGCCCATCAATCCATCATAGCAATCGGTCAAATAAGAAGCTTTGTTCTCATTGGTCAAGGTAAGGAAAATAATTGAAAGTGGGCGTGTTTAATTCTTGTTTTATAAGTATAGTACATACCCGAAGTCTCCAAACACATTTAAGGCATATGTGATTGTTAATGTTACCTTAAGACATAAACTGGCAATGTTTGTTGTGTGTTCCATGTTATTATGCATTATAAACATGGTACAATGTGTTATACACAACTCTATTAAAGTAACCAATGTGTGTTGTGTGTTCCATGTTATTATGCATTATAAACATGATACAATGTGTTATACACAACTCTATTAAAGTAACCAATTAGTGTTGTGTGTTCCATGTTATTATGCATTATAAACATGGTACAATGTGTTATACATAACTCTATTAAAGTAACCAATGTGTGTTGTGTGTTCCATGTTATTATGCATTATAAACATGGTACAATGTGTTATACACAACTCTATTAAAGTAACCAATGTGTGTTGTGTGTTCCATGTTATTATGCATTATAAACATGGTACAATGTGTTATACACAACTCTATTAAAGTAACCAATTATTGTTGTGTGTTCCATGTTGTTATACATTATAAACATGGTACAATGTGTTATACACAACTCTATTAAAGTAACCAATGTGTGTTGTGTGTTCCATGTTATTATGCATTATAAACATGGTACAATGTGTTATACACAACTCTATTAAAGTAACCAATGTTTGTTAGGTTTCTTAACTGTCGCACATGCTTAAATTAGATGTACATTTTAAGCCATATTTATACATTCATCTTTAATTGAGCATAATAGTAAATTTATTTTGTTCATTTCCATCTGTGACAGTTTAAAAAAGCGAACAATACTAGGTAAATATATGAGTGAACACTTAACCATAGGTGGCCGGTTAGTAGCCATGACATTACAATGAAAATATATACAGTATACATTGCTCGAGCGACCACCTGTAATAAGCGACTTTTTTATTAAACGACCACTTAAATTCCCGCCCAAGCGTTTTTACTATATAAATTGTATCTATTAAACGACTTTTCTGTAACGCGACCAGCGACCGCATTAAACCAGTCCCGACAGGTAAAAAAGATAGTTAAATAATCCATTAAACGACCGCATGCACTTAATCCCATTGTGCATTTCACACCTTATTCACAACTGCATTCGCGCATTGTCTTTTAAACAATTGAATAAACAATTAGGCGTGATAAATGCGACCAGGTAATTACTCGGCGACAAAGTTATAAAACGTCATTTAAAAATCGTTGCATATATGTGTCCGTTTGAGCGCGAGTCTCAAATGTAAATGGATTACACAGCATAACGATCATAATTTCTGCAAGAACCAAGTTCATGTAACGTTGTTGCTAAGCGACTTACGTTGCTTGATGTCACCGAGTTTTTACATTACGATGTCCCGAGAAGAAATATGTGAGATGTAATTTGTGTGCCGACTCGCCCGCTTTTATCTTTTCTTGAAAGATCGTCGTGCCGACAAACTTCTTTATACTCACTGAGAGAATGAAAATGTCAGACAAAAACACATCGCATAATTTAACTCTGGGTTTAAATGTGTAAACACTCACTTTGTTTAATATGTAATCCATTTAAAAGACCCCGTAAAATCATGGCCTTATCAGAAAAAAACGTTTATTACTATCGGCCTGTTTTAATACGCACGTGGAATAAAGTTTTAGAATTATTCCAGTTAATAGCTGTCAAAACTTCGTCACTGAATTCATGACATCATGCGCAGATTCGTGTTACTGTTATGAGTACACTGTACAGTTATTTATTTATGGACTGAACATTATTATGTACCCGTGTAAATGTGTGTGTCTGTGTTTCGCCTTTTACTTTCGAGTTAGTTAGAAAATTTCACGCGTGTGATTAGAAAATTCTTGAATTTTAAGCATGAGGCAACTACACTATTCAAAGTACATGAACCTTGTCACATTGGATAACTTACGTGGAATTTAAGAATTAGGCACATGTAAAGTGTTCTATTGCCTAGTGAGCTGATAGAGTGGTTTAAATTTACGAGCTTTGATTGACACCATAGATAAATATGAATGGCAAGATGATGGTATTTATATGTTTTGATTGTTCAGAACAATATTCATTTGTACTTAACTTTCGTCAAATTTGTTGATATCTATTAAGAGACCACTTTATTAAGCGACCACTTTTTGGCCGTCCCTTGGGTGGTCTCTTAATACAATGTCTACTGTACTTTTCAAAGCCATTCTCAACCGATTTTTATCACTGATGTCTTAAGATACACACAAGGAATTTATGTTGACAGTGTTTATACTCAAAAACAGAATACTGGTTTTTTTATCGTCAAACATCAAGAATGGCTAGGTCGGACGACTTCCTACCGTTAGACCGAGTCGGTATTTTCAGACAAAACTACTATAAATCGCTATTCATCTGACGAACGACTTTATATTTCAATAAGAAACATTAAAACAAGTATATTGCAATATCAAACAACTTACAAATCGACATACAGACGCGGGATCACTATTTTTCACTCGTAGTTTTCCTTTTACACGAACGCTGCCTTTTTGAAAGTTGGCTCAGTCCAAGAACAAAACTAGCAAGCCGAAAACCAGTTGTTTTTGGTTTTCGGCTTACAAAATGTGTTCTTACGCAGAGCCGGATTGAGCATATTCTATAAGTTTCATTAGGCCACACCAAATTATTTTTTTGTTCTTCGGATTTTTCCCCCCCAAAAATGTGGTGAGCGAGCGAAAAAAAAAAGCTGAAGCTGAAAAGGGTAATAGAAACTATACAACAGGATAACCACAAAAACTGACTAGATATATATGATTATTAAGTGCCAAAATTTTAAAGTAAGGAAACATGATAGACAGAGATGACAATATAAAGTTAAATATAGAATTTGTTATGCCTGTATATATGTTTGAAACTAATTAGACTTTGCGTATATATGTTATGAATGTGTTGAGTATTTTCCTGGCTTTAATAAAAGCCCATTTGGCCACACCAAATTGATCATTAGTTCTTCAGATTTTTTTAAGAAAACGATGGGGCGAGCGAGCAAAATTTGTATTTGTATTTTTTTTACTTCTCAAAATTTCACAGGTCTTTATTTATAATTTTATTTTTCTTATAAATATTTCTCAAAATTTCACTGAAGGTGCTTTTTTCTCCAATTCTATCCATTTATTGAGTAACAAAAACATTGAGCAATGCTGGCTGCAAACTTAAAACTAGACATCAGTGAGCTATCCACTTAGACTTGAATATTACCATGAGATGCACAACTAGTTTTCTGTTAATGGGTCAATACTCCTTAATGCCTTGGTAGATATGCATCAAAGATGGCTTACATAATCTACACTTCTGATAGCTTCTGTTTGCCAAGTTACACTTTCCTTGAAAACTGATTAAGTATTTCTTGCCTTAAACTAAATAAATGTATGTTATATCTGGTGATTCTGAACAAGGTGAAAACTGTATAGCAAGTCTTATAGCATTTCAAGTTTAAAATTATAAAGTTCAATAGCACAATGTTAGTCTTAGCTAAACTTCAACAGCCTGTCAAACTTCAAATTTGTCTGAAAACAGTTGCATCTGATTTCCTGTTTTGGACAAAATATCACTATCAGTTGAAAAATAGGGCATAGGTTCCCCTAGCAAATGGCTTTTTTTGCTTTTTTTCACAAAAATCCGGAAGAATATCACCGTATAACGAAGCATCGAATCGTACAGCTCCATGCTCGCTTTATTCTATCCGAATCTGTTTCGTTTCCTATTATCCGTTTTCGCTACTGCATTAAATAATTAAAATATTTTTTTTTCAAATCCTGATAATTTGGTGCGGGAAATCCGTCGAACATGAGATCAATTTGGTGTGGCCTTACAATATGTTATTCTAAACTTAACAAGCTATATTTATTTAATTTCATGCAATATCATGTACCTTTATTGTCTGACACTTCACTGATATCCGATTCTGATGAGACAGACATGGTGGGTGTGGGTGCCTGCATGTTCTCTGAACTCTCAGCATCAGACATGGTACCCGACTGTGAGTCTACCTGAGGTTCCTGACCAAAGATTTCATTCAATTGATTCATTTCTGTCCGCTTTGCAGAGTGGTAGGTTTGCCTTAGTTGCTTCATTCTTTCGCCCATTTCTGATTTCTTTCCACAGTAGGTCTGTAACATATACATACAAGAAACATTGTATTATGTTTAAGAACATATATGTGACATTTCTGCAAACCCAAAAAACAGTTTCTTTCTTGCACATTTTGAAGTTTCTGTAAATTCAGCATTGTATACATTCAGTGATTTTTTTTGTTAATCTTACGCCCAAATATTACGGTTTCCCCATATCAAAAATGGTCAATTTCCCCCCAAAAATCAGTTTTTTCCAATTCTTTGTTCATTTTTCCCACTCTGACTGAACTTCTTTTTTATTAAATCAAGTTTAGTGCGTATTTAACCTTATATAAAGAATCTTTGCTCTTACATTGCCTCATGTATATAGATGTATAACAAACACCAGCTACAGCTGAAAAGTTATTTTTATAAGCAAAACAACCATTACCTCATTATTGCACCTATTTTCCCAATTGAAAAGGCACAGTCAGTAATTTTTTTTTTAAAAATCACTGACATTGTTTACTTGACGCCATTAAAAACGCAACTACAGTGGAATCTCGTTGGCTGGAACTCGGTTGCGTCAAACACCCTTGTTGACTCGAACTGATTATGCAGTCCCAATTGAATTTCTTATATAATCTATATTGTTCTACTACTTTTGGTTCGAACTGCCCAGCCTCGAACTCTTGAACCAATTATTCAGTCCCTTGATCATAAAATGCACTATTATTCACACTTTTCGGTCAAACAATACATTTTCTCACCTCATAATCGGATATGCTGGCGAATGAGCTCAATTGTGACACGGCGCGTGTTATCCACAAATTTGTGAAAGTTGCGCGCAAACAACAAACTGCATTGATAAATTTGTTTGCATCTGTTTGAAGATTGATTAAGTTTTCTATGCCGTGTAGCTTGATACTACAGGACCTGCAGCTGTATAGCTGCTATTGATTCTGTATGGTTATACGTGTATATTTATTCGTCTGTTTTCTGCTGTGTTATTGAATAAAATATATAAAAAACATGATTTTGTTTTGTATGCTTTATTATCATTCATTATGATTATTCATAGATGTATACACTACTATTACTTTTGTAATGTCACTTTATCTATATGCACAATTTTTGGTTGTGTTTTCAATGGCGTTAAGTATATATTGCCATATAAAGATAGCAGTCTCAAAACTGAAATAACATACAGAGACATCATCAGTATGACAAGGCATTTGGGAACATAACATGTTTATTGGAAAGTGAGAACGTTAAAATGACCACTTACCTCAACATTATGAAATAACTTCATGATGTCCTTCTCAAACATATCAAGACTCTGATATTCCCCTGAGAGTATTCTAGTTTCAATCATAGTGAGATCTATAGGTTCATCTATCAGTTGATAGTACAGTGGATGTTTCTTACGAGATGGTAAATGGTACAAATCTGTTGCCATGTAGTTACCGTCTTCATCTAAAATAATAACATAGGTCAAAATAGTATACACAGACATACATGTATATTTAATTAGTCAGCTAAAGCTAAATTCAGTCTGTTACATTTAGGCTTAACATATTTTTGATGAAGGTGAGACAATGTAATCTTGTATAGACAAGTCAAACATGAAGGTGAGACAATATAATCTTGTATAAACAAGTCAAACATGAAGGTGAGACAATGTAATCTTGTATAGACAAGTCAAACATGAAGGTGAGACAATGTAATCTTGTATAGACAAGTCAAACATGAAGGTGAGACAATGTAATCTTGTATAGACAAGTCAAACATGAAGGTGAGACAATGTAATCTTGTATAGACAAGTCAAACATGAAGGTGAGACAATGTAATCTTGTATAGACAAGTCAAACATGAAGGTGAGACAATGTAATCTTGTATAGACAAGTCAAACATGAAGGTGAGACAATGTAATCTTGTATAGACAAGTCAAACATGAAGGTGAGATGATGTAATCTTGTATAGACAAGTCAAACATGAAGGTGAGACAATGTAATCTTGTATAGACAAGTCAAACATGAAGGCGAGACAATGTAATCTTGTATAGACAAGTCAAACATGAAGGTGAGATGATGTAATCTTGTATAGACAAGTCAAACATGAAGGTGAGACAATGTAATCTTGTATAAACAAGTCAAACATGAAGGTGAGATGATGTAATCTTGTATAGACAAGTCAAACATGAAGGTGAGACAATATAATCTTGTATAGACAAGTCAAACATGAAGGTGAGACAATATAATCTTGTATAGACAAGTCAAACATGAAGGTGAGACAATATAATCTTGTATAGACAAGTCAAACATGAAGGTGAGATGATGTAATCTTGTATAGACAAGTCAAACATGAAGGTGAGACAATATAATCTTGTATAAACAAGTCAAACATGAAGGTGAGACAATGTAATCTTGTATAGACAAGTCAAACATGAAGGTGAGACAATGTAATCTTGTATAGACAAGTCAAACATGAAGGTGAGACAATGTAATCTTGTATAGACAAGTCAAACATGAAGGTGAGATGATGTAATCTTGTATAGACAAGTCAAACATGAAGGTGAGACAATGTAATCTTGTATAAACAAGTCAAACATGAAGGTGAGACAATGTAATCTTGTAGAGACAAGTCAAACATGAAGGTGAGATGATGTAATCTTGTATAAACAAGTCAAACATGAAGGTGAGACAATGTAATCTTGTATAGACAAGTCAAACATGAAGGTGAGACAATGTAATCTTGTATAGACAAGTCAAACATGAAGGTGAGATGATGTAATCTTGTATAGACAAGTCAAACATGAAGGTGAGATGATGTAATCTGGTATAGACAAGTCAAACATGAAGGTGAGACAATGTAATCTTGTATAGACAAGTCAAACATGAAGGTGAGATGATGTAATCTTGTATAGACAAGTCAAACATGAAGGTGAGACAATGTAATCTTGTATAGACAAGTCAAACATGAAGGTGAGACAATGTAATCTTGTATAGACAAGTCAAACATGAAGGTGAGACAATGTAATCTTGTATAGACAAGTCAAACATGAAGGTGAGACAATGTAATCTGGTATAGACAAGTCAAACATGAAGGTGAGACAATGTAATCTTGTATAGACAAGTCAAACATGAAGGTGAGACAATATAATCTTGTATAGACAAGTCAAACATGAAGGTGAGACAATGTAATCTTGTATAGACAAGTCAAACATGAAGGTGAGACAATGTAATCTTGTATAGACAAGTCAAACATGAAGGTGAGACAATGTAATCTTGTATAGACAAGTCAAACATGAAGGTGAGACAATGTAATCTTGTATAGACAAGTCAAACATGAAGGTGAGACAATGTAATCTTGTATAGACAAGTCAAACATGAAGGTGAGACAATGAAGGTGAGACAATGTAATCTTGTATAGACAAGTCAAACATGAAGGTGAGACAATGTAATCTTGTATAGACAAGTCAAACATGAAGGTGAGATGATGTAATCTTGTATAGACAAGTCAAACATGAAGGTGAGATGATGTAATCTTGTATAGACAAGTCAAACATGAAGGTGAGACAATGTAATCTTGTATAGACAAGTCAAACATGAAGGTGAGACAATGTAATCTGGTATAGACAAGTCAAACATGAAGGTGAGACAATGTAATATTGTATAGACAAGTCAAACATGAAGGTGAGATGATGTAATCTTGTATAGACAAGTCAAACATGAAGGTGAGACAATGTAATCTTGTATAGACAAGTCAAACATGAAGGTGAGATGATGTAATCTTGTATAGACAAGTCAAACATGAAGGTGAGACAATGTAATCTTGTATAGACAAGTCAAACATGAAGGTGAGATGATGTAATCTTGTATAGACAAGTCAAACATGAAGGTGAGATGATGTAATCTGGTATAGACAAGTCAAACATGAAGGTGAGACAATGTAATCTTGTATAGACAAGTCAAACATGAAGGTGAGATGATGTAATCTTGTATAGACAAGTCAAACATGAAGGTGAGACAATGTAATCTTGTATAGACAAGTCAAACATGAAGGTGAGACAATGTAATCTTGTATAGACAAGTCAAACATGAAGGTGAGACAATGTAATCTTGTATAGACAAGTCAAACATGAAGGTGAGATGATGTAATATTGTATAGACAAGTCAAACATGAAGGTGAGACAATGTAATCTTGTATAGACAAGTCAAACATGAAGGTGAGATGATGTAATCTTGTATAGACAAGTCAAACATGAAGGTGAGACAATGTAATCTTGTATAGACAAGTCAAACATGAAGGTGAGATGATGTAATCTTGTATAGACAAGTCAAACATGAAGGTGAGACAATGTAATCTGGTATAGACAAGTCAAACATGAAGGCGAGACAATGTAATCTTGTATAGACAAGTCAAACATGAAGGCGAGATGATGTAATCTTGTATAGACAAGTCAAACATGAAGGTGAGACAATGTAATATTGTATAGACAAGTCAAACATGAAGGTGAGACAATGTAATCTTGTATAGACAAGTCAAACATGAAGGTGAGATGATGTAATCTTGTATAGACAAGTCAAACATGAAGGTGAGACAATGTAATCTTGTATAGACAAGTCAAACATGAAGGTGAGACAATGTAATCTTGTATAGACAAGTCAAACATGAAGGTGAGACAATGTAATCTTGTATAGACAAGTCAAACATGAAGGTGAGACAATGTAATCTGGTATAGACAAGTCAAACATGAAGGTGAGACAATGTAATCTGGTATAGACAAGTCAAACATGAAGGTGAGACAATGTAATCTGGTATAGACAAGTCAAACATGAAGGTGAGACAATGTAATCTTGTATAGACAAGTCAAACATGAAGGTGAGATGATGTAATCTTGTATAGACAAGTCAAACATGAAGGTGAGATGATGTAATCTTGTATAGACAAGTCAAACATGAAGGTGAGACAATGTAATCTTGTATAGACAAGTCAAACATGAAGGTGAGATGATGTAATCTTGTATAGACAAGTCAAACATGAAGGTGAGATGATGTAATCTTGTATAGACAAGTCAAACATGAAGGTGAGACAATGTAATCTTGTATAGACAAGTCAAACATGAAGGTGAGATGATGTAATCTTGTATAGACAAGTCAAACATGAAGGTGAGACAATGTAATCTTGTATAGACAAGTCAAACATGAAGGTGAGACAATGTAATCTTGTATAGACAAGTCAAACATGAAGGTGAGACAATGTAATCTTGTATAGACAAGTCAAACATGAAGGTGAGACAATGTAATCTTGTATAGACAAGTCAAACATGAAGGTGAGACAATGTAATCTTGTATAGACAAGTCAAACATGAAGGTGAGATGATGTAATCTTGTATAGACAAGTCAAACATGAAGGTGAGACAATGTAATCTTGTATAGACAAGTCAAACATGAAGGTGAGATGATGTAATCTTGTATAGACAAGTCAAACATGAAGGTGAGACAATGTAATCTTGTATAGACAAGTCAAACATGAAGGTGAGACAATGTAATCTTGTATAGACAAGTCAAACATGAAGGTGAGACGATGTAATCTTGTATAGACAAGTCAAACATGAAGGTGAGACAATATAATCTTGTATAGACAAGTCAAACAGACATATCATGCTTTCTAATCCATATAATTGATCTTCCTTATTTGCTAATAACTAGAAATCTGACCTAATTTTACAGATTATTTCCATTAGGGCAATTCCAGGAAAACATTTTAACTTGACTTTTTAGATCATTATTTTAGAACAATTTTTTATACGACACAAGTCGAAAAAAATCTTCTTGCAGACTTCAAAGACGCCACACCTTGACTTGTTAGATCAACGGTAGTTAGCATCACCCACGGGAAACTTTCTTCTCCAACAATTCTGAGGCACCGGGTCTTAATTTCCAAGGCCGACCGAATTTGTTAATAATGTATACATCATATTTGTTAAATACATGTGAAATGTCTAATGAGACAGATGTAATAAATATTGTATAACAGAAGGTAATTGCACGTTTCACATGTGATTGATCCAATCAACAATTTTACACGATAGTTCTAATGAATGTTGGATAAATTAAGACAGCTATGACAGCGTAATTATTAATTATATAACTGTTAAACTGTTCGAGAAATGGCTTCTGGAGACGAAAAACAATCAGATTTTTATGTCTCGGTCTAGATGCATTCTCAAAAATTGCAGGGGCGCGTCCAATACAGTGGTGGCCTTAAATAGGGAAGAATTTATTATCTTTACTATTGCAATGATCCCACACAAACCTTTAGCTGCAGAAATAGCCGAGAATATCTCGCGACAAACTCCAGCTAATCTTGCCATCTTGCCAAGCTCTGAATCTTCCTCTGCAACAGTAAGTCGTCTTGTCTTCACCGACCGAGATGTTTTCAAGGCTGTCAGCTGGGTTATGAACACATCTATCAGGAAAACAAAATAGAAGCAATGTTGAGAATGGTATCAAGTTTCATGTTCAACATTTATTTATACAAAGCTTATCAACATCTATCTGCAATAAAGAATGTTCAACATTCATTTATACATAGCTTATCAACATCTATCTGCAATAAAGAATGTTCAACATTCATTTATACATAGCTTATCAACATCTATCTGCAATAAAGAATGTTCAACATTCATTTATACATAGCTTATCAACATCTATCTGCAATAAAGAATGTTCAACATTCATTTATACATAGCTTATCAACATCTATCTGCAATAAAGAATGTTCAACATTCATTTATACATAGCTTATCAACATCTATCTGCAATAAAGAATGTTCAACATTCATTTATACATAGCTTATCAACATCTATCTGCAATAAAGAATGTTCAACATTCATTTATACATAGCTTATCAACATCTATCTGCAATAAAGAATGTTCAACATTCATTTATACATAGCTTATCAACATCTATCTGCAATAAAGAATGTTCAACATTCATTTATACATAGCTTATCAACATCTATCTGCAATAAAGAATGTTCAACATTCATTTATACATAGCTTATCAACATCTATCTGCAATAAAGAATGTTCAACATTCATTTATACATAGCTTATCAACATCTATCTGCAATAAAGAATGTTCAACATTCATTTATACATAGCTTATCAACATCTATCTGCAATAAAGAATGTTCAACATTTATTTATACATAGCTTATCAACATCTATCTGCAATAAAGAATGTTCAACATTCATTTATACATAGCTTATCAACATCTATCTGCAATAAATAATAAGTTTCAGACTATCACCAACTGATGAGATAGTCAAACAGAATCCTCTTCATCTTCAAATAGCTTCCAATGACATGTATTTCTTTGCAAGCTACCATAGTTCAAACCAAAACAGCCATATCATAAAAATTAATTCATATTAATAAAAATTTGAAAGAAAATAAATTATTATCTCTCCATAAGTAAGTACTACAAATCTGTGTGGCTTACCTTTTTTAGTAAAATGAGTTCCTTTGACATAATCCATATGTTTGTTTCCCTTTTGTTCCTCTCTGTGTTGTCTCAACTTACTTCTCAGCCGATCCAAGTTACGCAGAAGAAATATAGAATGTGTTCTAACAAAGCAGCGCTCTTTCTTGGAGATTGGCTTTAACACAGTAGACAAGTAGGAAGAGAACGAAGGTGTTCCAATCACAGGGACAACATTGTTGTTTGATGTGTTGCCAATTGGATATCGTACCTGTTATCAAGTGAGAATCAAATATAAGAGATAAACCTAAACAATGCTTGTGCTAAATGTTCAATTTAAACTTAAGTCTCTCCTTAGACATGAGTTTCCTCTTGCTTTTTACTTAAAGGAAATCGTCAGTCACCAAGTTTTTTAACCATTGACACTCAAGTTTTAAAGTTTTTAATGATCGAGACAGAATTTCGTGAAAGACTTTTGCCAATCCAAGCAATATGTGTTGAGGTAAATCAATGTGATACCTTTGTACACCTTCGACTGACAGTAATCTACAATATATAAACACAAACACACTGACACACTGTCTGTAATGGAATAGTACAAAAGACAGATTGATTAAAAATAGCAGTGTTCTAGACTGATCCAATACAAAGATGTCCAGAATATGCCAACACTTGCAGCAATGAACAGTTGGTCAACATGTACAACACAACTTACTTTCGAGTTGTCCTTGTTTTTCTCATGTTTTTTAGATTTTCTCTTGTCCTTTGAATGTTTTCCTTTTGATTTCCCCACAAGTTTTTCGACAGGTTTCCCCTGTCCATTCTGCCATTGTTTTCTGCCACCTATAATACCTCGACACAACTCACTGCCACATTTACATGTTTGCTGTAATATGTAAGTTAACAATAAGCTTAACTGGAAATGCTAAAATCGCTTTCTAACATACTATACAGATTCAGTAAGATTCAACAGAAAATCAAAGCAGCTGTAAAATATTGAAAAAAATCATCAAAATTTAAAATAAACAAACTTTTTATTTGGACACATCAAAGAGATAATTCAACTCATTTACAACACAGATTTAAGTTTAAACTCTTGCTACGTTAGGTAAACACCACTTACTTGAGCATCGATATTAAATGACTGGAAGTTATAGTCATACACAAGTTCTGAAGCAGGTTCAATGTCTTTCAAGGCAAACAAACACATGTGATATGTCCCATTGACATTCCTACAAAACAATGTAAATAACATTTATATCAGAAAACACTAAATTTATATCCTTATATTTAGTACACACAGCCTCATCAGATCTCAAAGCAGACATTTCTTCCTCAAAATTATAAAAATTAAGTGTAAATTAACTATACCAAAGTCAAACCATACAAATATGTAATGCAGCTGTACACTGCTAATTCAATGGAACTGTAGAAAACATTTTCATAAATAAAAGCAACTTTACCTTACAGAAAAGTATACATATATACGAAAGTACATTGTCTTAAACACTAACTAAAACTAACTGACATGATATTTGGAACAAATTCCTTACTTACCATTTCTGCATCTCACAATTTGGCTCACAGGAATGATTTACAAATCTAGCAATATTTCCCATCCTGTAACCATCTATAACCATACCCCCATCCAGGTTGAGACAATAATGATGGCATTCTTGTGAGTATTCTTCAGTCATTCTACGACGGAATTCTTGCTCACTTACAACTTCCCCGAGATACTCAACAATTAACTCCCCTGAAAGTATGAAAGTACACATAACAGTAAAACTCCTGGTAGAATAATTTTACAAAATACAAGGTCCTAATACAAAACGATGAAGCCGAGATCAGACCAAGGTCAAAGGCTGATACCATGAAACACAAGAGCTGTCACTGTTAGTGACAAATGCCCCCAAAGTGGTATTCAAAGTATCATGGAAAGATCAATAATTAAGTGAAGGAACTGATGATTAAATTTGGCTTGAGCTTTGAGGTAGGGACGTGGGTCTTGCATGCGACACATCGCATTAATGTGCCAAACATGAGCCAAGTTATCTTAATATTCCTAAGTACATGGCAAATTTAAAGCCCACACACACAAATTCAGGACAGATGGACACACAGTGTGTTTTATACATGCCCACCTTTGGCATACATGCCATATCTCACGCCGTGAGACCTTTCCTCACGTATTTACATGCCTCCTCACGGTCTAACGCCGTTAGATTAAAACCTCACGTAAATTTGAACCTCCAAGAAAAAACAAGATCGTGCGAAATTTTGTATCTCGGACATGCTATGATTCTTCGATACTACCCGAAAATGCCGATTAAAGGTGACACTTTGTTAATTGGCTTTGATCAGCTGTTGATTTGCGTGTTTTTAATCACCTCGGGCAGTACGTTAATTGTTTGTTAAAGCGGTGATTTAACTTAAATCATCTTATTGACAGGAAAGGTGTTAATCTGCTTGCTTTAATGCAGGGTTTTCCCTGACGCACAAGTTTATGCGTTTTGACGTACTTTTTGGCTAAATAAAAATTCTTACTTTGATCCGTAATTTAGCCTACATGTATATCCATCACGTGTATATCCCATGAATCAAAGAATCAAAAATGTTCACACAATAAAAGCATTAACTGTTACTATAGAATATTAAATTTATTGGTATTAAAAACTTCAAAACTCGGTGAACAGAGGCAAAATGATAAAGGTCACGTTGGCACATGTAAGACAGGCAATACTGCTAGCTGTGACGTAATACTGTACTCTATGTGACGTAAAACCGTCGGGCAGATCAAAGGGGTTAGTTTGGAAGATATTTTAGGCTAGCGAGTGGAAGTTTCGACACATCGGCTTTGATCAAAGGTTAGAAAACTGCTGTAGGGTACCGTACTTATTCTAATAGATGCATATAGGACTTAAAAAATATGTGATTTTTCTACCTTTATTAAACACCCACTCCTCTCAAAATATTTGGTAGATGTTATAATGTATACAATCTTTGCATACCAGTATGACTTGCCTTTGAGTATCATATCTGGTCACTTGTATAAATGACACCCAAATGAAGCCCACTGTGGCCCCTAAAAGAAAATTCAAGGGAAACCCTGTTTAATGCTAATTGATGAAGGAATTTACGCGACAAAGTAACACTGTAATTACGCATGAAAACAGTTGGGTGGGGTAATGTTATTTAGTGTTGGTGTATTAAGCGCCCCAAAAAATCGCGACTTACAGTCTCACTTATTTTTCCCAAATCTCACTTAAAAACAGCCCTGCTGAGGAAAATCTCACTTATTGACCATCTGAAAATATGGCATGTATGCTTTGGGGGCATAAAAAGCTCAGTAGTTACTAATGTAGAAAGCCTGCCCAACAGGGTACAGCCCCCTACTACCAATCTGAAGATTGTAGGTTCCAACACCCTGTGTTCTCTGTGACAATTAGAAATGAAGATAATACTTCCACAGTCATTTGTACTCAACCTCAGATTCAAGTAGAGACGTTGTCAATTGTTTGCCAAAAGACAAGAGTAATACTGGTTAGTAAATGACCTTCATACATAACTGACTTACTGTTGAAACACAACAACTACAGATCCAAGAAATAGACATGAACATTGTAACAATACTGAAAATATAGCCATTACATACCACAACTCAAATATAGCCATTACATACCACAACTCAAATATAGCCATTACATACCAAAACTCAAATATAGCCATTACATACCAAAACTCAAATATAGCCATTACATACCAAAACTCAAATATATATAGCCATTACATACCAAAACTCAAATATATATAGCCATTACATACCAAAACGCAAATATATATAGCCATTACATACCAAAACTCAAATATAGCCATTACATACCAAAACTCAAATATATATAGCCATTACATACCACAACTCAAATATATATAGCCATTACATACCAAAACTCAAATATAGCCATTACATACCAAAACTCAAATATAGCCATTACATACCAAAACTCAAATATAGCCATTTCATACCAAAACTCAAAGATAGCCATTACATACCACAACTCAAATATAGCCATTACATACCAAAACTCAAATATATATAGCCATTACATACCAAAACTCAAATATATATAGTCATTACATACCAAAACTCAAATATAGCCATTACATACCAAAACTCAAATATATATAGCCATTACATACCAAAACTCAAATATAGCCATTTCATACCACAACTCAAATATAGCCATTACATACCAAAACTCAAATATATATAGCCATTACATACCAAAACTCAAATATATATAGCCATTACATACCAAAACTCAAATATATATAGCCATTACATACCAAAACTCAAATATAGCCATTACATACCAAAACTCAAATATAGTCATTACATACCAAAACTCAAATATATATAGCCATTACATACCAAAACTCAAATATAGCCATTACATACCAAAACTCAAATATGGCCATTACATACCAAAACTCAAATATAGCCATTACATACCAAAACTCAAATATATATAGCCATTACATACCAAAACTCAAAGATAGCCATTACATACCAAAACTCAAATATATATAGCCATTACATACCAAAACTCAAATATATATAGCCATTACATACCAAAACTCAAATATAGCCATTACATACCACAACTCAAATAAATATACCACAACTCAAATATAGCCATTACATACCAAAACTCAAATATAGCCATTACATACCAAAACTCAAATATATATAGCCATTACATACCAAAACTCAAATATATATAGCCATTACATACCACAACTCAAATAAATATACCACAACTCAAATATAGCCATTACATACCAAAACTCAAATATAGCCATTACATACCAAAACTCAAATATAGCCATTACATACCAAAACTCAAATATATATAGCCATTACATACCACAACTCAAATATATATAGCCATTACATACCACAACTCAAATATAGCCATTACATACCAAAACTCAAATATATATAGCCATTACATACCAAAACTCAAAGATAGCCATTACATACCAAAACTCAAATATATATAGCCATTACATACCAAAACTCAAATATATATAGCCATTACATACCAAAACTCAAATATAGCCATTACATACCAAAACTCAAATATGGCCATTACATACCAAAACTCAAATATATATAGCCATTACATACCAAAACTCAACTAGAGCTATCACTGAAGGTGATTAATACCCCCACAATACCGCTTTGTCAGACATATTTTTGATAAATTCAAAGATGGCCGCCAGTCAAGACAATGAAATTATCTATCACTATCTATCACTACAGGACCACAATCAGAATGTGCCGACAATATACACAACTAGGCTTGGTAGAAATAATTCATGGAAAACCATGTTATGTGACATGACGGAACAAGTGGTGATTCCCATATAGCCCCCATTGCATATTTTGAAGTGGGGTTATAATAAGAATTGTGTACATTTTAATATTTCGGTGGTGATATGAATACCACAGTATGGGAGTCAGGTCAAAATCAATAAAATAGAAAAAATGAACAGTCATATATAGCACTTTGTCACAAAGAAATATAATGATACATTCGACTAGAGTATGAACTAGTAACACCAATATATTTGATTTTAACTCCCAAGATCTGAACATTTTGCATTCAAATTCGAACAAATATAGCAACAAAGCTTATTAAATTGATACAATTTATATTCGCAATCAAGACATTTTGTTCCATTGTCCTTGACTGCAGTTTCACAGATTTAATCAAATAATCAAACTACCTGGATATAACATTATATTATGCCTTATTTCAATGGATTTTAAAAGAAATCCCGTTATTTTCACTGAAAGGCGAGTCTTCAACAACAAAAACAAACCATTTGCTAGTATCTGAATGTAATAAACCAAAAATGCTGCCAACAGAACAGTAAGAACTAATCAACAGTTCCTGTGAAATAAAAAACTGAACTTGTATAGAATTGCTCACAAAAAGCTGGGCAAAATGGAACTAAATCAATGCAAAATATATCAAACAATATGCTAGAAATAACAGTTATTTTCACAGAAAGATAAGTCGTTTACAACTAAAAACAAACCATTTGCTAGTAAGTGAAAGTAAGAGAAACTATTTTTAGTAACAGTGACCTTGACCTTGGCCCCACCAGCCCCAATATCGAACTTGACCTGTATCTTCTGATGTTACACCTGTGTACCAAAAATTTTTCAAATCTGTCTAGCCTTTCATGAGTTATCGTCCGGAAACCATGAAAACCGACAGACCGACCGACCGACCGACAGACCGACCGACCGACCGACAAGCTCACTCCTATATACCCCCTCAAACTTCGTTTGTGGGGGTATAAATATAGTCATTACATACCAAAACTCAAATATATATAGCCATTACATACCAAAACTCAAATACATATAGCCATTACATACCAAAACTCAAATATATATAGCCATTACATACCAAAACTCAAATATAGTCATTACATACCAAAACTCAAATGACAAGGAATGACAAATACAAGACAAATTATTACATCAAGATGGATAATACCTGAATGACAAATACAGAATATAGCTGCTATTACATCAAGATGGATAATACCTGAACAAATACAGAATATAGCTGCAATGTCCAGTACTGCCAACATTATAAATGTGTCTTTACTGTCTGTGCAAGCTACACATTAAACAATTTAAAAACTATACATACAGTAATAACAGACATGTTGATGAGCAGACGATCGAGCCTACCTGATGAGGTGACATTTTTTGGCAACTAACTGCCACTAAGAATGAGACGAGTACTGATACTTACCAGATCTGATAGATTTCGTAGTACGAACACCAAAACCACGATCCTGAGTGAGAAATTTCTGGAGACTCGCAGCAAACTGGTGTTTCTGTATAGCTTGATTTGAACATTGTTCACTACATGGACACAAGTCTGGAGAACATTCAGTGTAGATCACTCTGAAATATAACACAAACAATCACTCAATACCATTTTCAACAACACATACATGATGATTCCAGGGATTTCCCTGACACAGAAATCTTGTGTTTTCTTTGCATCCCTGGGATCCCTAAAATAAACCTTTGTCAAGTATAAACTGCATATCTGGGACCCTGCAAATTTACTAAGGACCCCCAATTGGTCAAACACATGGGTCCAAGGACCGCTAGTTAAAAAATTCTAGGGAAAACCGTGTGATTCTGAGTTTCAGTCCTGAACAATACCAATGAAATAACATACATTTACAGTAATTCTCAGACTCAAAGCACATTTCAAGCCAAAGTACAACAAAATAAAGGCTACATAGTATATAGAGGATCTTACATGAATAATTATTTCATTCAATTTAATAAACTTCTAAAAACAAGGCTTTGCAGACTTTTTGTATGTTTTATATGACAAGTTAAATAAATTCAATACAAAATTATCATAAATGTAAGATTCTATTCTATGACATAACAACAGAAACAGCCAATTTTTCCACCACAGAATGGGGGGGGGGGGTTCGGGGGGGGGGGGTTCAAATGATTATATCACAGATCATAGTCAAGTAAATAAAACAATACTTTTCAATGAAATAATTTAGTACAAAATAAAGATTTAACAATGTCAACATCACCTGAGTTGTTATTTCACAAGTGAATTATTACAAATCTGATCAACTTCAGCTTCCATACCTCTAAGCACAGAAACAGAAAGTAAAGTACTGTATTATGAATGGATTTTATTTTAATGAAATTAAGTACTGTATTATGGACAATATTTTAATGAAATGAATGTGTTTATAACATACCTATTGAGACAATCTTCTACACATCCCTTCTCTGACCCAGTGAGCTTACAAGTACAGGAATGAGCTTCATATCGACATGATGGTCGAGCATCAACATATATATCTACAACAAACAAATAACATTCATATAGTTATGGTAGTGTGAGGGTATGATAATGACCCCACTATTTTATTTACTTTTCAATGATAAGATTGGCTAGAAGTAGTAAGCAATATCTTTACAAGAATAACCAATGAAAACTGCATACAGTGCTTTAGTTTGGCCTAAATATAACTTGGATTTTTGAGAAGCACTCTACCGGCTAAGTAAACTATTATTTCATTCAGAGGTTACAATGAATGTAACACTAGCATATAGTATGTAAATCATCAAAGCCATCTAGACAGAACCAAATTACAACAAGAGATGTTTGTAAAACATTATGCCCCCCTGTGACATTGACCCCTTGACCCCAAAATCAATAGGGTTACTCTGCTACCAAAGATGAATGTGTGGACCAAGTTTGAGGATGATAGGTCAAGGGGTTATTGATCGGAAACGAAAAGGTTATAGATCGACAAAGTCCATATTTAATTTGTTTCTAAGTGAATGAGCAGTCAATAATCGTGAGAGTTATACAGACATGTGATTGTATGGCATGATTCCAATACAATCAGTCAATGACCAGACATGCATGTTGTAAGCATAATTAAATCATGACCTGCATGGTAATTGTCAATCATTGCATTCATGGATTGTATCAAACCATTGTTATACATTATACACTCAATTATCAACTGCATCAGATTTTCTTTCACCAGAAACAACAAATTTAACACACACAAGAGATACACTGATGTGTATCCATTAAGCTATAACCAAGATGAAAATACAATGCATGCAAGGAAATGGTTACAATTTTCGTGCTAATATGGAAAGCAGGAAGATAATATAAAAGGAAGATTGAATGTACTTTCTTATTATTTGATAAATGATTCTAGTAAGCCCCCTGTTAATGTGTGTACTGAACATTGCCATTTTAATTACACTGCATGAAGGACAATTATAGGGAATATATGTCAGATATTTGCTGACGGTCATGAATGTTAGATCATACAATGGTAAACATAGTTCTAATTCATGCAATGTTAGATCATGGTAAACATAGTTCTAATTCATGCAAAGTTAGATCATGGTAAACATAGTTCTAATTCATGCAATGTTAGATCATGGTAAACATAGTTCTAATTCATGCAATGTTAGATCATGGTAAACATAGTTCTAATTCATGCAATGTTAGATCATGGTAAACATAGTTCTAATTCATGCAATGTTAGATCATGGTAAACATAGTTCTAATTCATGCAATGTTAGATCATGGTAAACATAGTTCTAATTCATGCAATGTTAGATCATGGTAAACATAGTTCTAATTCATGCAATGTTAGATCATGGTAAACATAGTTCTAATTCATGCAATGTTAGATCATGGTAAACATAGTTCTAATTCATGCAATGTTAGATCATGGTAAACATAGTTCTAATTCATGCAATGTTAGATCATGGTAAACATAGTTCTAATTCATGCAATGTTAGATCATGGTAAACATAGTTCTAATTCATGCAATGTTAGATCATGGTAAACATAGTTCTAATTCATGCAATGTTAGATCATGGTAAACATAGTTCTAATTCATGCAATGTTATATCATGGTAAACATAGTTCTAATTCATGCAATGTTAGATCATGGTAAACATAGTTCTAATTCATGCAATGTTAGATCATGGTAAACATAGTTCTAATTCATGCAATGTTACATCTTATATAGACATTCTTACTGTTTCGTATTCTTCGATACTGTTGACCATCACCTTTCTTTGGTAACTGGAATAACAAAATAATGACAATATTTATCAAAGTTAGAATGCATAGACCGCAGCAATTAACAATTTTACACATGAATGCAACTATTTAAAACACAATTCAGTAATAAACCTTTGGAGTTGTCATATATTTCAAGTACATGCAGTCATGGCGAATACCCATAGGACAGTCGACCTGACCGATCAAAAACCTGTGCATTGGTCAGTATGTTTGATACGGTACGGATGGTTTTACAACATCCAATGCTATTTATACAATGCAGTCTT
Organism: Mactromeris polynyma; assembly: GCA_032209605.1. NCBI lineage: Eukaryota > Metazoa > Mollusca > Bivalvia > Venerida > Mactridae > Mactromeris > Mactromeris polynyma. The sequence goes on along the minus strand of JASFXZ010000034.1, from coordinate 4,579,892 downwards.
CTTAGGCACACCGGTTGTCTGCACATTAGCTGGCCGTTTGGACTTCTAAACATTGATTGTGTCGTCAAAAAGCCTTTCAGGAGTAAATGTTAAAGTTAATCATAATTTTGAAATGTTAGTTATCGAAATATGCCAAATAGTTGTAATGTTTGTTTTGTTAACTTTCACTGTGAAACGAGCGGTATGGCACAAACCCCAATCCCCATCTCTGACACTATGGTATGGCACAAACCCCAATCCCCCCTCTGACACTATGGTATTGCACAAACCCCAATCCCCCCTCTGACACTATGGTATGGCACAAACCCCAATCCCCCCTCTGACACTATGGTATGGCACAAACCCCAATCCCCCCTCTGACACATCAGTATGGCATAATGCCCAATCCCCACCTCTGACACATTGGTAGGGGACAAAGTCCAATCCCCACCTCTGACACACTGGTATGGCACAACCCTAATGCCCACCTCTGACACATCAGTATGGCATAACGCCCAATCCCCACCTCTGACACACTGGTATGGGACAAACCCCAATCCCCACCTCTGACACACTGGTATGGTATGGGACTAACTCCAATCCCCACCTCTGACACACTGGTATGGGACAAACCCCAATCCCCACCTCTGACACTCTGGTGTGGGACAAACCCCAATCCCCACCTCTGACACTCTGGTATGGTATGGGACTAACTCCAATCCCCACCTCTGACACACTGGTATGGGACAAACCCCAATCCCCACCTCTGACACTCTGGTATGGGACAAACCCCAATCCCCACCTCTGACACTCTGGTATGGGACAAACCCCAATCCCCACCTCTGACACTCTGGTATGGGACAAACCCCAATCCCCACCTCTGACACTCTGGTATGGGACAAACCCCACCTCTGACACTCTGGTATGGGACAAACTCCAATCCCTACCTCTGACACTATGGTATGGGACTAACCCCCAATCCCGACCTCTGACACAATGGTATGGGACTAACTCCAATCCCCCTCTGACACAATGGTATGGGACAAACCCCAATCCCTACCTCTGACACAATGGTATGGGACAAACCCCAATCCCCCCTCTGACACAATGGTATGGGACAAACTCCAATCCCCACCACTGACACAATGGTATGGGACAAACCCCAATCCCCCCTCTGACACTATGGTATGGGACAAACCCCAATCCCCCCTCTGACACTATGGTATGGGACTAACCCCAATCCCCCCTCTGACAATATGGTATGGGACAAACCCCAATCCCCCTCTGACACTATGGTATGGGACTAACCCCAATCCCCCTCTGACACTATGGTATGGGAAAAACTCCAATCCCCCTCTGACACAATGGTATGGGACAAACCCCAATACCTATCTCTGACACAATGGTATGGGACAAACCCCAATCCCCCTCTGACACTATGGTATGGGACAAACTCCAATCCCCCTCTGACACTATGGTATGGGACAAACTCCAATCCCTACCTCTGACACAATGGTATGGGACAAACCCCAATCCCTACCTCTGACACTATGGTATGGGACAAACTCCAATCCCCCTCTGACACTATGGTATGGGACAAACTCCAATCCCCCTCTGACACTATGGTATGGGACAAACCCCAATCACCTTTTGACACTATGGTATGGGACAAACTCCAATCCCCCTCTGACACTATGGTATGGGACAAACCCCAATACCTACCTCTGACACAATGGTATGGGACAAACCCCAATCCCCCTCTGACACTATGGTATGGGACAAACTCCAATCCCCCTCTGACACTATGGTATGGGACAAACTCCAATCCCTACCTCTGACACAATGGTATGGGACAAACCCCAATCCCTACCTCTGACACAATGGTATGGGACAAACCCCAATCCCTACCTCTGACACAATGGTATGGGACAAACCCCAATCCCTACCTCTGACACAATGGTATGGGACAAACCCCAATCCCTACCTCTGACACAATGGTATGGGACAAACCCCAATCCCTACCTCTGACACAATGGTATGGGACAAACTCCAATCCCCCTCTGACACTATGGTATGGGACAAACCCCAATCCCCCTCTGACACTATGGTATGGGACAAACCCCAATCCCCCTCTGACACTATGGTATGGGACAAACCCCAATCCCTACCTCTGACACAATGGTATGGGACAAACTCCAATCCCTCTCTGACACACTGGTATGGCACAAACCCCAATCCCTACCTCTGACACTATGGTATGGGACAAACTCCAATCCCCCTCTGACACTATTATATGGGACAAACTCCAATCCCCCTCTGACACACTGGTATGGCACAAACCCCAATCCCTACCTCTGACACTATGGTATGGGACAATCCCCAATCCCTACCTCTGACACTATGGTATTGCACAAACCCCAATCCCTACCTCTGACACTATGGTATGGGACAAACTCCAATCCCCCTCTGACACTCTGGTATGGGACAAACCCCAATCCCTACCTCTGACACTCTGGTATGGTATGGCACAAACCCCAATCCCTACCTCTGACACTATGGTATGGTATGGCACAAACCCCAATCCCTACCTCTGACACAATGGTATGGCACAAACCCCAATCCCTACCTCTGACACTATGGTATGGTATGGCACAAACCCCAATCCCTACCTCTGACACTATGGTATGGTATGGGACAAACCCCAATCCCTACCTCTGACACTATGGTATGGTATGGGACAAACCCCAATCCCTACCTCTGACACTATGGTATGGGACAAACCCCAATCCCCCTCTGACACTATGGTATGGGACAAACTCCAATCCCCCTCTGACACTCTGGTATGGGACAAACCCCAATCCCTACCTCTGACACTCTGGTATGGCACAAACACCAATCCCTACCTCTGACACTCTGGTATGGGACAAACCCCAATCCCTACCTCTGACACACTGGTATGGTATGGCACAAACCCCAATCCCTACCTCTGACACTATTGTATGGGACAAACCCCAATCCCTACTTCTGACACTCTGGTATGGGACAAACCCCAATCCCTACCTCTGACACTCTGGTATGGGACAAACCCCAATCCCTACCTCTGACACTCTGGTATGGGACAAACCCCAATCCCTACCTCTGACACACTGGTATGGTATGGCACAAACCCCAATCCCTACCTCTGACACTCTGGTATGGGACAAACCCCAATCTCTACCTCTGACACAATGGTATGGGACAAACCCCAATCCCTACCTCTGACACAATGGTATGGGACAAACTCCAATCCCTACCTCTGACACAATGGTATGGGACAAACTCCAATCCCTACCTCTGACACAATGGTATGGGACAAACCCCAATCCCTACCTCTGACACACTGGTATGGGACAAACCCCAATCCCTACCTCTGACACACTGGTATGGGACAAACCCCAATCCCTACCTCCGACACTCTGGTATGGTATGGGACAAACCCCAATCCCTACCTCTGACACACTGGTATGGTATGGCACAAACCCCAATCCCTACCTCTGACACACTGGTATGGGACAAACCCCGATCCCTACCTCTGACACTATGGTATGGTATGGCACAAACCCCAATCCCTACCTCTGACACACTGGTATGGTATGGCAAAAACCCCAATCCCTACCTCTGACACTATGGTATGGGACAAACTCCAATCCCCCTCTGACACTCTGGTATGGGACAAACCCCAATCCCTACCTCTGACACTCTGGTATGGGACAAACCCCAATCCCTACCTCTGACACTCTGGTATGGGACAAACCCCAATCCCTACCTCTGACACTCTGGTATGGGACAAACCCCAATCCCTACCTCTGACACTCTGGTATGGGACAAACCCCAATCCCTACCTCTGACACTATGGTATGGGACAAACCCCAATCCCTACCTCTGACACACTGGTATGGGACAAACCCCAATCCCTACCTCTGACACAATGGTATGGGACAAACCCCAATCCCTACCTCTGACACAATGGTATGGGACAAACCCCAATCCCTACCTCTGACACACTGGTATGGGACAAACCCCAATCCCTACCTCTGACACAATGGTATGGGACAAACCCCAATCCCTACCTCTGACACTATGGTATGGGACAAACCCCAATCCCTACCTCTGACACAATGGTATGGGACAAACTCCAATCTCTGACACAATGGTATGGGACTAAAAAGCACCATTTCTTTTTCTTTGTGCCTTATTTTGCGCAAAAAATTATCAATAGCAAGTCAATAAAAATAACGTCAAGGATGCACTTCACCTGGGATTTATACACAGTAAAGTCAAACTGTCCAATCAAATATCGTTGTATTAATACTTCCTGCATAGAAAGTTGAAACAAACCAATTTAACAAAAATTTTAATATGTTTACTTAGCCTAGCTGAGTAACAACAGTTTACCTTAACCCTCAACTAGCTGTGTAATATGCTACTTACCATATCATTAAAATGCTGTAACCAAACATCATACGGTAGCTGGAACTCACTGACATTCTTCAATATATGATTACCAAAATGTAGCGGGAGATCAAACGTGAATATCATACTGCTGGAATCCTTCTCTCTTGATAAACTGTAAATATACAAAACATACATGGTAACATCTATACACAAATGGATACATTATTGATCAACCCACTGCTGCAACTTCTTAATGTTTGCTAAAATGTAAGTCGTATAGTTTGCGAGACTGCATAATTATTTGGGTATAATTCATTTATTGGGATGACTTTTTAGATTGTGCATCATTGGTTTCGTTTGCAAAATTTAGCAGAAGTGCGGACGTGTAAGTCAGTACACAATAAGTGATCACACAATAATATAGGTCAATAACATCATGATATATTGCTTTCCTAATACAACACATTATATATACACAGAAAATGGACTAGATGTGTCCATAGCACATGGATGTCCCCAACTAAGGGCTTTTAAGTAAAACCAAATTGGTGGATCGCAAATGAAATCCAATTTGACCAGTATTTTATTATCTCCGTATTTATCACAAAATTAAATTTAAACAAGAGGGCCATCATAGGGCCATGATGGCCCTATATCGCTCACCGGAGTACATTGCCATGTTGGCCTCTAGAGTGACCAAGAGGATTGTCAATAATTTGTCATCTTGACCTACGTTTTGACTCCACATGACCCAGTACCTAACTGGACTTGCATTTTATTAAGACAAACATTCTGATCAAGTTCTGACCCAGTACCTAACTGGACTTGCATTTTATTAAGACAAACATTCTGATCAAGTTCTGACCCAGTACCTAACTGGACTTGCATTTTATTAAGACAAACATTCTGATCAAGTTCTGACCCAGTACCTAACTGGACTTGCATTTTATTAAGACAAACATTCTGATCAAGTTCTGACCCAGTACCTAACTGGACTTGCATTTTATTAAGACAAACATTCTGATCAAGTTCTGACCCAGTACCTAACTGGACTTGCATTTTAGTAAGACAAACATCCTGATCAAGTTCTATGTAGTTCTGGTAGAATATGCAAGAATTTTCCATCAATTGATCATGTGCCCTAGTTTTTAACCCAAGATGACCCAGTTTCAAACTAGACCTAGATTTCATTAAGGCAAACATTTTACCATGTCTCATACAGATAAAGTAAAAAACATGACCTCTGATGTTAACAAGGTTTTACTATAATTGGACCTAGCGACCTAGGTTTAACCTCAGATGAATCAGTTTCAAACTTGACCTAGATTTTATTAAGGCAAACATTTTGATCATGTCTCATAAAGGTAAAAAAATATGACCTCTGGAGCGTTAACAAGGTTTTACTGAACATTGGACCGAGTCACCAAGTTTTTGACTCCAGATGACCCAGTTTCAAACTTGGGTAGATTTGAGACAAACATTCTGACCAATGTTATTTATAAATGCAGATCAGGTAAAAGATGTTACCTCTAGAGTGTAAATAAGCTTAATTGTTGACAAGGGACACAGGGTGATCCCTAAAAAAAACACACAGAAAAAAAAAAGTTATCTGTAAGCAGATAACCTTAAATGATTATGGTATTGCACACCACAGATAAGATACCCAAGTTGCATTTTCAAAATAACAGAATTAAGGTATCAGTAACTTTATCACTTGACAAATTTAAGCTTAAGTTTTAAGATCGTATTAACATAAAAACACTGGTTTAATCAGTTGAAAATCTTCTACACTGTGCAGTCAACAAAAACATATTTAGAATGAAAAAGGTGCAGTGGGGTCGCTGGCCCCATTAGGGTATTCTTTCAAGCATGAGAATCATGTCACACATCTGTTGACTCAGTTTAAATACACAATGGAACATTATGAACAGTCAGAGCAGTTTTTGTTAATAGATTATCATGATACCTTAGGTACAAAGTGACATAGTTAATAGTACAAAAAATATGTGTAGTATACAGTGTAATTATTACAGGTAATTAGCAGTCATTTAATGACTGATAAAGAAAACACAGGAAGGTCTCAAGGTAGCAAGTCAAACAATCACTCCTATCTAAGAGGTTTTATTTCCATTCATACCAAGTTTTCTTGGGCAATGAATGGTAACCAACTCATTTGCTTCTCAAATTTCTTTTAATAGTTGTGTAGCAGTGGCCCAGTTTGTAACCTTGGACGTATTGATAACATCTTTAAGAAAGTTTTCTCAAATAGGGAGACATTTTACCAACCAAGATCAGCTATAAAGGAATTGGTTTCAGATCATGACTTCAAGATTTGATATAACCAAGAGTAGCACATGGAAGACTTGATATTACCCTGTGTAGCACATGGAAGATTTGATATAACCAAGAGTAGCACAAGGAAGACTTGATATTACCCTGTGTAGCACATGGAAGACTTGATATTACTCTGTGTAGCACATGGAAGACTTGATATTACTCTGTGTAGCACATGGAAGACTTGATATTACCCTGTGTAGCACATGGAAGACTTGATATTACCCAAAGTAGCACATGGAAGACTTGATATAACCAAGTGTAGCACATGGAAGACTTGATATTACCCAGAGTAGCACATGGAAGACTTGATATTACCTAGAGTAGCCCATGAAAGACTTGATATTACCCAGAGTAGCACATGGAAGACTTGATATTACCCCGAGTAGCACATGGAAGACTTGATATTACCTAGAGTAGCGCATGGAAGACTTGATATTACCCAGAGTAGCGCATGGAAGACTTGATATTACCCCGTGTAGCACATGGAAGACTTGATATTACCCCGTGTAGCTCATGGAAGACTTGATATAACCCAGAGTAGCGCATGGAAGACTTGATATTACCCAGAGTAGTGCATGGAAGACTTGATATTACCCAGAATAGCGCATGAAAAACTTGATATTACCCAGAGTAGCGCATGGTAGACTTGATATTACCCCGTGTAGCACATGGAAGACTTGATATTACCCCGTGTAGCTCATGGAAGACTTGATATAACCAAGTGTAGCACATGAAAGACTTGATATAACCAAGTGTAGCACATGGAAGACTTGATATTACCCGTGTAGCACATGGAAGACTTGATATAACCAAGTGTAGCACATGGAAGACTTGATATAACCAAGTGTAGCACATGGAAGACTTGATATAACCAAGTGTAGCACATGGAAGACTTGATATTACCCTGTGTAGCACATGGAAGACTTGATATTACCCGTGTAGCACATGGAAGACTTGATATAACCAAGTGTAGCACATATAAGACTTGATATAACCAAGTGTAGCACATGGAAGACTTGATATTACCCGTGTAGCACATGGAAGACTTGATATAACCAAGAGTAGCACATGGAAGACTTGATATAACCAAGTGTAGCACATGAAAGACTTGATATAACCAAGTGTAGCACATGAAAGACTTGATATTACCAAGTGTAGCACATGAAAGACTTGATATTACCAAGAGTAGCACATGGAAGACTTGATATAACCAAGTGTAGCACATGAAAGACTTGATATTACCCAGAGTAGCACATGGAAGACTTGATATAACCAAGTGTAGCACATGAAAGACTTGATATTACCCAGAGTAGCGCATGGAAGACTTGATATTACCCAGAGTAGCACATGGAAGACTTGATGTAACCAAGTGTAGCACATGGAAGACTTGATATTACCCAGAGTAGCACATGGAAGACTTGATATTACCTAGAGTAGCCCATGAAAGACTTGATATTACCCAGAGTAGCACATGGAAGACTTGATATTACCCTGTGTAGCACATGGAAGACTTGATATTACCCCATGTAGGGCATGGAAGACTTGATATTACCCAGAGTAGCACATGGAAGACTTGATATAACCAAGTGTAGCACATGAAAGACTTGATATTACCCAGAGTAGCGCATGGAAGACTTGATATTACCCAGAGTAGCACATGGAAGACTTGATGTAACCAAGTGTAGCACATGGAAGACTTGATATTACCCAGAGTAGCACATGGAAGACTTGATATTACCTAGAGTAGCCCATGAAAGACTTGATATTACCCAGAGTAGCACATGGAAGACTTGATATTACCCTGTGTAGCACATGGAAGACTTGATATTACCCCATGTAGGGCATGGAAGACTTGATATTACCCAGAGTAGCCCATGGAAGACTTGATATTACCCAGAGTATCGCATGGAAGACTTGATATTACCCAGAGTATCGCATGGAAGACTTGATATTACCCAGAGTATCGCATGGAAGACTTGATATTACCCAGAGTATCGCATGGAAGACTTGATATTACCCAGAGTATCGCATGGAAGACTTGATATTACCCAGAGTAGAGCATGGAAGACTTGATATTACCCAGAATAGCGCATGAAAGACTTGATATTACCCAGAGTAGCGCATGGTAGACTTGATATTACCTAGAGTAGCGCATGGAAGACTTGATATTACCTAGAGTAGCCCATGAAAGACTTGATATTACCCGTGTAGCACATGGAAGACTTGATATTACCCAGAGTAGCGCATGAAAGACTTGATATTACCTGGAGTAGCCCATGAAAGACTTGATATTACCCAGAGTAGCGCATGGAAGACTTGATATTACCCAGAGTAGCCCATGAAAGACTTGATATTACCCAGTGTAGCACATGGGAGACTTGATATTACTCAGAGTAGCGCATGGAAGACTTGATATTACCCTGTGTAGCACATGGAAGATTTGATATTACCCAGTGTAGCACATGGGAGACTTGATATTACCCAGAGTAGCCCATGAAAGACTTGATATTTCCCATGTAGCACATGGGAGACTTGATATTACTCAGAGTAGCGCATGGAAGACTTGATATTAACCTGTGTAGCACATGGAAAATTTGATATTACCCAGTGTAGCACATGGGAGACTTGATATTACCCAGAGTAGCGCATGGAAGACTTGATATTACCCTGTGTAGCACATGGAAGATTTGATATTACCCAGTGAGCACATGGGAGACTTGATATTACTCAGAGTAGCGCATAAAAGACTTGATATTACCCAGTTTAGCACACGGATGTATCATTTCCTGGTTGAATGAATCAGATATAGTGTGTTGTAGATAATACTGTCTCCAAACTAACCACATCCTTAAATCTGAAAGCAGCGAAACTTACTGGAGAAAGCATATGTTTTAAAACACCAACACAGTAGGATATTAATTCAAAGAGAAAATTTCTATATAACACCCTTACAACACACTAACTGACCTCTCTATTGACTAAATAAGTAGTTTGTTAAATCATTTACGCCAGCAGAAAGAGAAGAATTACCTCAAAACACGCCTCCCAATCTTAACCCACCTGCTTCAGACAAATACCGAATGCAGAGTTGGCTATTGAGGTAAACATCAATAAATGTCAAAGCTAATCATCATAGCTGACAGTATAACACAGTGGCCCGACAGACTTCTGTCGACAGGTGTTAGCTTAATACTATGATTGCTTCACAATAACAGAAGCAAAACAAAGAACATTTCCCTTCCGACATTTTTAAGCCATTGGATGTTCCGTACATTTATAACACAACATATTGTTCTTGTCATTTTCCAAAATGTTATTTGGTAAAAAATGGATGATTGTCAGCACAAAATGTGATGAGAAAACCTGTACGACTGTATTACAGATGTGTTCACCAAGTCAACTGAATAACTCATATTTTTGAAAAGTGCACTCAAAATGTCAAAAAACGTCTGCTTCAGTAAATATGATGTAAGCAGCTTTAAGTCAAGTAATGTTTGAAACTTTGAACAAACTTACACTGATGTGATGGCACTGTATTATAAGGCTTATGCCAGATGCATGTAGTCATGTTTCATAAACCAAGTCAGTCATGGCGAATACCCATAGGACAGTCGGACCTGACCGATAAAATATGGGCAGGTCCAATGCAGAAGGCCTCTGTGTCAATCTGTATGTCCTATATTGTACGGTACGGACATCCTTTTGCTGTTTACACATTGCGGTCTTCTTTCACGCATCAATTGTCTGCACATTCGCTTGTCTTTCGGACATTTAAACTTTGATTGTTATTTAACTGTTATTTATCGAAATATGCCAATTATTTGCTCATTTCTGTTTGATTAGTTTACTTTCACTTTGAAACAAGCGGTCCTATAGCCGCACAAACTCCTGTCAGAAAATGGAAAAACAATTCTTTTCTTGGAAAACTCGCAAAATTTTGGAAGAGTTGTCAAAATGGACATTTCTGAAATATTTTTCTTTTTCGAGTTCAGTGTGGTACAATTCAACTCAATATCTTAATATTTTGAGAGTTGTCAATGGAATTATTTTATCCCTTAAGCCCCCTTCCATATTTACTTACTTATTTTCAAAGTCCTTTCTACCACCATGGCAACCATTTCACTAGTAATATTGTAGACAAATGGCAAAAAAAAAACATTATAGTTCCTATATCCATTACCACAACAAGCATGTAATATTTTACCAGGATATATATCACTACTACCCACACATACAATATCTAAATACAACTTTATAATGACATGATAATATATCTATTCACATCACCAGTTTGTCATTTAATCTCACTATTCAAAGTCCAAATAATAGTTTAAATTAATTTTGGGTAATTTGTCATTCCAAGTTAAATCTTAATCACTTGACAATAAACCATCACAGAGATGATATTTAGTCCTTATCAAATTCAACTCAATCGGAGGTGTATTTTCCAATGAATTATACAGGTAATTCAAAAATCTGGGTAGTAATGAATAGAGCTGGATCAAAGCAACCTGATATTAACTGTTGTACACACTGATAAAAAATCAGATTCACACAATCTCTGATTACAGGAGTTAAAACATAATGGCAATCCAGTGTAATGTTACACGGTGTTAACATTCATACTATGGTAAGCCATTTATAAACACCCCAATATTTGCTTTAAAATTGTTCACCATTATTTCAGGGCCATGAAAGTGTGTGTATGATGCAATTTATTAGCTTAATTTATGTTTATATCCTCTTCAAATGTCTGTTATCATGGAAACAAACAAAAACTTATCAATAACGCCAGATGTGGCCTTTTATCAATAATGATATGTTATTTAGAGATAAAATGAGCAAAGACAACACTACTCCACATTTTATAGTTCAAGGGCTTGCAATCAATAATGAAGATGCATACTGTTATAAATATGAAAAAACTAGAGACATTCACAGATAATATCATTCTTTCACTCATACCTACCCAAGTGTAACATTCAAAATATCAAATACACCATTTTGAGTGTGACCTTTTTCCCACGACATTTATTGTATGCATTTTTATCAACTATAGTAGTAAAAAGAATTTAAACATAAACAATTTTAAATATAGAGTACTTTCACGGCAAGTACCTAGGCTTGTCCAAAAATATGTTTGGACCAAACATTCATGTAAGATCAGAAGTCTCAATTTGTGTGCTTTGTTTTAAAATGCATTTTGTACTTTTGCTACTAGCATACAGTAATTTACAGCAGCTGACTGTTTGGCATATTGAGAAGTTAATAAGATTTTGAAAAAGGTGGTAAGGGCTCCTTTAGAATAAGAATCACATTTTCTACAAAATAAAATTGCTTTCACATTTGTGATAACATATTTAGGGTGGGGTCAGTGTTTGAAGGTAGGTACGTGGAAGGGAAACAATATATCATTTTGCATTGAAATATTCTGAAGTTTGATATGGCATTGATTTTGAAGTAGATGCATGAGCAATCTTGCTTCTGATCATCAATTATACAAAAATAACATGAATTTTGACAAGGAGAGGGAGAGTTTATTATACGAGTAATTATACTATCAGATTCAAATACTTTATAGTTCATTATTATACCATGATCTTCTAACGTTATCAATCACATCAAATTTCTGAGATGTTAGCAATTTAATGAACATGAGCTTGATCCAGTAAAATAACCTATTAAATGTTACAATATATAAGGTTTCTCTAACTCATTAATAACAGATTCCTTACAATTTTTATCGATTCACTTGACAAATGCACAGTAATTTTGTGTCTGCTACAAACTAATGATGTTATGTTCAAAAACATCATAGAAATGGGAAACAAGTCACAATTATACAACAACACTGAAGATACAAAAAAGTTCACTATATAGTTGAATCTGAATCTATATTATATCACGTTTCATTAAGCATATATTAATCCCAGAACAGCAATATTAATAGAGGTAAACTTAGTGGCATACTAAGAACATTACAGACAGGATCATATATAGTATATACAGGTTGCTTTCCACTTAAGTATAAATTGGACAAAACATTATCATGTTTGAAATATAAACCTGCCAAGTACAGACAGGGGCAAGCCATGTACAGACAGGGGCCAGGGCCAACCTATGTACAGACAGGGGCCAGGGCCAAGCCATGTACAGACAGGGGCCAAAAGATTCTTCTGAAATCCAGTCCAAAAACCACAATTATATACAGTACAACCTCTCTACTGTGCCCCTATACACTGAAAATATTTTGTAAACGTAAGAAAATACAAATAAAAAAAAAAAGTTTTATAATTATTAATAATTTTATTTTATTAATATTTCTGGTTGCCCGTCTGTTCAATAGGCGCAAGTATGTACATTTGTTTCTGTTCTTATATTTCGACGAAGTACCAAGTGGACGTTTATAAATTTTGTTCAGTGTATAAACTCTCTTCAAAAACAGCATCAGTTTTCCCATTACAAGAATTGACTAGCAAGTTAACTTCTCTAGAGCAACAACCTCTCTACAGCCAAAGTTTGTATCAAGTTGGTTGCTCCCGAGATGTTTTGCTGTACTAGTAACTGTTCATGATAATATCTATATAACTAGTAACTGTTCATGATAATATCTATATAACTAGTAACTGTTCATGATAATATCTATATAACTAGAAACTGTTCATGATAATATCTATATAACTAGTAACTGTTCATGATCATATATATATAACTAGTAACTGTTCATGATAATATCTATATAAGTAGTAACTGTTCATGATCATATCTATATAACTAGCAACTGTTCATGATAATATCTATATAACTAGCAACTGTTCATGATAATATCTATATAAGTAGTAACTGTTCATGATAATATCTATATATATAACTAGTAACTGTTCATGATAATATCTATATAAGTAGTAACTGTTCATGATAATATCTATATAAGTAGTAACTGTTCATGATAATATCTATATATAACTAGTAACTGTTCATGATAATATCTATATATATAACTAGTAACTGTTCATGATCATATCTATATAAGTAGTAACTGTTCATGATAATATCTATATATATAACTAGTAACTGTTCATGATAATATCTATATAAGTAGTAACTGTTCATGATAATATCTATATATAACTAGTAACTGTTCATGATAATATCTATATATAACTAGTAACTGTTCATGATAATATCTATATAAGTACATACTCCTCGTTCTTGTAGCAGTCTGAGTAAAGTCCCGCCTTCTGATACTTCTTCTTCATGAATACTCCGTCACGTTTCCTTACTGTACTTGTATCACTCTCCTGGCTCTCGTTGGACACGCGTCTGAAAGGTAAAGGCATGATGCTAACAAGCAAACATTCAGAAGCATAAAAATCTTATACAAGTTGCTTCTCTGAACGTAACTAATACCTAGGATTTACTGGTTTTCAACCACTCATCTAAGCTGACCTGCTCATTTATAAGACCTTATTTTCAAGGACCATTATTTCATTTTCACACAACAATCAGACCATCCCATAAGAGTAAGGACCACCTCTACAGAACCAGAGGAGGTCTTATAATCGAGGTTTCATTGTATTTTGTACTTCTGAATTAGATTTACACATTCAGTGGATTTATAAGGACATAACTACCAAGAAAATCAACTTCTGACACCAGTTTACAGCAGTAACTATCATTCTTAAATCATTTATAACAACCATTCTGAATGCTAAAATCTCTTGAGAAATTCTACAAAAATAAAGCAATCATTTCTTGGTTCATCAAGACATTATGTCCACTGAAAAGTTGGAAATCAATCATATGATGCCTGATATATTTCAACACATTAGACATTATCCTAATTGATTATAGACAAATTATAGCACCAGTATTACAAAACAACTCCTCACCAGATCTTAGTTGTCACTGAGAATAGAAAATGTGGTAGGAAAATATGACAAACAATTCTGTTTAATTTTACAATGAAAACAAGTGTATTCCAACATTCAATGAGTATCTGAAATATGGCCATTTCCAGCTTCTGTTTAGCAATTTTTCAAGAAAACAGGAATTGAAATTCCAATCTATAGCAAACAAGACAAAAACTAGGGATGTCAACGAATGGCAATTTTGGTATTTGAATATTCGGTCAACCTTCCAAAAGTTTAACTTTATGCTTATCAATTTTGTGTTTCAAACTGATCACTTAAGTTGTACAAATCCCCACGATTACATGTACTAATATTTTCAGGGCCTAAGTGTCATCACCAGAGTGTTATATCTCTCTTGCCCCCAAATATACATCCCTACAAAAATCAGTTTTTACCTTTTTAGTAGCTTAACTTGTTTGTTGTAACCAAGACCAACTGAAGTACACAGGAATTCCTCCTCATTTAAAGCAGGAAGAGGCTCTGACTCAGAACACACAGATCTAATGGACCAATCTGTGGAGGTTTCAGCTGGACTCTCATCATTTCTACTGTCCCCACGCACAGTGTTATCAACGACTTTGGCTTTCTTTACAACACTCCCCTTACCAGATTTTCTATATTTACGTTTTAACTTTTTCACATTTTGATTCAGAATTTTACCAGATAATTTATATCCACTGACTGATATCTCCGGATTGTCACTGTTGTCCTGATGTATTAAATCACCAGAAGGTTGTCGAGATCTGTGAGAGGTGTCACATGACACCGTGTCATGAGAGAGATTCACCATGTCATGTGATGTCCAATCAGAAGATGGCACTTTTTCACTACTTGCTTTTTCTGAAACATTACTATTCTCACATAAAAGTTTCCTTTTAACATGTGGGTCACTTGCAGTCAATGTGTCTCTTAGTCTGTCTGATACAGGGGAACCATCCGATAGTTGTTCCCTGGTTGGAGAAAATGCTGTACCTGACTTGGCCACTGAAGCAAAGGATGCCATACTTTCAGAACCCTCTTTCCCCATGTTGAAATGATCTTTCTTACTTTGAACTTCGCCTGTAAGACACAAAATAAAATATTAAAGAATGATTAATAATTAAGTCACATGATACAACAATAGATGCACATCTACCTGTTGAAATTAAGCGTAGGTGTCACAGACAATAGTGCAACACACTTTTAACTGTCAGAATAAATTTGCCTACAGGTTGGTGAACTGATAATTACTGTAAAAAAAGATGGTTTCATTTTATTCATTTTTCCACATTGGCAGGACACAACTGCAAAGTTATTTCATCTATCATCAAACTTATGTAACTTATATATATAACATTATTGACAGATTCAATTTTCAATTAGTATAGCACAATCAAAAGCTAACAAAGTTCCACTAGCATCTTGAAGTTTACAGGATAAGAACTTTGCTATAACTTATATTAAGTATTGCACAGTTTTATCTTATTTATTTTCGTTGTCGACAACAAAATGACAGATGAAACTAAATCTAAATTTCAAGCGAACAGAATAACAAAAATTTTACATTTGTGTGTGTCAAAAATTGTCAGCAACAGTTTTTAATGAACACAGATTATATCATAATTCATAATCAATAATGCTGTAAGTTCCAAAATAATGATAAGCCCACCCAGGTAGCTCAGTTGGTAGAGCACTCGACTGCTAACCTAGAGGTTGTGGGTTCAAAACCCAGGCAAGGTGTATGTTGTTCTGTGACAATTTGACTGAAGATGATGTATCCAAAGTCATTTGTCCTCTGATTTATTTGAAGAAGTAGTCAGTTGCTTGCAGAGAAGTAGGTTAGTACTGGTTGGTAACTCAGGAGCACTGGTTAAGAAAACTGACCTCCATGTATAACTTAATACTGTTGAGAAGCAAACCAACCGACCAACCAACCGAGCGACCAAAATCGACCAACCGACCACAATATAATCATATTATATAATTGGAGCCCCTTCAAGAAAATATTAATAGGAACATAATTCTACTGTTAATATATATGAAGAAATTTAACAACTGTAATGATCATATTAGGCCTCTGTATGCTTTAAGCTGCAAACAAACAACACTCTCTATACCTGCATATACCACAGATGGTAACATTAATCAGAGTAACAACACTCTCTCTACCTGTATATATCACAGATGGTAACATTAATCAGAGTAACAACACTCTCTCTACCTGTATATACCACAAATGGTAACATTAGTCAGAGTAACAACACTCTCTATACCTGTATATATCACAGATGGTAACATTAATCAGAGTAACAACACTCTCTCTACCTGTATATACCACAGATGGTAACATTAATGAGAGTAACAACACTCTCTATACCTATATACCACAGATGGTAACATTAATGAGAGTAACAACACTCTCTATACCTATATACCACAGATGGTAACATTAATGAGAGTAACAACACTCTCTATACCTATATACCACAGATGGTAACATTAATCAGAGTAACAACACTCTCTACCTGTATATACCACAGATGGTAACATTAATCAGAGTAACAACACTTTCTATACCTGTATATACCACAGATGGTAACATTAATGAGAGTAACAACACTCTCTATACCTGTATATACCACAGATGGTAACATTAATCAGAGTAACAACACTCTCTATACCTGTATATACCACAAATGGTAACATTAATCAGAGTAACAACACTCTCTATACCTGTATATACCACAGATGGTAACATTAATCAGAGTAACAACACTCTCTATACCTGTATATACCACAGATGGTAACATTAATCAGAGTAACAACACTCTCTATACCTGTTTATATCTTAAACGGTAACATTAATGAGAGTAACAACACTCTCTATACCTGTATATACCACAGATGGTAACATTAATCAGAGTAACAACACTCTCTATACCTGTATATACCACAGATGGTGACATTAATCAGGGTAACAACTATCTGTATACCTGTATATACCACAAATGGTAACATTAATCAGAGTAACAACTTAGGACCTGTATATACCATGGACGGGAACATTAATCAGAGTAACAACTATCTGTATACAGGTCTGCATATATATACCACAGATGGTAACATAATCAGAGTGACAACAATCTATCGATATACCTATTTATACCACAGACGGTAATATTAATCAGAGTAACAACTATCTGTATACCTGCATATATATACCACAGATGGTAACATTAATCAGAGTGACAACAATCTATCGATATACCTATTTATACCACAGACGGTAATATTAATCATAGTAACAACTATCTGTATACCTGCATATATATACCACAGATGGCAACATTAATCAGAGTGACAACAATCTATCGATATACCTATTTATACCACAGACGGTAATATTAATCATAGTAACAACTATCTGTATACCTGCATATATATACCACAGATGGCAACATTAATCAGAGTGACAACAATCTATCGATATACCTATTTATACCACAGACGGTAATATTAATCAGAGTAACGCATAGTAAAAGACATAGTTACCTTACAACATCACAGACATTAGTGACAGGAGCATGAAGGCAAATGTGACCACTGGGAAATCAGAATAGAAAGCAACAGCAAAAAAGATTGCAAGTTAAGGGATAACAACAATAATACTGTGAGAGGAAATTAGAGAAGTTCCTGTGGATACGAGTCTAATTACAACATTATAGAAAAGGAGAAAGTCAGTGATTGTGAGAGTTTTACTGGTATTGTGTTACAGCTATACAGTACAGTATTTGGTGTTTTGTTGCAGCCAATAAAACAGTATGACACCATGACAGAATGACTACAACACTCAACCTATACACATAAGATCAAACGTAAAAGTTTATTCATGAAATTATTGTATTATAAAAGGGAAGTTCTATTACAGCCATAAAATAGCAATACCAGGGATTTCACTGACACAGAAATCTTGAGTCCCTGACTCCCTTTTCTTTCTAGGGACTTCTATTTTCCAACTTACTATGCATCCCTAAAGTAAACTTTTGTCAAGTATAAACTGCATATCTGGACCCTAATAATTTACTAAGGACCCCCAATTTATCAAACATGAGGGGTCCATTTAGGACCGCAAGCTGAAAAATCCTAGGGAAAACCCCAAGAACAAACAAAATCATGAACACTGAAGCAATGCTGTGAGGTAAGAAATAAACACCATGGATCACTGAAGCAATGCTGTGAGGTAAGAAATAAACACCATGGATAATTGAAGCAATGCTGTGAGGTAAGAAATAAACACCATGGATAATTGAAGCAATGCTGTGAGGTAAGAAATAAACACCATGGATAATTGAAGTAATGCTGTGAGGTAAGAAATTAACACCATGGATCACTGAAGCAATGCTGTGAGGTAAGAAATAAACACCATGGATAATTGAAGTAATGCTGTGAGGTAAGAAATAAACACCATGGATCACTGAAGCAATGCTGTGAGGTAAGAAATAAACACCATGGATAATTGAAGTAATGCTGTGAGGTAAGAAATAAACACCATGGATCACTGAAGCAATGCTGTGAGGTAAGAAATAAACACCATGGATAATTGAAGTAATGCTGTGAGGTAAGAAATAAACACCATTGATCACTGAAGTAATGCTGTGAGGTAAGAAATAAACACCATGGATCACTGAAGTAATGCTGTGAGGTAAGAAATTAACACCATGGATCACTGAAGCAATGCTGTGAGGTAAGAAATAAACACCATGGATAATTGAAGTAATTAATGCTGTGAGGTAAGAAATTAACACCATGGATCACTGAAGTAATGCTGTGAGGTAAGAAATTAACACCATGGATCACTGAAGTAATTAATGCTGTGAGGTAAGAAATTAACACCATGGATCACTGAAGTAATGCATGCGAGGTAAGAAATTAACACCATGGATCACTGAAGTAATTAATGCTGTGAGGTAAGAAATTAACACCATGGATCACTGAAGTAATTAATGCTGTGAGGTAAGAAATTAACACCATGGATCACTGAAGTAATTAATGCTGTGAGGTAAGAAATTAACACCATGGATCACTGAAGTAATGCTGTGAGGTAAGAAATTAACACCATGGATCACTGAAGTAATTAATGCTGTGAGGTAAGAAATTAACACCATGGATCACTGAAGTAATGCGGCGAGGTAAGAAATTAACACCATGGATCACTGAAGTAATTAATGCTGTGAGGTAAGAAATAAACACCATGGATCACTGAAGTAATTAATGCTGTGAGGTAAGAAATTAACACCATGGATCACTGAAGTAATGCTGTGAGGTAAGAAATTAACACCATGGATCTCTGAAGTAATTAATGCTGTGAGGTAAGAAATAAACACCATGGATCACTGAAGTAATTAATGCTGTGAGGTAAGAAATTAACACCATGGATCACTGAAGTAATTAATGCTGTGAGGTAAGAAATTAACACCATGGATCACTAAAGTAATGCTGTGAGGTAAGAAATTAACACCATGGATCACTGAACCAATGCTGTGAGGTAAGAATTAAACACCATGGATCACTGAAGTAATGCTGTGAGGTAAGAAATTAACACCATGGATCACTGAAGTAATTAATGCTGTGAGATAAGAAATTAACACCATGGATCACTGAAGTAATTAATGCTGTGAGGTAAGAAATTAACACCATGGATCATTGAAGTAATTAATGCTGTGAGGTAAGAAATTAACACCATGGATCACTGAAGTAATTAATGCTGTGAGGTAAGAAATTAACACCATGGATCACTGAAGTAATGCTGTGAGGTAAGAAATTAACACCATGGATCATTGAAGTAATGCTGTGAGGTAAGAAATTAACACCATGGATCACTGAAGTAATTAATGCTGTGAGGTAAGAAATAAACACCATGGATCACTGAAGTAATTTATGCTGTGAGGTAAGAAATTAACACCATGGATCACTGAAGTAATTAATGCTGTGAGGTAAGAAATTAACACCATGGATCACTGAAGTAATTAATGCTGTGAGGTAAGAAATTAACACCATGGATCACTGAAGTAATTAATGCTGTGAGGTAAGAAATAAACACCATGGATCACTGAAGCAATGCTGTGAGGTAAGAAATTAACACCATGGATCACTGAAGTAATGCTGTGAGGTAAGAAATTAACACCATGGATCACTGAAGTAATGCTGTGAGGTAAGAAATTAACACCATGGATCACTGAAGTAATTAATGCTGTGAGGTAAGAAATAAACACCATGGATCACTGAAGTAATTAATGCTGTGAGGTAAGAAATTAACACCATGGATTACTGAAGCAATGCTGTGAGGTCATGTTATTAAACACAAATTTTAGATAGCTTAAGATTAACAACCCCAGTGAACGCAGTTCATGAAATCATGAAAACTTCAAGAATAGCTTATGAACTGGTCTTCAACAGTTCTTCCTTTGTGTTCATGAACTTTTGGACATGATCTGTCTTTGAATTATGTTCATGAACAGTTCATGAACAATTAAAGAATACTGCTAAGTCCTTGAAATGACCATGAACATTTGCCAGAGCAATCATATCCATTTCATGAACTATAAAAGTTCTTAAACAGTTTCATAATGACATTTTAAAAATTGTTCCATTTACCAAATCTGTGACTATTTTAATGTAAAATGAAAGTTAAAAGTCATAAATAGTAAGGTACATGGATGGCATGCTTTAAGGGAGCGGTTGTGGTATGACTGTCTTGACTAGGCTGTAAGAGCTCTGACAAAAAATCTCCATAACAAAGTTGTATCCCTCAGTACTAAGCAATGTATGGTGTACTTGATAGCTATACATAGAGTTTAACCATGTTCCTTGCACAGCCACTGATAGATTTTGTGGATTTCTGTTGAGTTAACTTGTCATGGAAAGTTCAAGAATGCTGCCTAAATTTTACATTATTTACGCATGATGAAATTGGAATTTGCAATTTTGTTATTTCTTTCAAAAGTGTAATTTATTCATGGCAAATGAAGTTCATTGCAAAACATAAGAAAATTGACACTGTTGCGAAATTATGTCAATTCCAAGACTTAAACTAACATTTTTTTAATATTTTGAATTATTTTAGTAAATTACCTCCCTTTATCAATAATTGCATATTTTTTTCCGATAAAATTACCATTAAAAAATATATAGTGAAGGACTGCCTAGAATATTATAACTTGCAACTGCTGTGAAATTAAATCTAACATACATTATACAATTTAGAAATTTATTTAATTGTGTAAATAGTTACCATATACCAGGGAAAGGACAGAGTACTTTAACCTTAAGTATGGCTTACCTTGAATAGTTCAAGACCTGTTCAAGTAATTAGCATCTTGAACAATTCATGTCCAGAACATGAAGTCTAAATGAGACTATGATGCTATATATATGAAAAAGTTCATGAACTGTTCATGAACCTTTGTGTTCATGAACCTGTAATGAACTGAACATAAAATACTGGGTTGTTGAATAGTTCATGAACAATTCAAGAATGTTTGGCAATGAAATGTCCATTAAAGATTCTTAATTGTACTTCATGGACTGTTCATGAATCATATCCAATTCATGAACTAATAATATCATGAACATTTCAAGAATTAAGTCTCATTTCGACTTCAAGGAATTTCATGATTTTTTCACGTATTGTGAACATGAGCTATTTATGAATATTTCATGAATAATTCATGAACTGTAACAGTTCTTTTCACAGGGGAAGAAGCATTATTCCAACTCACATGCAGCTACATTTTCTGGGTGAGTAACACGTTTCTCACTCAACATCTCCAACATTACTGCATTTTTATCAACATATGGCCTTATTAAATTACTAACAACAAAACAGTAACAAATTTCCACTGTCTGAGGGAAGACATCCCCCTGAAAAAGGCAATAAATTGCGTATTACATTGGTTATTCATGTCTAAATGAAGAGTTAGTGCCTGGAATGAAGTCAATATTGCTCTGCCTCACTCAGTGGGAAACAATATCATGGAAAATAAGTCACAACAAACTATACCAATGGTTGGTTTCCTAAGCCCTGCAGTAAACAAACAAAGATGAAACAAGCAGCAACAACTACATCAAGTCATTGTGTAGTTTTACAAACAATAACTTTTACTAACAGAATAAACTCATCTGCCTAATACAACCACCAATATACTGCAATACGGCTTCGTCACAAAAATAAGGACAGCCATCATTTCCCATAATTATATCAGTAAATAATAAATGTAACACAACCAAATGGAAGCACAAACTCCCACGTTCCAGTGTGCATACATCTATGTAAGTCTAAGGGCTGAAAACTCAATGCTTGCACTGACCTTAAAACAAATATATGTCATGTACAAGTACACTTCATAGTGATCATGTGTAAGGAACTTCATTGACATCCCATTTTATCGCAGTCCAAAATCACATGACTCTGAAATGCTTGAAACGACTGGTACAAATTTATGTCATGTACATTTCATTTCATGGTGATCATGTTTATTAAGTTTAATAAGAATCCCTTTAAAAGCATGGAAGTAGTTCACAACACAAGATTTCGCAATGCACCAACCGCAAGACAAACTGCAAGACTTCCGAACTGATGGACTGTCCGATAACTCAGTACACCTACCTTCAAAGCTTCATTTGTGGGGGAGTATATTATGTATAAGTATCTTCTGATGCAAGTCATCCATTAAAAAACCTTTATGATATACTTTCATTTACAAACAATTCCTTAGGACCGTCAATTGATAATTCTTGTTCATATACTAAAATATCTCTACAATCTGGCTTGTTAAAAAATCAATGGTATTTGTTGTTCTATTTTCAATGATCATGTTAAAAGATAACAATAGAAAAGAGGCAATCTATCACCTAACGCTCTGTTGTAATAATTGGGAATTTCCATTTGTCCCAGGAATCATAAATGCCAATAACAATCACAATCTATCAAGCAGTTACTGAGATATACTTTCTCTTTATTTCTAGACATTACCAGTCACGATTTCATCATAATCTGCTCCTCCCGAGTCTTTTCTCTCGCTGTGATTAATCTAGTCTATATGTTTATAGCATTATTTGATAATAGTTAAAGCCTTTATCACAGAGCTTCAATCAATATCAGCTCTCACTGTAGTAGATTTCCCTCAGATATTTTCAGTTGGCATCAATTTAAAAAGATCAATACATGATATCTGGTACGTACACATTGTCGATCTCAAGGGACACATAGACTTAAATATAGATACTACATCCCACAATACTTTACGAAAACACAGAAGAGGTCAGAACTGAACACAATGCCCTACGTATTAACAATTTCACTTAGATGCCATTACACCACTATGACAGGATGTCCCATAATGCTTAGGTCTTATAATGCCCTACTTCTTTGTAATGCAGCTTTATGTCAAACAGCCAAGGTCATGTAGTGACTATGACAGCCAATATGGCGGGGAAGACCCCAGGTGGACACCAAGGTAAAACCATCTGGAGGAAGACCCCAGGTGGACACCAAGGTAAAACCATCTGGAGGAAGACCCCAGGTGGACACCAAGGTAAAACCATCTGGAGGAAGACCCCAGGTGGACACCCAGGTAAAACCATCTGGAGGAAGACCCCAGGTGGACACCCAGGTAGAACCATCTGGAGGAAGACCCCAGGTGGACACCAAGGTAAAACCATCCGGAGGAAGACCCCAGGTGGACACCAAGGTAAAACCATCTGGAGGAAGACCCCAGGTGGACACCAAGGTAAAACCATCTGGAGGAAGACCCAAGGTGGACACCAAAGTAAAACCATCTGGAGGAAGACCCCAGGAGGACACCTATGTAGGACCATCTGGAGGAAGACCCCAGGTGGACACCAAGGTAGAACCATCTGGAGGAAGACCCCAGGTGGACACCCAGGTAGAACCATCTGGAGGAAGACCCCAGGTGGACACCAAGGTAAAACCATGTGGAGGAAGACCCCAGGTGGACACCCAGGTAAAACCATCTGGAGGAAGACCCCAGGTGGACACCCAGGTAAAACCATCCGGAGGAAGACCCCAGGTGGACACCCAGGTAAAACCATCCGGAGGAAGACCCCAGGTGGACACCCAGGTAAAACCATCCGGAGGAAGACCCCAGGTGGACACCCAGGTAAAACCATCCGGAGGAAGACCCCAGGTGGACACCCAGGTAAAACCATCCGGAGGAAGACCCCAGGTGGACACCCAGGTAGAACCATCTGGAGGAAGACCCAAGGTGGACACCAAGGTAAAACCATCTGGAGGAAGACCCCAGGTGGACACCCAGGTAAAACCATCTGGAGGAAGACCCCAGGTGGACACCAAGGTAAAACCATCTGGAGGAAGACCCCAGGTGGACACCAAGGTAAAACCATCTGGAGGAAGACCCCAGGTGGACACCAAGGTAAAACCATCTGGAGGAAGACCCCAGGTGGACACCAAGGTAAAACCATCCGGAGGAAGACCCCAGGTGGACACCCAGGTAGAACCATCTGGAGGAAGACCCCAGGTGGACACCCAGTCATAAAACCATCTGGAGGAAGACCCCAGGTGGACACCCAGTCATAAAACCATCTGGAGGAAGACCCCAGGTATAGAACCATCTGGAGGAAGACCCCAGGTAGACACCCAGGTAGAATCATCTGGGGAAGACACCAGGTGGACACCCAGGTAGAACCATCTGGAGGAATACCCCAGGTGGACACCCAGGAAGAACCATCGACCTTCCACAAGTCAGCTGGATGGCTTTCTCACTTCCATTTTTTATATCCCCGGTGGGATTCGAACCCACAGTAGTGAGGGGCAAGTGATACAAGTCAACGACCATAAACACTAGAGCACACTGAGCCCCTTTGTCATTCTTTCTAGTAATTCTTAAATGAAAATTACCAATATGGTGTGGATATCCTTTAGGGCTGTAACGAGTATCCGAGTACCCGAGTACTCGCGAGTCAAAGCAAAATATCCGACACAAATACTCGCCAATGCCGAGATCGCTGGATCGCGATTCAAGTGCAAAATTTAATTAAAGAATGAAATAAAATGATTTAATTCAATGCAAGCAAGTATTGCGATGTTTTAAAATAAATAATAATGCATTGTTTATCCGAAATATCCGAAAAACGTTACACTGTTGCAACCGGAAGTCGATTCATGCAGAGCTAGCATTCAATTAGTTGTGCGGTGTTCGAATGAATAATGCTGTCTCTCAAGGTTTTGACGATTTATAATGTTTTAAAAAGTATACGCTTTGAGAAATTAGAAATAAAATGTCAGAGCATGTAAGAAATTATAAAAAGAAGAACTACGATATTAAATGAAAATGCGAAATTTCATGTAAAGAAAGCTATCATAAATTATCGTCAGCAGAGTGCAGTAAATGTCAACATGGCATCTTCAAATCCACGGTACAGAAATGCACCAGCATCGTTTACTTCCAAAATTTATTCTGTATTCTGTAAATGAAGACTGTTTTTAAATGTTTTGTAGCATAAAACATTAAAAATGAGGTTTTAGTTATGTTTATTTTATTCATTTACTTTCAGTATGTGTATTGCTATATACCTAGTGAATCGTGAATCGATTCGTGGATCGCAAGTCAAAGACCGCGATTCGAATCGGATCGCCCTTTGTCTGGCGATACACAGCCCTAATATCCTTTCTGGGGTAAGATTGACAAAATATTGGGTGTTTTCAAAAGTTTCACAATATCCCCCCTGCACACTAAATTAAAATTTACAATTTTTGCACATATCTGAGCTAATCAGACAACTTTGATTTCATGATTTCAGTTCAAACACTCCAAACTGAAGTGAGAAGAGGATTGTCGTCCCTCATATCTCGTACACAGCCTGTCACCAGACTTTCATACGCACTACAATTCTACAGCAACACTACCCCATAATACCCTACTGACTGTACCATTTACAAATGCTAAATACCACAATCCCTTGGTGCAACGTTGTCTCATATATAATAAAACCATGTTGCAAAATAAAGCCCAGGAGATTTATTATTATCCACCATCCCTGTAATACATTTTAAGCATAAGAATTATATAAATTAAGTTTGACATACAAGGCTTGTCTCAAGAATTAAGACTAAAATACCAGAAAGATGAGAGAATAAGACAGTTTCCTTTCCAGTTAATGACTCTTTCCCCTAGAGACAATAATTAAACAGAAACGATGCATTGTGAGAAACTATGTAATATGTTCCAAGAAAATTAAAGGTGGACACCCAGTTTTGTTCATGTAAATTCTTCCCAGAAATGTACAGATGTATGTCAAGTTAGTTGTTTGTATATCCACATGGTGATTTCTGAGTGATTTGGTTCAACAATGACACTGTGTGATATAATGGTCATTTTTTAATGTAAGCAAGTTAGTAAAAAAAGAAATAATTGTATAAGACAATGGCATTTTAATCAATTCTAACACATCTAATTACCTGACAATGAATTAACTATCACTTCTAAATTGTATTTTCAAATTTTTCTTTGACAAGTAGTTTGTGTGGACTATAATCTTATACACACATCTGTCGCTCCTAGCTCCAAGAATCATAAATACTGAAATGCACTTTCAAATTGAAATTCATCAGTAATTCTAAGTGACTTAACATTAAATAGGTCTTATTAAAAAGATGGACTTGCTATTAAGACAATGCCCAGCCAGCATCCAGCCAGAACTCAAGGTGGTCTTAATAACAGAACTTGACTGTACTGCTGTATCCCAGGAAACACTAACAATGATTATACAGTAAAACCTTGATAATAAGACCACCCTTGGGACCCTTGAAAACTGGTCTACTTATTGAGGTGGTCTTAATATTGAGGTTGAATAAGAAAACAAGAAATGGGCAATGCCCACAAACCAGGTTTTAAACCTAATTATTTGTAACCAAGGCTCTATTTGTATAATGAATACATGATGATCATCAATGCTGCAAAGGTGCCAGAGGTGATACATGCATACAAACACTCACACTTTGATGTCAATACACCCACGAATAGCGAAGATATTAAGTGGAAACTGATTTCTAAATTTTAAGTGACCTTGACCTTGGACAGAACGAACCCAAAAGCAATCCCAAGCGAGCTCTCCACATGTTCTTACTATACACCAAGTTTGATGTCAATATGACCAACAAATCTAAAGTTATTCGCCGGAAACCAAATTGCTACTTTAAGTAACGGTGACCTTGACCCTTGGCGGAAGCTCTCCACATTTTCTTACTATACACCAAGTTTGATGTCAATATGATCAACAAAACAAAAGTTATTGGCCGGAAACCAAATTTCTATTTTCAGTAATGGTGACCTTGACCTTTGATGGACAGAACAGAAAAGTAATCCCAAGCGAGCTCTCCACATGTTCTTACTGTACATCAAGTTTGATGGCAATATGTTCAACGAAACTCAAGTTATTCGCCGGAAACCAAACTGCTATTTTTAGTAATGGTGACCTTGACCTTCGTCAGAACGGGTCCAAAAGCAATCCCAAGCAAGCTCTCCACATGTTCTTACTGACACCAAGTTTGATGTCAATAGGATTAACGAAACTCAAGTTATTCGCCGGAAACCAAATTGCTAGTTTTAGTAACGGTGACCTTGACCTTTGTTGGCCCAATCCCAAAAGCAATCCCAATTGAGCTCTCCACATGTTCTTACTATACACCAAGTTTGAAGTCAATATGATCAATGTAACTCAAGTTATTCGCCGGAAACCAAATTTCTATTTTTAGTAACGGTGACCTTGACCTTTGTCGGACAGAACCCAAAAGCAATCCCAAGCGAGCACTCCACATGTTCTTACTATACACCAAGTTTGATGTCAATATGATCAATGTAACTCAAGTTATTCGCCGGAAACCAAATTTCTATTTTAAGTAACGGTGACCTTGACCTTTGTCGGACCGAACCCAAAAGCAATCCCAAGCGAGCTTTCCATATGTTCTTACTGTACACCAAGTTTGGTTACAATATGATCAACAGAACTCAAGTTATTCGCCGGAAACCACCCAGTTTGACGCCTGCCCAGCCGCCCGCCAGCCCGCCCAACGACATACACCATTCTAATAACCTGGTTTTTTTCAAAAACCTGGTTAAAAACAGTAAAAATGGACTTGAAAATTGGGCTCTTAATTTTGAGGTGGTCTTATTGAGGTGGTCTTTAAGTGAGGTTTTACTGTATACATATAAGCTGTGAACCTGTATCACCGTCAATACAGCAAAAGTAAGTTTAAACTAAACTAAAGATGATTTATGTTCAATATTATTTAAACATTATTTCAGTAAATGCCCACAATGATGAAATATGGTGAATATGTCTTGTCAATTGTTGAATGTGTACATCTTTAAAATAAGTTGCATCAACATTTCTCATGATAAATTGACATGCAAAATGCCTCGATGTTTTGAAGGGCATGCACACACTTCATTCACTCATGTGTACAGCTTCAGAAAAGATGGACTAACTAGCAAAACAAATCTGAGATTTTTTATTTACGCTCAAACTGACAGGATAACATAAACTTTCCATTATTGAGTGACAAGTGGTTTGTTAACAAACTGCTATCTTTGTTTCATTATCCTTACATGAGAGTATCTCCTTTCTTTATCTCAACAAGAATTTAAAATCTTTTAATGTTTTCATCAAAAGTTCTACAGGATCGTATTTATCTCAATGACTTTCCCATAAATTCTAAGGGATTGCTAAGAAAAGTATGCATTCTAAATAATAGCAGTTTATAACTGTTACTTAATAACTGGCAATAGGCCAAAAGTAAAATGACACTATACTCCAGGTGAAAGTTATCTGAGGAATATGTTTCAACATCAATCACAAAGCATTTAACTAAGGAGAAGTTCGAACACAGTGTAAATATGTCAGAGAGAGTTGACCATAAGTTACCCTGTGTAAATCAAGCAGACCGCAGTACATGGCATTTTAACTACAGCCAGAAATTGTCCAAAACAATAAAATACATGCTGTACCTGTCCTATTTAACCCTCCCGGCGCCGCTCTACACAACAACCCAGCATGTATATTAGGGCCAAATAAGAACGACAAATTTCGATTTTTTTATTTTTGCAAAAAAATGGTATAAATTGTGCCATTACTTTATCTGTGAGAAGAAATAATTAATAATAACAATGCAAATTGTTAGTGATATCCTGATGAGCAAATTACCATAAATACAACTTATCAATGTCACTTCATCATTTATCTTCAGTCATTCAGACCATTTCAAAGAATCAAAGACAGACACTGCCATCGCCATTTGTATAAAATTTGGCTTGTTGTTCAATCTCCGTTAATTTGCAGTAGCATGTGCATTTGTGCACACCTATCTAAATTTAGCATTTGGCCATACGGAATAAGTTAGGCTACTTCCCATCTCAGTCCATCTCCTTTCTATTAGATATCGTCATATAGGGGGAACCCCCCATACAATTTTAACATAGATTTTGAAGCAATTTGGAAAGATGACCCCAGCAGAGGTCAAGAATACCAAATTCCATCACAATACGGAAAACTTCTACCCTAGACTAACAGTGTTACTGTACAATAAATTACACAATTTTATAAACCACAAAATGTCAGACAAATGATGCATATTCAAAAGAAATTCAGATCAAGTAATGCAATTATGTTACCCCATGATATGAACCAAAATAAAGCACTTACCAAAGTACAGTGCAAGGAACTAAACAGCACTAACAAACAATCAATAATGTAAGAAACAGGTGAACACGCTTTCAGTTTAAAACAGAGCATTCTCTTGTTGGATTTCTTCGACTGTAATGATAGGTAAATTAAATGGCACTGTATGGTAAGGTGCAAGTGACTATGCTGGCACTGTATGGTAATGTGCAAGTGACTATGCTGGCACTGTATGGTAACGTGCAAGTGACTATGCTGGCACTGTATGGTAATGTGCAAGTGACTATGCTGGCATTGTATGGTAATGTGCAAGTGACTATGCTGGCACTGTATGGTAATGTGCAAGTGACTATGCTGGCACTGTATGGTAATGTGCAAGTGACTATGCTGGCACTGTATGGTAATGTGCAAGTGACTAAGCTGGCAAAGGTAATTTCCAACAAGAAATATCTTGAAAAAAGATTGGTCTGCGCAATTGGAAGATTAAGATTTGTTGTGAAACATAAAAAATGCGGAGATGTTACAATTGCTGGTCCAGATCCTAAATGGATTTCAGTAAATTCACCCAACTTTAGTAGAATTCGGTAAGATATTTTGTACCCATTATTGAAAGGTTAACCAATCCGCGTCAAGTTTGCAAACGTTGTTCGGTTGAAGAGAAATTAGCTTAGTGGTTAACGTAAGATTTGATTGGTTTACACAACACGGATATGAAAACCATGTTAGTACGGCTGTGCCGAAAAAAACAACTGACTTCTGTAAATTTTCAGTATCAGTGAATGTTAAGGTCATTGAAGGGCAAAACTCCACTAAGGATAGCAAGGAACTTTCCTTGATTGGCATATCATCATACATTTGTCAAGTTTCACACTAGAAAAATAAAACTGACAACAGACATGTGGAAATGGCCTCTAGACCTCTCAATGTCCTTTCAAGGCTTTACAATCATGTGAAATATGAACCAAACCCATCGCATTGTTTGTTTTATAATCTTTATGACAAGTAAAATAGAAATGAAATAGGGAGACAATTGAAAATGAGGGAGGTAAGGTATGGTTATGGTTCTTGAACATTGCGCTTTGTCAGTAGTTTGAATAAATTCCATTTAATACTTTTAGAGGAATTTCATTTAATAATTTTAGAGGTTATACCCAAAATCTAATACAGGGATGTATTCAAAACGTAATAAGTATGGTAGATTTTGGTTGCTGTACACAGCACTTCCTCTGAATGGTGATACCAAGGCTCCAGAGGGGGATAACAAGGCTCCAGTGGGGGATAACAAGGCTCCAGTGGGGGATAACAAGGCTCCAGTGGGGGATAACAAGGCTCCAGTGGGGGATAACAAGGCTCCAGTGGGGGATAACAAGGCTCCAGTGGGGGATAACAAGGCTCCAGTGGGGGATAACAAACCAGTCTACCAGTGAGATACAGAAGTGACAGTATTGTAGTGCATTCCTGTTTATGCCTCCATTCAGCTCATTCAATGCTTAAGTTTCTAGGTTTTTATGACAGCAGCAAGAAAACCATAAGACAATAAAAACTGATCAGTTTTTCAGGCACAATGTTACTCCAGATCACTATCTATAATTGAAGTCTTAAAGAAAACCAATTACTCATTATTCCTTGGCCTTAACAGACAGTAAATGTCTTCTTCCCAGGCAAATAATTCCATCTAACACAACAAGAAAAAGATATAATTCACTGACTAGATCAACATCTAGACAGGCCTAAATGAATCATACTTCACTGAGTAAGAAAACAAACAGTCTGTGAGGTAAACTTACCAGTTTTACAACAGTGATTAAAATATCAAGATGCTACTGTGGATTCCTCAAAAAGTTACTTGTCTGATGTGTACATAGTCAAGTGGCTCTCAGTTTCTATTAGCTTTTCAATGAAAGACTGTCCTGGTCAAGTAAGCTTTCTTTAAGTGGAATTACAAGGCTGCATATTAGCATGATATGGAGTAAGCTATAGTGATACTATTGAGTGGTGAAAGTGCAACAAGTCTATAATATGCTATCTTTATTTATCTGCAGATAAACGAGTTTTGCTTTCAACCGACCATATTGTAAGTTATTCTAACTAATGAGAGATAAGCCTCAACAAATTTAAGTAATTAAAGTAATATTATTACCTTATAAAAAACTGACAATAACCTGTCATTGTAAGTACAAATTGGTAGAATAAGGTCCCAGCTTCTTTCTGGTCATTTTAAACTTTGTAATATCAAAATAGCTTATAGCAGGTCTGTCAAATAAAACAGATAAATTGTATGAAGGAGTTGACTAAAACAGAATTATTCATAGTCAATTACTCATTATTAAACTTAATTCAAAGTGAAGTAAAGCTGTTTCAATGCCATACTCCAGTCAAGGCCCAATGTAGAAATTTTGATTCCCTGAATCCCTTTTCTTTTTAGGGACTCCCATTTGCCACTTACTGTGCATCCTTGGAACCCATAAAATAAACCCTTGTCAAGTATAAACTGCATATCTGGGACCCTACAAATTTACTAAGGACCCCTTATTCGTCAAACACAAGGGTCCAAGGACCCCTAGCTGAAATATACTAGGGAAAATCCTCCCAAATAAGCACTTGAACAAGTTCAATCATTGCAGTACAGCACTCAAATACCAATGCCTATGTTTTATTTTTACTTGCATATATATACCAACAGTTTCTTGTGCAAGACCAAAATTCCAAAGTCTTAAAGAATCTTCCAAACAGTGTCTTTTAAAAGCTTTCACTGAACAATGGAAACGTTGTTCACAAGAGATTATAAGATCATATACAACAGGATTTTAATGCAACTATTGCTAGTTGATTTATGAATGTAATCTTATGTATCAATCCATATACAAGCAGAGATTGCATGTGATGAGTAATGTCAACATGGGATCATAATAAATCCATACTCACTACTCAGATTACAGAAGATAATATCCACAAAAGAACAGATCATTCCATGTTTCACCAAGAATTAAATATTCACTTGGTTCACAAATCATGACTGAATGAAAATCACAACCTTAAGTTTATTTAGTCTTCAATGAGTACATACATGTGCAGGGATTTCCCTGGTGCAGAAATCTTGAGTCCCTGACTCTCTTTTCTTTCAAGGGACTCCCATTTTTCACTTACTGTGCATCCCTGGGACCCCTAAAATAAACTTTTGTCAAGTATAAACTGTTATCTGGGACCCTACAAATTGACTACAGACCCCTAATTTGTCAAACACGACGGTCCAAGGACCCCTAGCTGAAAAATCCTAGGGAAAACTCTGCATGTGATGGGGAAAACTCTGCATGTGATGATGTAATATGAGACCACAATCCTGATAATAACTTTAACTAGTTGGTTAAAAATGAATGGGATAGCAGCAGAAATGTTTCCTTCAAAATTGTTATACAACAGTGTAGTCCCATTCGAGCACTACAGTGTGCAACTGTTGCTCAAAATTCGCATGCATGCCCTAAATTCTGCAGCCGTGGGTACGATTGTCCCATAAAAATCTGTGATCTAATTCTGACTCGATGACGAGTCAAGAGTTGTCGCATAGAAATCTGTGATCTAATTCTGGCTCGATGACGAGTCAAGAGTTGTCGCATAGAAATCTGTGATCTAATTCTGGCTCGATGACGAGTCAAGAGTTGTCGCATAGAAATCTGTGATCTAATTCTGGCTCGATGACGAGTCAAGAGTTGTCGCATAGAAATCTGTGATCTAATTCTGGCTCGATGACGAGTCAAGAGTTGTCGCATAGAAATCAGTGATCTAATTCTGGCTCGATGACTAGTCACGAGTTGTCGCATAGAAATCAGTGATCTAATTCTGGCTCGATGACTAGTCACGAGTTGTCGCATAGAAATCTGTGATCTAATTCTGGCTCGATGACTAGTCACGAGTTGTCGCATAGAAATCAGTGATCTAATTCTGGCTCGATGACTAGTCACGAGTTGTCGCATAGAAATCTGTGATCTAATTCTGGCTCGTTGACGAGTCAATTCTGGCTTGATGACGAGTCACAAGTTGTCGCATAGAAATCTGTGATCTAATTCTGGCTCGATGACGAGTCATGAGTGCAATCATTTTACAATCAGCATATAACTTCTTATTTTCAACAGTGTATTCACCTGATGTGATAGAATTGGGGATTTCTTAACCAAAGGTCATGCGTAACTTGAATTTTCTTGCAACTCTTCAGTTGTTGGTAGCTTTTTTGATATCACTTTTTTTCGCTGATTTTAACAAAAATTGGATTGGAACACTTATCAATCTTGCTGATTAAGTTGTTTTACGATGTATCGATTATGATGGAACTTTTCTTGAGAATTTAAAAACTTTTCTTGAGAATTTAAAGGAGGTTAATTAGCATATTTATAGTCTGCAAACGATACAGAAAGATTAGGTATAACTCAAAATCAGTATTTCTTTCATTATCATGTGTTTAGGCGTAAAACAAAAATATGTTTGTTTCCTGTAACCCCACCGACCGTAAAAAATTTATGGTCTAAAAGTAAAAAAAATCCTGGCCTGTGAAGACAAAGATAATTTATTCGTGTCCAAACTATCATATACACTGCAACTCCATTATAACGGATCAGCGGGGGGTCCAAGACTCGCGATTGCGTTAAAATCTAAAGACATTAACCATAGAGAAGGAATACCAACTTACCCCACCCACGTGTGGTGCATACTACGTTTTCATAAATTTCGTATTTGTTTTAAATAATACGTAGATGAAAAAATAGAAAACTTATTTATGCAGTATTATTTTAAACTATTTCAAAACAAAACTTATAAATTATTTAAAACAAACCTAAAATACGGTAATTTCTCTTTCGGAACCGCAATATTTTGGCGGCGTTTGTATTATTTGTTACCCGTGAAAATGACCTTGTGACACTCGCAAAATTCATGTGGACAATTAATTTTATAATTATATCTAATTATATTTTCGTACCTGGAACCAGTTTATCCGTTATTCACCAGAACAAAAGAATAATCCATCGCGTAAAAATGTTGATTGGACCAATCACGCATGAAAAATGCGATGACCTAAAGTTTTTGCACCACGCGCGGTCGTATCTGCATTACATCCGTCACATAAAGCATTTCAAGCCAATTAAATAATACCAAAATGTGTATCATAGATAAAATTACCACCCACGACGGTCGACCTCGTAAATTAGAAGACGACGCGGCGCCTTTGAACTCTGCGAGTAGAAAATTTTCGATGTGCGTCGGTCGCATCAAACATTGGGCCGACTATGTTGATGTAACATATCGAGACGCGGCGCCTTTGTAGTCTGCAAGAACATTGTTTTTGACTCGCAGAACTTCAAACATTCCATGCCGATTTGCCCGCTTTTGCCTTGACTTAAAAGGTAAACATGCCGATACACAGCTACTTTTTGCGAGAGATTGAGAAATAGTCGACCGACACATCTAGTAGATCTGTGTAAACAACAAGTGCTGTATTAATCGTAATTAGCATATCCGGATAACGCAAACAGGTTTGCATTGTCATTATTTAGTTAATTGGGGATTAACACTCCTTTGTTTTGACATGCCATACGGTCATTTACTCAATTAAAGAAATCTCGCCGGTTCGCGATCACAATTCTTTAACAGCACGTGATTTCGCGAAACGGCAGATCGGGAAAACAAGTTTTCTTCTTTTTTAGCAAATTTTAGGATTTTTCATGAAATGACATTATAATGTAGCTGCAGTGTATTGATATATTGCAAAGTGTAAAGATGAAATGCTTCCCTGTTGAACATACTGATAAAAAAAAGATTATACTAAAAATTGCACATGATGTATGTCTGCCACCGCTGGTAATGAAATTCATTTTAGATTAATTCACATGATATTTTAATGTAATATTCTGACATTTCCAAAAAAAAAAAAATTTTTTTTTAGGCCTTACCTAAATATCGATTATAGGGGTGTTGTATACAACCTATTCATCCGTTCATAATTGAAAATATGATTTAAACAACCTTCCCACCCTATACCCACTATAATGGATAAATCGATAATGAAAGCCTTATCGAATTGGGTTTATAGACTATTAAAACAGTTGTATAGATCTATATATATACAACAATAGATAATCCATATATACTATCTATGAGGTGTACCCCAGAGTTTCAGAATGTACCCCCAAGTCAGAGGGAATGTGTCAGGGGTACCACTAGGTGCTAAATCTCAAGGGTCATTTTCATAACTTTTGATTACCTTTTACCATTTTATAGCCAAATGACCTATAAATGTGAAAAATTGAGCCTTCAGCCAGAATCCTGAGGGTCAAATGTGATTCTTGGAAATTCCAGAGGTCGAAGGGTCAACACCAGGATCAGATGGAACCCGGCATGAACCCCAAATTTTGAAAATGAGTGGGTATGCTGATACAAGTCATGTACACTGTGGCATTCAGAATCAGACCTTTTCCGTATACGAGTAAAATTGTCTTTACTGGGAACAGTAAACAGTTTGAAACACTGAGAAGCAGCCTACTCACATTTGTATGAACATACAATGTATCACAACATGCAGACATATTAAGCAGTACATAATTGAATTAAAAGAAGATTCTCACTGGAGGTTTTATAAGCTGTAACATACAGAGAGTAAATGGGGTAGGTGTGGGATTGATGCAAGCTATCATACAGGATTATTGTAAAGCAGCAATGTGGTCACTATGATACATAACATGATATCTGCATTGATAGCTGTCTAGACACCAGGCTAATATCCTTTACTTAAAAACAAATATGCAAAGAAACTTTAGGATGGGCATTTTATGTTTATCAATAAATAGGAGCCTATTTTACAACTACAGACACAAATGTCAGAAAACAGCAAATCTACAACATCCAGATCCATAAGAAGATCACAACTATTACTTGCTCTTACTGACTTATTGAAGAAGATCACAACTATTACTTGCTCTTACTGACTTATTGAAGAAGATCACAACTATTACTTGCTCTTACTGACTTATTGAAGAAGATCACAACTATTACTTGCTCTTACTGACTTATTGAAGAAGATCACAACTATTACTTGCTCTTACTGACTTATTGAAGAAGATCACAACTATTACTTGCTCTTACCGACTTAATGAAGAAGATCACAACTATTACTTGCTCTTACTGACTTATTGAAGAAGATCACAACTATTACTTGCTCTTACTGACTTATTGATAGAAGATCACAACTATTACTTGCTCTTACTGACTTATTGAAGAAGATCACAACTATTACAAGTTTGCTCTTACTGACTTATTGAAGAAGATCACAACTATTACTTGCTCTTACTGACTTATTGAAGAAGATCACAACTATTACTTGCTCTTACTGACTTATTGAAGAAGATCACAACTATTACTTGCTCTTACTGACTTATTGAAGAAGATCACAACTATTACTTGCTCTTACTGACTTATTGAAGAAGATCACAACTATTACTTGCTCTTACTGACTTATTGAAGAAGATCACAACTATTACTTGCTCTTACTGACTTATTGAAGAAGATCACAACTATTACTTGCTCTTACTGACTTATTGATAGAATTAAATATTCTCAAGCAATGTTGATAGGTCTCATCTTATAAATATGAATGTTAAAAACAGGTAAATTGAAAATCCTCATGGTCTCAAATAAGTGCTGCCTAAATACATTTGGTCATTGGTAAAAGTTACACTGACCTGGACGGCAATCACTGACCCAACAGGGATAGATTGCTCCACTGATAATATGATTTTACTCTTCAAATACTCTTGCAAATTAGCAATGAAGGTATGAATGCAAACAGCTTATGCACTCATAATTTTGAATTGAAATGTGAATTTACTTAGAAACATGTATACATGTAACTGACTCTTTGTCATTTAGTGATTTACATTGGAGCAAATGGAATCTAAATTTAGCAACTGATGTAATAATTACTTTCATTTACAAACACCTATACTATGAACAAGTTTATAATTACTGTTCAATCAATACAACTAATACCTTACTGATATATTATCCACCTTATCAATTATGTGTGTGATATGATTACTTAATTAGACAACCATACAAAATAAAGTGTTATAGATGAAAAAAAGAACAAGAATCTTGAAGCAAGCAAGTATATAACTGCCTTGAATTTGTAATCCTTGAAGATTGTTACCCATTTAACCAAAGACTGGTCAGTGCACACAGCCCTTGGACACATTCTTTTAATAAATAGGACAGGCATTCAAAACTGTAATCATAGTAACCCAATATTCAGCCTCATTCATTGACAATGAAATCATTATTCATTTGTTTGCCATTAAGTTTATGAGCCGTAGGGTCCTTTCTACTTTACATACTTTGCCACTTTTGTCAGTCAAACACACTCAATATGATTCCTAACATTAGATATAACTGCAGTGTATTATATAAGCCATCCTATTTTATGGCAAATTAATGGTGCTGTACCACTATAAGTTAGCAGAGAATATTTTGCGTTTTGACTGCACAGCACTTCAGTGAGCTACCTGTGGTTCTCGATAAGTATGTTAGGCCTGGTGTTGCACTGTGGGAATATATTTCTCTAATCAAGTAATTGACGGAGTAGCTTACACTCATGAAAAAACAATAATTCAGTTTTCACATCAAGTTAGCAACAAGCTGACGGTATTGTTACAAATGCATTCCACATAAAAGCGTGAAATTAAAAGATTTCTCACATTGTGTTACAGCCAGCTGTAAGCATTGTAGACAACGCATTCCAGAGAGAAAACTGAACTAACATTAACAGGGAAGTTTGTGCCAACTTTACAAGCTATTATTCCAGATAAACAAAACTATACCTAAATACTAATTTTGTGTTTATATTAAAGCATGACAAGGTTAAGCAGGGTTTTCCTAAGTTTTTTTCAGTTAGGGGTCCTTGGACCCTCATGTTTGACAAATTGCGGGTCCTTAGTAAATTTGTAGGGTCCCAGATATGCAGTTTATACTTGACAAAGGTTTATTTTAGGGGTCACAGAGATGCACAGTTAGCGGAAATGGGAGTCCCTAGAAAAAAAAGGGAGTCAGTGACTCAAGATTTCCGTGTAGGGAGATCCCTGGTTAAGTAAATTTATATATATATATATAAGAACTTCTTCCAGTATTTGATGATTTTAAGCATATACAGACAAAACTGGAATATATAATTAAATAATGAATATTATGTACAAGCATTCATGATGACCCATGAAATGTCTAAAAATGGTTCGCTCAGACAATCAAACACATTTAAAAAAAAGTGTAAATCTATCACAAAGAAAGTAGAAATTTTGCATTTTTAAATCTGGATTAATCCTAATTAAAACAAGATGGCCATATTGCACATATTAATGACCCTGTATCGCTTACATAGACAGATGTGCAACGGACACCGGGCAATTCTAATAACTCACCATGTGTTAGGTGAGCTTATAAGCAAGTTATTCCAGTAGCTTTAGTCCACTTCATGTAAAGAGAGATGTTTGAAAAACATTATGCCCCCTAAATTAAGAGCACTGTCAGTGGGAGAATTTAATTAATATGATGAGGTAGAAGTGAGTACAGATGGTATACAAGGTTTTTGATGGTTTAAAAAGCTGATCAATTCTAAAGTTATCAGATGGACAAGGACTTCCCACTAATGGTCAATTTGACCCGAGCTCCAGTGATCCAAAAATAAACAAGGTTCATCTACAACCGGCAGACAATCATCATACACAAGGTATTTAATTTATCGCAAGGACAAGGAATTCCACCTAATAATTTGTTTGACCTTGACCTTTGACCCAGCAGGCAATTATTCTACCAAGCTAGGGCCCAAGATTTGAAGAAGTCAAAGGGTACTGGAGTTATCAAGTGAACAAGGATTTCTACCTTATGGTCAGTTTGACCTTGACCATTGACCCAGTGATCCCAAATTCATATATAAATGTATACAACCTGCAGATTATCATCCTACCAAGTTAGGACCTGAGAGGCCAGAGAGTACTTTGGATTTATAGCACAGAAATGTATGATCTATGGACTGACCTACCAGCATCCATAGGTAAAACAATATGCCCACCCTTTGTAAAATATGGGGGCAGTTAAAAAAAGATTAATAATTGAATTGCTACAATACTCGGAAGTAAGCACATGCCATAATTTATTATATAGCAGAGTAATCATTCAACCATTATTGATTGATCAGATGGAATCATAGATAAATGTCATATACCTAATATACACAAATCAACAGACTGCATTTTGTAATTGAGTCATCAGGAACGAAGCTACCTGTATGAAAAATATGCCGTTGCAAGTACACAT
This sequence comes from Mactromeris polynyma, assembly GCA_032209605.1. NCBI lineage: Eukaryota > Metazoa > Mollusca > Bivalvia > Venerida > Mactridae > Mactromeris > Mactromeris polynyma. The sequence continues at coordinate 4,539,189 of JASFXZ010000034.1, read as the reverse complement.
GATTATCAAAAATAGAAAAAATGCGCAATAACCAACAGTTGAGCATCTGTATGCTGTTTGGGATATAATTTTTCTATATACAAAATGCTTCAAAATTTACTGATTTGCTTGTGAAAATGTCTCAAGACTGCACCACAAATGTCTAGAAAACAGTTTTTTTTTCGGGGTAATATGCCCTTAGACACCCCCTAGATTGTTTGTGTACACATTCTACCACCTCTGGCTACGCTCCTGCTCATCAATATACTGTAGATGTTTTGAGAATAATCATTGAATGTACAGACATTAAGCAAACAAGACCAAATATCTTCAGAAATCTCCAAGTATGGCACCAAAAAACCATACCAGGTTACCCGATAGCAATAAAAATAAAGACAATCTGTATTTTTCTGAAGTCTGCAATAGGCGTGAAAAAACTAGACCGTATATATATCATTAGGTCATGAGAACATTATTATATAACAGTTTAACACAATGAGCCATGTACTTACCAAATGAAAATCCAGTTTGGGGACTCGATGGTCGTACTTTTCTTGGCCTACCAACTTTCCTCTTCTCAGATTTAGTATGTCCCTCTGTAGAACCATCATGAGTGCCGAGGGGTGAGAACAACTTGTGACGTTTCTTCGGCGGCAGGTTACATTGCTGAGCATTATTCAAGTCCTCAAAGTCAAGAAAATTAACACCAAGCATACTGATCTTTCTACCAAGTTTGATTCTATCCTTAGTGGATAATTCAGAATCATTTTTAGGTTTCAGGGGTTTAGCTTTTTCAAAAACAAATAGTTTGTCCTTTTTCTTCTTCTTTACATCAATTCTTGTAATTTTAAATATTGAAGGCAAGGGAACTTCACCTGGTCTCACTTTCAGGTAAGTTTCACCTCTCGGTGAAATGGACAATCTCGGAAACAATGTTGTTAAAAAATCTACTTCAGCAATGAACACAGGGTCAATAATATTTTTATGCTTGCTTCGGAAGTGAATAAGTTTCTTTTTATTTTTCTTTCTTTTGTGTTTGCTTATTTCCATCCACATTTGAATGGCAGATGCTTTGGCCCCAAGACTACTCCCTCCTCCACTTGTATCCGAGTCAAGGGAACTGACAGACTGTGCTGGTTCTCTACTGCCGAATTCATTATTCACTTCTGGTTCATGGTCATGACACATCCTAGGTGGAGAAAGAATGTGTTCTCCATGATCCAAATATGCTCTTAGCTTTTGTTCACTGTGACCAATTTTCTCTTTTCTCATCTTTTTAGTTTTAGCTTTGTGTACAAGTTTCCTTTCATCTGGAATACCACCAGAGAATTCTTGGCCATAACATGCTGCTGCCACAGTAACAGTTCTGTCAACATCTGCAGTAACATCTTTGACAGAACTACCTTGAATTCCAGTCTCGGATATGACTGCACTTGACGAATGTTTCACACTGTTTGACACATTAAGTTGGACATTCACTGGTAAAGGATGCTTACGCGGTCTGCCTGGTCCCCTCTTTTTCTTACTTTCACCTTCAAAGACTGAAATAACGGGACTTTCCCTCCACTGCATCATAGGCTTTGTGACCTCAGACGCGTGCGACTTCTCAACTACTTTCTGTGACTTTGAAATGATACCTGAATGTTTTTTATTCTTACTCAATGCTCCTTTTGGCCTACCCCTTGGACGCTTTATAGGTATTGAACTAATCTGCTGTTTATTAAATCCATCAGAGATTATAGATGAATGAGAATGAACAGTCTGAGCAGTACTTTGAGATTTCACTTTATTCTTCGATCCTTTAGGACGACCTCTACCTCTTTTAACTTTCATTAGTTCCTGATACTTTTTAAAGGATTGTTGATGACCCATTTTTCCTTTCACTCTACTTATTATTTTAGTCTTGTACTTCTGCAGGGTCAAGAGCTTTCTCTTTTTGTGTTTGCTTCCAGGGGGTCGTCCTGGGCCCCTTTTAAATGGAATAACTGTCTCAGAATTTTGGGAAGACAATAACTTGTCACTATCACATGATGTAACCACATTTTCCAACAAACTGCTAACAATAGCAGTGCCAAAGGAATTGTGACTGCCAGCTGTATTTGTTACATCACTAATCTGTTCCAAAGTATCTTCAACACTACTATTTTCTAGAACGGAGCTTAAATTTCTATCAATGCCTGAGTCAATTTTAGAAAGAGCATTATTTACATGTTTGTTAGACTCTTTTAATGGTTGTGTAAGCACAGTTTCAACATCATTGTCAGAGATAACAGCTTGTTCAATATTGTCAATATTAGGATCTGAAGAATCTATCTTTTGGTTTGAAACAGGCATTGGCATTGGAGTAAAAGATATTGTTTCCCATCTTGTAGTTGTGACATCAGTTGAAGCAACACACGATTTGAGAGAAGGGTCATTTTTCTTCACTTTTGCAGGAATTACATGATTTTTGTTCGACCCTGAATGCCTTTTCCTTCCCCTTTTCTTCTTTTTGCTTTTGTCTTTTCCAGCAGAATCATCTTCATTAAATGCTTTATGCAAAGTTCCCACTAAACGTTCTTGCAATTCAGGATCCTTAAGAATATCAGCAGTATTGTCAAAATGTGGTTTTGTTGCTTTAACACTGATAACATTAACTGAATCATTGGAATCACCAGGTTCTTTTGGCACTTCGATGGTTTCCGTAACAATAATTGAATCATCAACTTTAGTATGCTCACTCCCAGACATAACTTGATTTTCCTCTGTAATATTATCCTGTAAATTGGAAACACGAATTACAGAATCAATTTCAATTCTCTTTTGAGTTCCTTCAACTGTTTCAGATCTATTTTCACTAACAGGCACAGTTTTCAAAATTGTTGGTGCTGTATCAGATGATATAACAGAGTCTCCGTCAACAGGTTGTAAATGGTTTTCAGTTGTATTATTCTGTCCTTCATTAATGTTAACAGTGATTCTCCCATTCTTCATTAAATCATTGGTAACACTTATTTCTTGTTCAGAACAATTCTTGCATTTTTCTTCATTAGTTTTGTCTTTCTCAGTTTCACGATGAGATTTCTTTCTCGAGTGCTTATGACGTTTATGTTTTTTCTTAGAGCTATTTTTTTCATAATTGGATTCATTAATTGATTTCAAAGGCTTAGCCTTTTCTAAAGTCACAACACTTTTTGTTGGATTAGAATCTTCATCTGCTCTTAATTTCACTTCGACTGGGTTATCTGTTACAGGAAAGTCTGTTATATCTGCTGACTTATCATTCCTAGACAATGTATCTGTTTTGTTCAAAGAAACTGATGGCGCAACAAGAAGATCGCATACAGGTTTTGCACTAGTTTTATTCAAATAGTCAAACTTATCTTCAAGTCTTTGTTCCTTTTCTTCCTCTGTAGGCAACCTGCCCTTCTGAAGAAGAGTACTAGATTTATGAAGTTGAAGAAATTTTGCTCTATTTTTCTTTTTGCTAGGTGAAAAAGACCTTACACAAGCATCTTTGGAACTATCTAAAAAGGAACTACCATTGGCACTTAGAAACTGAGAATCAAGAGGACAATTTAGGAGATTAGCACTTGTCAATTTATCACAGTCGAGTAAAGATTTAGATGTAATCGAAGCTGTAACTGAAAGAATAGAACCACTTTCAGAAAAAACAGTAATTGTTTCTGTAGAAGACTTATGAGATGTTGTTACTGAAGTTGAACTAACACTTGCTGAAGCAACAGCACACAACACACTGGAAACTATCCCATTTTTTGAAACTAAAGGCTGACTTGAAGTGCCCTTCTGCAGTGCAGATTTACTACATGCCACAGTTTTACCACAACTTTGAACAGATGCTGATCCAATATGTTCTGAATTAGAAATTGTAAGAGATGCTACAGAGTTCGGAGATTCATTGCCAGCAGGTGAACCAGCAAGAGACTGAATACCACTGTCTGGTGATACATGTGGAAAATTGTCATCATGGTCACTAGCTTCTAACTGATTATTAACTGCATTATTATGACTTCCATTATTTTGAATATCTAAGCCAGAAGAACCAGCAGGATTTTCAAGATCATTGCCCTCATTTTCATCACATTTGCGATCACTAACCGTACTATTTAGAGCAATACCTCTCTTTTTTGAACGGCCCTTCTTTCTGGATTTCTTTCCACTGCCATCTGAAGTTTTTGCACTATCTAAAATTTCACTCGGAGTTTGGTCATCAATACTATACTCCTCTTTAGCAACATCAGTGACACTAAAATTTAACAAATCATCTAATGGTTCATGCTGAATGAAAGTCACATTTTTATTTTCATCTGAGCAAGCAATCGGAGAATCACTAATTTCCTGTGCTTCCTCAGAAACATTATGCTTACAATTGTTGTCTATTAAACCATCTGTTGGCAATTTGTTATCATCTACTTTGTTTTTATTTGATGAGTCAGTCTCAGAATCAAAAATGGTCTTTTGATCAGTGCTCAATGAATCTATCTTTGGCTTAGGTTTGTATTTTTTCTTCTCATTTCCCCATGACCATGGCTTTACCTTTCTTTTTCTTTTCTTTTTGGTTTTTAACACATTGTTCTGCCCAATCTGTTTTGAGCCTGAATCCTTCTGCTCAGTATGTCCTGAACTGACTTTTGAAGGCTTTGATGGGGCAATTTTAACACATGATTTAGTTTCATTGTCACTCTGCTTATTTGCTATCTCCTTTAGTCGCATTTTGCAACTTCTTTCTGGATATTTTTTCATGACTGCAAATGTTTTGTTTTTTAATTTTGAAATACCTTCAGAATTAGGAACATCTTTAATGTCACTTATTGCACTTCCCATTCCAACAGACTCAGATATCTTAGAGACAACAGAGCAGTTTTTATCTTTCTTCCTCTTATTTAACATACACTGAACATTTTCATGACTATCAACTAAACGTTCACTTAATTTCAGATCACTATGTTCAGACGAACCTTCAGCAATTTTAACAATTTCACTTGAAGAAGCACTACTTTGTGCCGAGGGTGAAGACTCATCATTTGAGTGAACTTTTTCTTTTTCAAATTTTTGGTCATTGGATTGAGATTCTATAGCACCTGATCCTTCTTCATTTGCTTCCCTTCTACCACGCTTCTTCAAAGGTTTGGTACTTTCTTTCGATAGTTCATCCTTATCAACATTTTTCTTAGCACTCCGAGAGATGGATGAAAGTACCATCGAACTTCTTGATTTTGACTTTGCAACGAAGTTTCTCTGAATAGTTCGGGAAGGTTTACCAACTTTCATTTCTGCAGCATTCAAGGACACTCTTAATTCTTTTAAGTATGGGTACTTTTGTCTGGCTTTCCTCAAAATTTCTGATTCTTTTGATTTTACAGGTGACAACTTTGACACAGTTTCTTTGCCCTGTCTTGACTTGTTTGACTTAGAAAATGCTTTGAAAATAGGGCGCCTTTTAGGCTTGCACACATCCTTCTTCTTTGAATTACTTGACAATGACTTTCCAGGACTACTTTCTTGTTTATGAGTAAGAAACTTTTCAAATGTACTTAAACAACCAGTTGTCATATTTGGTGTTTGTTTCATTTCACACTGCTTTTTATTAGTAGACTCAGTAATGCCATCTTCACTCATGCTAGAAGTTTCAGTGCTTAACTTAGCCATGCATTTCACATCTTCCACTGGAAAAGCATCAAAAACGTTTCGTTCCACACTTCCAGTTCTTTGTCCTAATTCATTATTTAATTCAACTGCACTCTCGTCACTAACTATCACTTTCAATTCATCATCAGCATCACAACCAAGTTTGTTAACAGCAATATCTCCAGAGCCTCTTTCATCAGAATTAAGATTCAAGTGTTGTTGGGACATTTCTTCAGACACACCCTGCTCATTTTCACACTCTTTAGAAGATTCAGTGCATTTATTATGGTCACTTTCGGTAAACGTGTTTTCAATACTGCCTTTCTCAAGTTTACCAACAACTGATGCTTCTCCGAATGAAGAAGTTAATTCCATTAAAACACTTCCACAAGATGCCATTTTCATACAATCGCTTTCACAAGGAGTCAATTCCACTGAATTACTCTCAAAAGAAGTAAATTTATCTGAGTTTTCTTTCAATGAGTCAGTCAACTTATCCATGTGCACTTGGGGAATCATGTTAACATTTTCTTGAAATGTTACATTAATGTCAATGGTTTGATTGCTCGAAGTTTCCCCACTCTTACTTTCTGTAGCACCTTTGTTTACTGTGGCATGAGAGTGGTCATCCTGAAAAATTAAAAGATCATTTTGACAGGAGATGTCACTTAGATGTGACAAGTGCCCATCAATTTATACATAGAATTATCATATACTGCAAAGAGTAATTAATTCAATTGTAACAACAGCTAACATACAAATCATTGCAAGTTCACAATAAAATGTGCATATAATTGCAATGGTTAGACAGAATAAAATTTTATATATTTCCCTTCACACCCATAAAATGTGACTTAATTTAAGTTGAAACATAAAAACTTAATTGCAGTACATATTTTAAAAATTTGACTTTTCAGCATCATCACTACAGACAAAGATTTTTTCACCAGACAATCACCACTGTTGTATTATTTGGTCACAAGGCACATCAAATATTTTGTTCCTACTATTTATCTTTCCTTTACGGCAGGGAACAAGTTAGCATCAGACATTAGGAAGAAGTAACTTCTCCCTGCAGCTGAGATAGGGAGAAGTGGGGAGAAATTAGGGTGAAGTGGACATGGTACATCTGCCTGATGATAATGCATCAATGGTAGAGGGTCACCTAAGGAACATTTAAGTGAAGTAATATCAAAATTGGGTTGGTAGATTTTGATAAGAAGATTTTTAAGTTTGCACTATATAGGAAAAGGGGCACTGCCCACTGGCCGCCATGTTTTTTGACGAATCGAAACCCCTCCTTGTAATTTTGTTGTTATTGTTCAATCGCAACACCTTGTTGTATTTTTGTAGAATGAAACTTCCAGCAAAAATTTTCATGAAATTCTGCAATGTGGTTTCAGCCAAGATGTTTTTAAACAATAAAAAAAAAATATAGTTGACAGATGGACAAGCCAAGATGTTTTTTAAACAATTGTTGACGGATGGACAGACGACGGACAAAGACAGATCAGAAAAGCTCACCATGAGCACTTCATGCACAGTTGAGCTAAAAACACATATGAAATTCAATGCAAATCAAATCCATACCCAATGTTTTTAAATTAACATCAAGTATGAATATACACTGTATGATTCAACCGATGTAAACGAAAATATACTCAAGTCAATATGTGAGGGTATGTTTTTCATATTTTGATAGAATGAGAAAAGTTACCACTGAAATGACTGAGTTACCTCCAGTTACCTCAAAGTTACTATACATATAGTGTAGTTACCTGGTAACTGGAAATGTGAGGGTAGTTTTCACACTTACATGATTGTATTCAATGATACTCCAGAATTCAGAGAAGTTACCAAAGAGATAGAACAAGTTACCTTCAGTTACCAAAGGAAAGAATGGGTAACTAATGCACCCACTTGCACAGAGGTGCACATTTTGGGCCATATCTAAGTCCCTGGAAATAATCAATAATCAATAAATAGCTAGACAGCGTTTGCAGTGAAAAATCTAAACAAATCCGCCATAATCGCACAATTCAAATTCCCCATCCATTGCAATATATATTGAAACATTCATTGGTCATCCGTTTGACCAATAAAAGACAGGCTTAACTTGTCTTCTACGTTGGTCATCAATACGCATTCGTGGAAACACGCTCATGTTGAAATCCGTTACAAAGCTAATCGCTCATTGGTCAGCATTAGTCGCTTACCAAATCAGATATTGCTTTACAAGAACAGGGTAAGGCGGAGTTTAACTTTTCACTTCTGTGTTTTTGGGCTGTTTATATATCAATATTGTTTATAAGCACAGGGAAGACCCTTTATGCTATTTGGACGTCACGCATGATTTCTCGTTTGGCACAATTTGGGGCCGAATATCGGCCCCATTCCCCCCTTAAAATAGTATGTTTTTTTACCCCTATTCCAAAAAAAATCAAAAAAATCAGACAATCAGCGAGTACATTGTGAGTGCAAGGAAAGGTAACTCTACAATACCGCGTACTGTAATCCGGACAGTTTTTAGCACAAGCGTTGTTTCTATTTCCGAAAAAAAATTATGCATAATTCAAAATCGTATGTTTTAACTTGTTGGTAAGCAGAAATTAGATTTGTTTCAGTAAAGTTGATAAAACTGTTGATATTTGTTTGAATTTTTTATATCCCTCTCCAAGGAAAAATCTTTAAAAATCATGCAAAAATTCCCCCCTTGCATGGACACTGGCCCCAGTCCCAAAAAGCGAACGAAAGCCCTGCTTTTTTGCCCAACCTTGAAAATTGCGGCGAAATGAATGGTCGGCAACTTCTTTGCCCAAGTTGCCTAGAAACGTACTCCATGCAAGGTCAGGTCAACACACTCCTTTCTAATCTGATATAATGAAATAGACAAGAACATTGAATACCTAGAGCTTGATTTGTGACATATATTATGACACACGCACATCAGGAGCTTTTTTCACATATCCTTTTTCAGACGGCCAGATACTATAGAAGAAAAGCTAGAAAACTGCAACATTTTTCAATTATATAACTCTGCTAAAAGCAATTTTACACAATATGTACAAGCGAAAGTATTTACATAAAATTACACTGAAATCCAACCAGGGGTTATAGAGTCCATTTTTCATCACTCAAGAGACAGAACTCACCCAAAACAAACAGACAATAAGCACGAGGCTTAGTGGTTAGTACCTGTCACTCATGAAATCAATGTCAAGTTTCATTAAAATCCAACCAATGGTAAAGAAGAACTCAAGAAGCAGCTCAGACATTGTCAAATTTGTCCAATTTTGATCATTAAGGAGCCATAACTCTGCATAAATAATCTGGCCAAAAATTACTAGGCTTGGTAACAATTACTCTTGTGAAGTTTCATTGAAATCCAACCACCGGTTTAGGAGTCTAGAACAAGCACTGACAAGCCAAATTTGTCCAATTTTTATCACTAGAAGGCCATAACTTGGCCAAAAATAACCAGACAAAGACGCACAACTGGGCTTGATACCTAAACTCATGTGAACTTTCACTGAAATCTAGCAAATGGTTTAGGAATAAAAATTGCAGGAAAATATTGTGACATCCAGACAGACCTTCAAATAGAAACATCAATGTCTTCCCACCCCAGTAGGTGAGAGACATAATTTAGCACAGGGTCCTCCATTTACGTTCTAAAATGCAATGATATATTTGTGCACATAATATTTTCTTATGTAATCCTCATTAATACACAGAGTAAAACCATTGCATTATGAAAAACAGTTCTTCTTTTTAATGTCTGCTTTAAATATGCTCTTGGAAAGTTTTTGAGTAATAGTCCATAATAATAGCACTGTCAACATTATGTCATCATAACATGCACAGTATGTGTTACTTTGAGAAGTATTTATTTACAGATCTTAACATGCCGAGTGTGATAAAAAATTCTGGAGTTTTATACACTAAGTAAAAGGCAGTTTTCACCCATTTTTACTGCTGGGTATACACATATCTTTTTCGGATTTTGATCACGGTTCATGTTATGTTTTATAATATCTGTCACGGACCACTGCGGAATGTCGAGGCGACAGTTTATAACTATCACCCGTTTCTACTGCTTTCTCATGAAAACTCTCACAGATTGACTGAATCATGCGTTGACAACTGTGGAGATTGTCTGCAATGCCGTGCTGTAAATGTCAGCTGCAAATAAACTTTGCTCAGGTGATATGAAAAAGGCAAAAATTGTCAAATCTGTACTGCAGAAAAGGCATTATATCGTCATTATTCTATGATAAATAATACCTAATATTATACATATATGATTAATGTGTAAAAAATAATTCATTCAACATGCATTGTTGCTTTTAACTATATAAAAAATTTTTTTATTCAGAATCATAAAATATTAGTAGCTTATTTGCAAATTTTTGGAGACAAATTTAGATTAAAGTATGAAATTGCACAATTAAACATAATACAAAATTTAACTTTATCAAGAAAAACATACTGGAGACCCAGGGTCACACTGAACTTCATCCACAGTCAACAGATCATCAGTCTTAATGTTATCATCTAATTCAGCAGTAGTGCCAGTCATTGAGCAATCACTATCTTCATCAGACTTCTTTACATCTTTTTCATCAACACAAGTATTGATTGAACACAACAGCTGTGAATCATTTGAACATAACTTAACAGTCACAGGATCATCATCTGAATTTGATACAGATTCAAGTTCACTGTTTGAAGATTCCTCATTCTGATTATTCGATTCAGATAAGTCAACCACTGACACATTATCCTCTGTTTTACCACCATGTTCAGATTTCTTCTCGTCTGACAGAGTCCCACCTGTTCCATGACTCTCTAAACTGTTTAATGACACTTCCAACTCTCTTACTGATAAGTCAGATGAATTTATCACATCAGATTTATCAGCGTTCACATTTTGAGACAATTCAACTTGGCAGTCTTCATGCTCCTTCATTTCTATATTATCAATCTTGCTTCCACTAACATTTGGTTCATTCACTTTTAAATCCTCTACTAATTTATTTGAGAAAACTGGACTCTCATTTTGAAGTGAAACAGTTCCAGCTTCATGGACAGCATCAGATTTACTGAGGGCTTCCTGCTCAACTTCTGTTACTTCGTTAACTACACCAGAACCATTATCATCTTCAGCTGTGTTTCTAACAATATTTGCAGTCTCATTCTGTACACTGTTCGCCTTTGTGTCAGAAGTAAGTGTATCTTGAGATTTCTCCTCCTCCATGAGACAGTTAAGGTCAGCTAAGGCTTCTGTAGTATTCATGGTGAACCTAGAGTGGCCTTACTGCCATAAATCAAAAGCAATCTGCAATATAGAAAAAAAAAAAACAGTTTAAACTTTTACCTCAACAACTAAATCACACTGGTCATCAGATAGAGTAATGTTGAAAAGATATTTTATTACGATGTATTCATAATTAGGAGATTTATCAGAGAGGCATTACATGGCCGTCCAGTTAGCTTAGACTGCTCAGTTGTTGGAGCAATGTTGGGGAGTCTTGAACCAAACATAAGACCCACCCTTTATTTACGACACTCAACTATCTATGAATATATATCAATTTATCATATCAATAGGCAACTGTATCATCTTCAGTCTATTATCATATAGTGAATGCAAGAGCAATCAACAACATCCCTACATGCGTAGGGTCCCTACTTTTCATCTAAAACGCTACACACTCAGAATTACAGAAGACCACAGTCGCCAACTTGTGACCAAGCACAATATTTTAAGAATACACTCATTTTGCCATATTCTTCATATGCATACATCTAAACAGTGCACATTTAACTGCATTGATAGAGTTCTCATCCGATGAGTAGAATGAAAATGCTCTCAAAATGCACTCGATAGCATGAGACCAAGCTTACAAAAAACAGGCAAACCCGCCAAAAACAACACAAAGTAATTAATAATCGTCACAAAGGATATCGCCATTTGCAACTTGAATCAATAATTCGTATAAGAATCTTACCAACTACATCACAAAATCCAGAATCAAAGGTGACAACGCATATAAACAGCCAAATATTTTATTTACGGTGGTGTATTTACGATATTTCAGACAAGATGGTTGTCTGCGGTTTATTGATAGCAAAGGAAGAGGTCAGTTTTATTTCCGACAAATATTATGACCTCAAAATTCATGCCACTGAATTGAGATTAACGTTTGATAAGCCACCCTCTTTCAAAATAAAAACGGAAAATCCAACATAGAGAGTAACAGCCGTTTAATTACTCGAATATGTTGGAATGAAGAATGTGATTTATGACGAAAATGGTATACACACACTCCTTTCGATTTTTACAAAAACAACCTGTATGTAAATTATTTTCCGCATATGTTTTAAAATAGATAATATATAGATCAGTTACTACTTGATATTAAATTCAAACTATTATTTCCATGACAGTTATATGTGTACTTTTAAATAAAACATAATAAAAATAAAATTTCCCCATCATGCAACATTCATGATGTCTGCGGCCTTGAGCTAATTCGACCTCAAGCTGTTTCGACCTTTTAGTAATTCGATCACTAACACTTCGATCCCGAAATTGCATGAGACATTTCGAATCCCCGTGTATATTATCCACGCGTAACATATTTAAATGATTGCTAGTTTAAAATTCGGCTATCTGACTTTTTTCTAGCTAAGTGATTTTAATGAAAATGATCAAATGTATACAGAATAAAGACAATTGAAACGGTGTACATGCAGTGTGATAAAACATATCATAAATAAGGGTATGAAAATCACACGAGTGCTTCAAAATACGAACAAACCACAATTAACTTAATATGTCAGAGTTTAATAATATATTATTACATGTAGTTACAATAATGATTTTTAGGATACAAGTTTGAAATATTAGTGTTAAATAGTATATATAAGCATGTTCAATACTTTTAAACTGAATTAAAATATTCTGCAATTCGTTCAATAAGTTCTGCCCGCCCCCATTCACGAGGGTTTAAGTTTTGTTTGATGCCTCCTTCGCATCCTTTATTTTATTTTGTAGGTAAAGGTACATCATCCCGGCTCACATTCTGTACAACCGACAGAGAGATGACTTAGATGAGATGTAGTCTAAACACATCAATTCCCATAATTGTGCAAATAATATTTACATTCATCACGGGATTATTGTTAATATACAGGAAGGGATAAGATTGAATGAATTCCCGTCTTGTAGAATTCTTCTCCTTAGATTTAGTATAAATAAAATGATAGTAAAGAAGATAATTGAAATTTATAGTTATCGAAAAGTAGTTTATGACCAAAATATATTAATAGCAGTTAATCAGGTGCAGGACTGGTATTTAACATATTTACCTGCTTTTACCAACCTGATAGCATAACATATGACCATACCACATGTACTTGATTGTGTTTATCGTGCTCCATATATACAATACGAGTATATTCACCCATGCATGTTCTTTATCTATATATAGACTTACGTATTGAATATAAAGCTTCGTGTATTTGATATATATTACATTTTCTGTGTATTCACATTCACGTATTGAATATATACTCTCAAATACTGTATATAATTCTTCACGTATTGAATATATACTCTCATATACTGTATATAATTCTTCACGTATTGAATATATACTCTCATATACTGTATATAATTCTTCACGTATTGAATATATACTCTCATATACTGTATATAATTCTTCACGTATTGAATATATACTCTCATATACTGTATATAATTCTTCACGTATTGAATATATACTCTCATATACTGTATATAATTCTTCACGTATTGAATATATACTCTCATATACTGTATATAATTATTCACGTATTGAATATATGGTCCTATAATATTATGCTGTACATGTATATACATCTCAATGTATCGAATATATATGATATCATGTACTGTATATACATGTTCATGTATTGAATATATAGTCTCGTGTATTGAATATATACATCTTCATGTATTGAATATATAGTCTCGTGTACTGTATAAACATCTTCATGTATTGGAAATATAGTCTCGTGTACTGTATATATACATCTTTATGTATTGGATGTATAGTCTCGTGTACTGTATATACATCTTCATGTATTGGATATATAGTCTCGTGTATTGTATATATACATCTTCATGTATTGAATATATAGTCTCGTGTATTGTATATATACATCTTCATGTATTGAATATATAGTCTCGTGTACTGTTTATATACATCTTCATGTATTGAATATATAGTCTCGTGTATTGTATATATACATCTTCATGTATTGAATATATAGTCTCGTGTATTGTATATATACATCTTCATGTATTGAATATATAGTCTCGTGTACTGTATATATACATCTTCATGTATTGAATATATAGTCTCGTGTACTGTATATATACAACTTCATGTATTGAATATATTATTAGTTATACAGGTTGTTGACAGGGTATATGGGGGAATATAACCAGTCTGTGTGCCATATAACCCGAGGCGTTAGCCGAGGGTTATATGAATCGCAGACTGGTTATATTCCCCCATATACCCTGTCAACAACCTGTATAACGAATTTATAATACTGCAATTCCATGTTTTCATACGAATTTAGTTAAACAAGCAATGTTTCGATGCCTAGCTCTCTAGATCTAATAATTAGATCTGTGTATTTTAACTGTATTTTTCTTTGCAGTATTATAAAGTCTCTTATAATACTGCAAAGAAAAATCCAGTAATTTCATTGGTTAAAGGCTCGCGTATAGGATTCTATATACACGGCGCTGACAGGGTATATGACGTTTTTCCCTTCATGCGCCTCGCGACAATTTTCGCTGACAGCTCGACTCGAAACTTTCATGTCTTGATATCCGCAAGTTACTAGAAATTGACAATTGATTTTCACACATGATTCAATAAATATTGAACAGAGTACATGTGTGCTAGTATTATTATTCAAAACGATAGATTTTTTAAGGTTTGAGCCAAATTCAGTTCGATAAAGTCCATGACATCAGACGCTTGAAAATAAAAAATAGAGTGCAAGCGCGCGCTTAACCATGTGTATTGAGGTACCTTACGGGGTAATGCAATTAATTTTCAGGCATGATAACGTGTGAGTGAAATAAAAGAAATTTGATCTACAACAAGTAATTCCCGATATATTTTTGAAGGAATACGTTTTAATAACCGATATTTTACAAAACTTAAATACTCTAAACAATTCTATGAACCAAAAACACCAAAAATACACAGATCTAATTATTAGATATAGAGAGCTAGGCATCGAAACATTGCTTGTTTAACTAAATTCGTATGAAAACATGGAATTGCAGTATTATAAATTCGTTATACAGGTTGTTGACAGGGTATATGGGGGAATATAACCAGTCTGCGATTCATATAACCCTCGGCTAACGCCTCGGGTTATATGGCACACAGACTGGTTATATTCCCACATATACCCTGTCAACAACCTGTATAACTAATAGTGTACTGTATATATACATCTTCATGTATTGAATATATAGTCTCGTGTACTGTATATATACATCTTCATGTATTGGATGTATAGTCTCGTGTACTGTATATACATCTTCATGTATTGAATATATAGTCTCGTGTACTGTATAAACATCTTCATGTATTGGATATATAGTCTCGTGTATTGTATATAAACATCTTCATGTATTGAATATATAGTCTCGTGTACTGTATAAACATCTTCATGTATTGGATATATAGTCTCGTGTATTGTATATATACATCTTCATGTATTGAATATATAGTCTCGTGTATTGTATATATACATCTTCATGTATTGAATATATAGTCTCATGTACTGTATATATACATCTTCATGTATTGAATATATAGTCTCGTGTATTGTATATATACATCTTCATGTATTGAATATATAGTCTCGTGTATTGTATATATACATCTTCATGTATTGAATATATAGTCTCGTGTACTGTATATATACATCTTCATGTATTGAATATATAGTCTCGTGTACTGTATAAACATCTTCTTGTATTGAATATATAGTCTCATGCACTGTATATACATACTTTCATGTATTCGATATTATAGTCTCACGCACTATATATACATATTCATGTATTCAATATTATAGTCCATGCACTGTACATACATATTCACGTATTCAATAATATAGTATCGTGTACTGTAATATACATATTCATGTATATGTGTATTTGGTTCTGATGTAAATGTCGTATATATATGACAGGGCTCTAGAAACTTTATAAACACACACTTTTCCTGGACAAGTGAACATGTTAATTTTGACTTGTCCGACTGGGAGGCTAGTTATCCGAGATTTTGTTTTGACCGTTTGAAATCTCACCAATTTCAAGGCATTGGCAATGCATGATGTTCGTTTAATAAATGTCCAATGTTGATTAGCCGTTAAAGCCTGGACTAACTTCAACTCAACTGTTGGTAGCCAGAATCAGCAATAAGACTTGTCCGGGACGTCGGGCTCGTGAATTTCTAAAACCCTGTCTGGGTCGTTCTTCTTGGTAATATGAGCCCGCTCTTCTCAGTGTTACGCCATGGGTATATGGGGTTGCTCTTCTGTGTACATTGGTTTTTGAAAATAGGAATAACAATTTTTCTGAACAATCTGGTATAAAGTTTGTCCATAAGGACAAAAAACATAGCGACGCATAACAATACACTTTCTACTGCCACAACAAGAATGACACAACCTGTATTACATGCGCTTGTGGGTCACTGTTAAGCACATGTCACTAGATTGACACCTAATGTTGTACAAATGAAGAAAACAAATAGTCCAGATTGGTTGCTTGAAAGTTTTAATACGTTTATACACCAGAGTAAATTATGGAAATTAAGTGCCGTTTTCGTATCTCTGTGCTTTGATACGTTATTATTGACCAACGGTGATACCTTTCAAAACCGTATTGATTGTCCCCTCGAGAAGGCAGTTAGGAGTTCGATTTTTAGGATAGCATAGGAATTTTATCTGCAATTATTCTAATATTTCCTTATTTAAACGCTTAACTGACAATATAGAACTTGGCTGTTTTTATACAAGTTAAAACATTCCTATTTATCAATTAGGTTTTGTGTTTATTCACTGTTCTGACCAGGCTTGCGTTGTTTTGTGTTTATTCACTGTTCTGACCAGGCTTGCGTTGTTTTGTGTTTATTCACTGTTCTCACCAGGCTTGCGTTGTTTTGTGTTTATTCACTGTTCTGACCAGGCTTGCGTTGTTTTGTGTTTATTCACTGTTCTCACCAGGCTTGCGTTGTTTTGTGTTTATTCACTGTTCTGACCAGGCTTGCGTTGTTTTGTGTTTATTCACTGTTCTGACCAGGCTTGCATTTTTTTGTGTTTATTCAATGTTCTGACCAGGCTTGCGTTGTTTTGTGTTTATTCAATGTTCTGACCAGGCTTGCGTTGTTTTGTGTTTATTCACTGTTCTGACCAGGCTTGCGTTGTTTTGTGTTTATTCACTGTTCTGACCAGGCTTGCGTTGTTTTGTGTTTATTCACTGTTCTCACCAGGCTTGCGTTGTTTTGTGTTTATTCACTGTTCTGACCAGGCTTGCGTTGTTTTGTGTTTATTCACTGTTCTGACCAGGCTTGCGTTGTTTTGTGTTTATTCACTGTTCTGACCAGGCTTGCGTTGTTTTGTGTTTATTCAATGTTCTGATCAGGCTTGCGTTGTTCGTGTTTATTCAATGTTCATTTTCCTTGTGGTACTGTTGCCAAAATAACGAGTCTAGAACATTTTTGATTCCGTATATTTTACCCACTGACACTAGAACCGCAAGATTTGCTTGTACTCGTATATATATCCTAATGTCATTAAAATATGTCTTACACATATATCTAATATATAGAATTAATCGAGAGAGAAACGCAAACAAAATTACGACATAGTTTGTTAGATATTCTTTGATAAATTTGTGTTTAAGACATATTTCAATGAAATTGGGCCATATACAATCAGATCTTGCGGTTCTAGTGCCAGTGGATTTATCGGATTGTTCAGCTTGTAATATGTTATACTACTTTCGGTATTTCAGAACAGCTTCTATGCATTTTCACGTGTTCTATGCAGGGGTCAATATAACTATCAAACATTAAATGTATGTGTAGAGACAGCAACACCAACAACCACAGCGATGGTAGCAGCAACACCAACAACCAGCAGCAGGAACAGCGATGGTAGCAGCAACACCAACAACCAGCAGCAGGAACAGCGATGGTAGCAGCAACACCAACAACCACAGCGATGGAAGCAGCAACACCAACAACCATCAGCAGGAACAGCGATGGTAGCAGCAACACCAACAACCAGCAGCAGGAACAGCGATGGTAGCAGCAACACCAACAACCAGCAGCAGGAACAGCGATGGTAGCAGCAACACCAACAACCAGCAGCAGGAACAGCGATGGTAGCAGCAACACCAACAACCAGCAGCAGAAACAGCGATGGTAGCAGCAACACCAACAACCAGCAGCAGGAACAGCGATGGTAGCAGCAACACCAACAACCAGCAGCAGGAACAGCGATGGTAGCAGCAACACCAACAACCAGCAGCAGAAACAGCGATGGTAGCAGCAACACCAACAACCAGCAGCAGGAACAGCGATGGTAGCAGCAACACCAACAACCAGCAGCAGGAACAGCGATGGTAGCAGCAACACCAACAACCAGCAGCAGGAACAGCGATGGTAGCAGCAACACCAACAACCAGCAGCAGGAACAGCGATGGTAGCAGCAACACCAACAACCACAGCGATGGTAGCAGCAACACCAACAACCAGCAGCAGAAACAGAGATGGTAGCAGCAACACCAACAACCAGCGGCAGGAACAGCGATGGTAGCAGCAACACCAACAACCAGCGGCAGGAACAGCGATGGTAGCAGCAACACCAACAACCAGCGGCAGGAACAGAGATGGTAGCAGCAACACCAACAACCAGCAGCAGGAACAGCGATGGTAGCAGCAACACCAACAACCAGCAGCAGAAACAGAGATGGTAGCAGCAACACCAACAACCAGCAGCAGGAACAGAGATGGTAGCAGCAACACCAACAACCAGCAGCAGGAACAGCGATGGTAGCAGCAACACCAACAACCACAGCGATGGTAGCAGCAACACCAACAACCAGCAGCAGGAACAGAGATGGTAGCAGCAACACCAACAACCAGCGGCAGGAACAGCGATGGTAGCAGCAACACCAACAACCAGCAGCAGGAACAGCGATGGTAGCAGCAACACCAACAACCAGCGGCAGGAACAGCGATGGTAGCAGAAACACCAACAACCAGCAGCAGGAACAGCGATGGTAGCAGCAACACCAACAACCAGCAGCAGAAACAGAGATGGTAGCAGCAACACCAACAACCAGCAGCAGGAACAGAGATGGTAGCAGCAACACCAACAACCACAGCGATGGTAGCAGCAACACCAACAACCAGCAGCAGGAACAGCGATGGTAGCAGCAACACCAACAACCACAGCGATGGTAGCAGAAACACCAACAACCACAGCGATGGTAGCAGCAACACCAACAACCAGCAGCAGGAACAGCGATGGTAGCAGCAACACCAACAACCACAGCGATGGTAGCAGAAACACCAACAACCACAGCGATGGTAGCAGCAACACCAACAACCAGCAGCAGGAACAGCGATGGTAGCAGCAACACCAACAACCAGCGGCAGGAACAGCGATGGTAGCAGAAACACCAACAACCACAGCGATGGTAGCAGCAACACCAACAACCAGCAGCAGGAACAGCGATGGTAGCAGCAACACCAACAACCAGCGGCAGGAACAGCGATGGTAGCAGCAACACCAACAACCAGCGGCAGGAACAGAGATGGTAGCAGCAACACCAACAACCAGCAGCAGGAACAGCGATGGTAGCAGCAACACCAACAACCAGCAGCAGAAACAGAGATGGTAGCAGCAACACCAACAACCAGCAGCAGGAACAGAGATGGTAGCAGCAACACCAACAACCAGCAGCAGGAACAGCGATGGTAGCAGCAACACCAACAACCACAGCGATGGTAGCAACAACACTAACAACCAGCAGCAGAAACAGAGATGGTAGCAGCAACACCAACAACCAGCAGCAGTAACAGAGATGGTAGCAGCAACACCAACAACCAGCAGCAGGAACAGCGATGGTAGCAGCAACACCAACAACCACAGCGATGGTAGCAACAACACCAACAACCAGCAGCAGGAACATCGATGGTAGCAGCAACACCAACAACCAGCAGCAGGAACAGAGATGGTAGCAGCAACACCAACAACCAGCAGCAGGAACAGCGATGGTAGCAGCAACACCAACAACCAGCGGCAGGAACAGCGATGGTAGCAGCAACACCAACAACCAGCAGCAGGAACATCGATGGTAGCAGCAACACCAACAACCAGCGGCAGGAACAGCGATGGTAGCAGAAACACCAACAACCAGCAGTAGGAACAGCGATGGTAGCAGCAACACCAACAACCAGCAGCAGAAACAGAGATGGTAGCAGCAACACCAACAACCAGCAGCAGGAACAGAGATGGTAGCAGCAACACCAACAACCACAGCGATGGTAGCAGCAACACCAACAACCAGCAGCAGGAACAGCGATGGTAGCAGCAACACCAACAACCACAGCGATGGTAGCAGAAACACCAACAACCACAGCGATGGTAGCAGCAACACCAACAACCAGCAGCAGGAACAGCGATGGTAGCAGCAACACCAACAACCACAGCGATGGTAGCAGAAACACCAACAACCACAGCGATGGTAGCAGCAACACCAACAACCAGCAGCAGGAACAGCGATGGTAGCAGCAACACCAACAACCAGCGGCAGGAACAGCGATGGTAGCAGAAACACCAACAACCACAGCGATGGTAGCAGCAACACCAACAACCAGCAGCAGGAACAGCGATGGTAGCAGAAACACCAACAACCACAGCGATGGTAGCAACAACACCAACAACCACAGCGATGGTAGCAGCAACACCAACAAACATAACAACAGTGTAATTAATAGTTTTGCAGTTTGAGGCTAGCTGTTATCTATCTTTTATTCAATTAACTTTCCACGACTGCAAATAGTTGAAAATGCAATAATGAAGTAAAGTTTGCTCATCCACGAGACCTGTTGTGCATTTCAATAAATGTGCTGCCATATCTGTATAATTCACTTCTTCTAATGTACGTTGACATTCACAACTATCTAACTAACATACGTGGAATGCATGGCAAGTTCTAAAGGTTGCATGTAATAATCGAATTCTTGATTTCTGTTTTTGTTTTCGTTCTATTGTGCAGACAAAATAATGCACTGTACACAGTCACCATGTTAGTGAAGTGGAGCTGTGGTGAGGATATCCAGAATTTACATGCAATGAAATCTCAATGCAGCATAACATTCTTACAATGTATGAAGAGTTAGTATCTCAATGCAGCATAACATTCTTACAATGTATGAAGAGTTAGTATCTCAATGCAGCATAACATTCTTACAATGTATGAAGAGTTAGTATCTCAATGCAGCATAACATTCTTACAATGTATGAAGAGTTAGTATCTCAATGCAGCATAACATTCTTACAATGTATGAAGAGTTAGTATCTCAATGCAGCATAACATTCTTACAATGTATGAAGAGTTAGTATCTCAATGCAGCATAACATTCTTACAATGTATGAAGAGTTAGTATCTCAATGCAGCATAACATTCTTACAATGTATGAAGAGTTAGTATCTCAATGCAGCATAACATTCTTACAATGTATGAAGAGTTAGTATCTCAATGCAGCATAACATTCTTACAATGTATGAAGAGTTAGTATCTCAATGCAGCATAACATTCTTACAATGTATGAAGAGTTAGTATCTCAATGCAGCATAACATTCTTACAATGTATGAAGAGTTAGTATTTAGATTACAATTGTTTCCATGAATATTCCTGGACCTCTAATTGTTGTGGTCACGTGCTTTATTTTCATGTCTGCTGTTGTTTCGACGGGAACGTTGATTCATGTGTTGATGAACCTCATATAAGATTTGTTTCGTCTTTGGCTTAGGCTCTAGTGCTGTACCAAACCCGGCATACATTCCCTTTGTTTAATGCATTATTTCTTTTTGTCTTCGATAAACTTAATATTGGAGATTTGCAAAGGAGCAGCCGAATGGAAGGAACTGCACAAGACATAGAAATATACAGCCCAACCATACAGGATTAAAACGATGTGAAGATGACGGTAGGAACTTACCTGCACCATTGCTGGGAGATAATAGACGAATAGAAGCCATTAACCAGGGATAGCATGAATAGCTGTCTGTTACAATTATTGGTAAGACAAATTATCAGTTCATTCTTTCTTTGTTCTGTTAAACGAAAAAGCATTTGTCAATATAGAAAAACTTGTATTTTACTGCAATACTCGGTGCATTAACTTCTCAAACTATACATATTCTGCATGTAGCGGTATTGGAGTGAATGGCTTCAAGCAGTTATCCCCTTTCTCGAGTGGCTGGCTTTAAAATACGTGTATCTGTCCTTCGTCAAATCTACTGCTCTGAAATTGTGACCTTGTGTCATTGTTGTTGTTTACAACATCACATTAATTAGTATATCAACAATCCGTCCCAGAAATGTTCGTAAATGCTTGCGTGATCTTAATGCCCACTCTCGTTGCCTGCTACACGTCTTGTTTTGACAACATGTTATCATAAGGCCTGATTAAAAAGGACGTCTGCTCACTGACGAGTACCAGCTCACTATACTCGCCCCGTTAATCCACCTGTATTGATGGCTGTTCTGTTGATTGAAAGCTGTGCTATGTACAAGGTGCGAGTCGTTGATTGAAAGCTGTGCTATGTACAAGGTGCGAGTCGTTGATTGAAAGCTGTGCTATGTACAAGGTGCGAGTCGACGAAGGGTAAGTACAATGTATTTGCTATTTTGTTGCGTGTTTCATTGATTTTCAGAATAACCACTTATGCGTATCGTTTTAGCAAAGAAGAAACAATTTCTTCATACCGTTGGTGGTGTGTGCGAGTGGGTGCCATATTTACCGAGAAAACAGGTGTTAGCGAAAAGTTCGACGTATTCTTACTTGGGGCTTAATTCATGAAATCGAACAAGTTTGAATAACTGGGAATAAACTTGAATCATTCTCCTACCAAGTCACGCTGTGCAATTTCTTATTGTGATGGAGATACAGAGCTTTGAAATAGATTTTTTTGGCTAACGGTAAGGACAGTTCCGATTTTACATGGCTAACTGCGACAGTTCCCAGATATTTTATGCTAACAGCGATGGTAGTTCTTCAAGATAATCGCCAGGGAGTTTTAGCCCGAATGCTTTGGTTCTGGGTTACTTGTGCGTTATAATGGTAAATATTCCTGTATTAATGACAATAATAAAACAAGAAATCGTAGTTTTAAACTCCCGCGCAACGATGTAATTTTCCAAATACATGTACACGTAGAGCCATGTCCGGTATATCAGAATGTCGGTACAATTGTCACGTGTTTTGTGAGGGCAGCATGTTTATGCTGCGCAGAACGCGTATTGTCAGGAAGCATCGGTTTGCTAGAGCCATTGCCCTTTTCGAACTTATTACGTAATGCACAGACAAATTCTTAAATGTGTGCAAATCCGGTTCCTGCACTATTGAAGATGGTTGACAAGATTCAGCTTGAGAAGGATTCATTCTTTGACACTTATATTCCATGTGGACATCGCGTGTGCAGTAATTCAAGAGGAAGACACACTTGATATTGACTCCGTGACATTGGCACCGTGACCCATCTCTTCCATGCTTCCATGAAACCTGCTTTTGATAAAATGAGTGATATATTGTTCGATTGTCTCATGCGATCGTGTTAAATAAAAGGAGCATTGAAAAAGAAAATATACATGTTTAACCAAAGGCTATTAGATGGATTTTCCACCATGATGAAAAAAGTATTTTGTCTTAAAAAAACTTACATTAAGACGAAAAGGTGGCTCACGTAGTTACTACCTGAGCCTGAATAGAATATGTACACATTTCTCAAGAATTAAAAAAACCGACCAATCAAAGCCGTCAATTCAGACGTTACCGGGTGTGATAATCCACGCAATTACCCTGTCCGTCAATTCAGACCTACCGGGTGTGATAATCCACGCAATTACCCTGGCCGTCGATTCAGACCTTACCGGGTGTGATAATCCACGCAATTACCCTGGCCGTCAATTCAGACGTTACCGGGTGTGATAATCCACGCAATTACCCTGGCCGTCGATTCAGACCTTACCGGGTGTGATAATCCACGCAATTACCCTGGCCGTCAATTCAGACCTTACCGGGTGTGATAATCCACGCAATTACCCTGGCCGTCAATTCAGACCTTACCGGGTGTGATAATCAACGCAAATATCCTGGCTCAATTCTTTGGCCAACTTGCGAGCAGAGACAAACTCACTGTTAAGAAATCTTTTAGTTGAGCGTTTTATCTTTACTGTTCTCTGAACTGCCAATAGTGTACCCTATGTACTTTACATGGTATAAACGAGAAAGACTAGATTTCTTGAAAGTAATCGCGAACCGTATGTCAACGAACAAACGAATATTTGACTTTTATCCATTAAAACGGCATCACCTTTTTGTTTATCATGACTATTTTTCTTGCGGTTATATACTCAGTACAATTTAAAAACGCACACTTTTTTACCAACAACACTTCATTTGAATTTCCTTTACTTTTGAAACTCATTTCTCATGAAAAAACTTGTCGATTGTCATGAAATGTAGCATACATGTTGCGTACATATGCAATACTATCCATGTCCAACTTTCATTACGGTTGACAAGGGAGACAAATCGATCAATTAAATTTCTGGTTGTCTGCCCTGACCAAAATGACCAGTCAAGGATTATCTGTTTTACAACCGATTAATCTGATAAGAGATAATACCTCATGCTGGGAGATACCATAAAATATATCTACCCACGATAGTGTCGCTTATTCCAACTTGTTTATGAAAGTGAAAGCAAAATCACAATGTCTAGCTGAAGCTTTAGACTTGAGCCAAATGTGCTGAAACCTACATTGAAGTATTTTAATCATAATATATTCTGTACACGAAGAAATCAAATGTATCGTTATTCAAGTTGTAAAACTTTGATTTATGACAGGGCTAAAATGACATCACCTGATGGTTAAAGTTTCTCTCGTGGCCCCTGATATGCAACTTGACATCTATTGACATGTGTAGATAACATTTCACATGTAACATGTCATTCAATTCAGTGATGACCAGACCATTAAACTATATAATACTCTCGCCATTAGCTTTTGTATTCATTACTTTTTATCTTTATCAAATATTCGAATGCCAAATCAGTATTCGAGTATTCATTTACATCCCTAGTTATAACTGAAAGAAATCGGTGATTTGTGAGACATGGACAGCTAGTCAAATCATCTACAAACACAGTCACTCCCCGTTCTACCTCTCTAAAAAACTGGATTGCTCTCAAAACTTCATGAAGTAATATGGTGAACAACAATGACCGGAAACCAGCACACACCAGTAATTATATGAACCCTTCCACTGAAAACCTAAACAGTTTCTATAATCCTCACGTATAGGGACGTGAAAACTCCATCTTGAGTAACAGAGGTTATACATGCTTCGTCCGGTTGTAAAAGCTTAGTAGCATCTTAAATGTCCTCATTTCCGAACCTTACAATGTCAGGTTAATGTTCTAAGATTGGTTACCTGTCAACGTATTCTTGCTTGTTTTCGTGAGAATGAACAATTCTGAAGCACGAACGTCTGTACATCCGGCGTAAAGGGGATAGTTAGTTACGCCATCCGAAATCCACTGAGTAACATTATCCGGGGCACCTATCCTTTCCCATGAGTCCACATTCCGACTTATACTTGAAACGCACATGCTGATGACATTCTAAAGCATGAATCGAGCAGAATTATCTCTAGCACTAGCCACAATGGGCGATTTATTAATATACTGACTTCCAATAGGATACGAAATCTCAGAATGAATAACAAACGCTTTATAACCGAATTAAGAACAATATATCATAATTCAAGGGAGACAAATCATAATCTTCTTTTTGCAGCTGACGAAACCGAGTTCTCGTCCTTGGAGAACCGCTTCTGCGAAAATGCTCGTTTGCTGAAGCCTCATATGACGTCATCGCGACCTCCCCGTACCGACTGATTGAGGAACACGTTGCGGACGGCTAGCTGCAACAAACGCAGCCCCAGACATTAGTGTGTGCAAAGACTCGGCGTTTAGACCGCAAGTATTTTTCCCCCGGAAAATGCCTGATGATGACGGGTCAAACTGACTGTTCACCCACAAATGCGTACTAGTCCCTTTAAACATTTGAAATTCTTCTCAATTTGGAGGAAAAGCGTGTGTTTGGAGAGCGTGTATATGACATAGACTAATAATTGCCCTTTAATGGGAAGTGTAACAATTTTAATCTGATTATTTGCACAGGTAAATATTATTGTGACACCAAATGTTGGTCCTACTATACTTATAAACCCAATTCGATAAGGCTATCATTATCAATGTATCCATTATAGTGGGTATAGGGTGGGAAGGTTGTTTAAATCATATTTTCAATTATGAACGGATGAATAGAACACCCGCATTCGATAAATCGATATTAAGTAAACACGATAATGAAAGAAATAGCGAATTTGAGGGTTTCTTATACTCTACTTTCTCCATGTGAAGTACTGTTCACGCAGCATTTGAAGAAAACAATAACTGACTGTAAGTTATCGTCTGCCAATATTGGATGAAGGACATGCAGCATGTACTGCGGTTTGGTGACCAAGACGTGTTAACAAGCAGAGTTTCAGTTCCGCGGATACGATTGAACAACCAAATATTATGCTTCAGTCAAGAAAGAATGTCAAACTGTTTTTGCTAGAACTCTTGTACTCTAGTGGTATTGTAATAAGGAAAATGCAATGAAGTTGTTATTCGTCAAAAATGGACCTAAGTGAAAATATTTAAGATTCACTAAATGCTTCTGTAATACGGTCCCTGTAGTCATTTTCCAAGTTAGATAATTATTACGACAATCAGACCGCTGTTATATTCAGGCATTTGAGTCAAACTTGAGGTAAGCAGGGCCGTAAATTACATGGAGGCATGTAGGCAGTTGCCTCCTATTGCGGGCTGAAAAAAAATCATTTTTTGTCTAAAAAGGGTCCAAACATTTTTTTGGCTTGCTCCGCTCGGCGGGGTGCCTCTCCTTCCAGGGGAGGCAATTTACGGCCCTGGGTAAGAGTATTATAATAAGTTTACACTATCTTAGTATTTGTATTGTGTGTATGGTATTCATTTGTGCAGCTCAATACTATATGTAATGTGCTGTTTTCTATGTTATATGCTTGTACATATTTGTATGATGTTTTATGCATTTACTTACCAGTTTATATTCAATATTGTCAGTGCCTTTGTCAAATATCACAACGAAGAAATACATAACTACAACAAAACTTGTGATGTTGTTATCCACCCAGCAATACATACAGTACTAGAACAACCTTTTACTCGAACACATTTTGTCAATCCCGTCGAGTTCGAGCCAACGGGGTTCTACTGTATGACTATATATAACATTGATAAATAAAAGGGAAATTTTATAAACGTACCAACTGAAATCATAGTTTTCAACACATTTTGACATGCAGCATATGGCGTACAATTTTGAAATGTCCACTTTGAAATTGCATTTTCTGTTTTTACAGATCGCATAAATTAAGCAAATAATAAACTCGTGAAATACTGAATGACGACAATTATTTTGATTGATTTTTCTCGTGACTACTGTCAATTTAACGAAATGAGCTAGCTAGCTAATTCGATAAGGCTTTCATTATCGATTTATCCATTATATTGGGTATAGTAGGTGGGAAGGTTGTTTAAATGAACGGATGAATAGGTCGTATACAACACCCCTGTAATCGATTTTTTGGTAAACACGATAATGAAAGAAATAGCGAATTTGAGTTATACATGAGAAGTACATAAAACAACAGTTTATATGTGCATTTTTTCATACATAATACAAATATATAATTATATATAAATACTGCTTATGATAAAGGTATATAATTACTATTATCATAGCAGTATTCATATCTAATTTTACGTGTCACAAATTCGGAATGGAGCAGATGTATTCTGATAATAAATGTGCGCAAATCAGCGGCACTTTCTCGCGTTTCGCAAATATCAATCAGTTAATGTCACATTCGAATACTGTGTTATGTGCCAGTTGATATTTGACAGCTGTTGACCAATACTCACGTAACTGTACATCCCTCATTCAACACAATAAGAAACAGCTTCCGTACGGTATTACAGCAACTTATTGTGTCAACAAAGAACGATACAGCGTAAACTCTCTGCCAGGTACACATTGATATTGAAAGTGTTGAAGATAAACATACGCGTTTGCATCAAATTCTAACACATACGGGAGAGTGGAGTAATGTTTTATGTTGTTGATACATTGGAACACGCTTATAACGAATTTCTGGGGACCTGGAAAATGACTTCGTTATATCCAAACTTTGTTATATTCATACAGCGAAATTTCGTTATAATAGTATGGATATAACAAATCTCGTTATAATAGTATGGATATAACAAATCTCGTTATAATAGTATGGATATAACAAATCTCGTTATAATAGTATGGATATAACAAATCTCGTTATAATAGTATGGATATAACAAATCTCGTTATAATAGTATGGATATAACAAATCTCGTTATAACTGTTGCCTTGTTTCTCAGTTACACCGGAACTAGACTAGTGTGTAATGATACAGAACGTACATTGTATTTGTGAATCACGTTATAAACGAGTACGTTAGTGTTAAAAAATGCCTTTTGGGACCCACACATTACTACAAATATCCAAAATAACGCTTTATCCAAATTCGATATAACCATGTAGTTATACAAGAAAATATAGAAGAGCTTAGTCGGGGAATTTTAATTACTACGTACTATTCGATTATTCGTTATAACCGAGTACGTTATAAGTGTGTTGCACTGTCTTATACATCAGAAGTGAACCACCGATTCATTAGATGAATCATTTATTCTGACAAAATGATATTTACAAGACTCCTATTTAAAACACGACACGTATTGACATCTTAAACATTAAAGACTTACATATACATGTAGAAGTTATAACAATGTCTCGTGGTATACGATATATTTAAACGCACCACTAAATCCAAACAATACACATTGTTTTCTTGACATCAAACGCTTTCACACAAAAAGTCAGTATCATTTTTGTAATTATGATATACTGGCTAAATTCCTCAACTTTTGAGTAGTATAATTACTGGAAATTATTACGCCAGTCCCTAGGGGTGTTCTGTGTGCAAAAAAGGTCCAGAGGTCAATTATACATCAATGTGTAGGGGAATATCTCAGCTTTAGGAAAATCTTATCATGGTACGATTTTAGAAATCCAAGATGGCCGCCAAAAAATTAATGTGAAAAAAGCGCATATTCATATTTTTGGGTAAAATAAAGTTCTTTTTGTGCATATGAATCCCTTAGTGCGATAAAATTGTCCATTTAATGACACACTTATAAATGTATTCAATTTACATGCAATTTCAGCTTACTTTATGGGAAATTAAAAAAAAAACATGAAAGTTGCCCAAAAATGCCGAAATATTGCATAGATCTAGTTTTTTCCTTTATTTTACAAAACAAATTGTAATATTATTATTTAAATGCTAAAATAATTTGTATTATGCATTTCCGGTACAGTTATATCGTTTTTTCTTGATAAAGAATATAAAAAAGGCAACAAAACGAAAATTTCATTACATGTATTTTGTATGATGCAGACGTAAGTGAAGATGAAGCGGACAGAAAACACGCTTGATTCACTGCAAGTCTCCAACTGCTTCAGTTCCTTAATTAGCTTTCATGTATTGCAAATATGATATAATCGTGTTTTAGCATTGATTACACATTACAAGAACATTAATGCGTTAATCTGAACTAGATCAAACGGGATTCTGGAAAGCTATTAAGTCAAAAAAGCAACGTAAAAAACAGGGATGTGAAATGATCTTCAATGGAAAAAGGGAGACAACCGATGATAATATCCTTTCCGGTTGGCACTCATACTTCGGAACTTTGTATTCCTACTCAGAGGACACTTGCTTCGACAGTGACTTTAGGGCGATTATAGAAACATCTGTGAACGGTTACTTAGATTGTGCCAGTGAAAATCTAATTAACGATTGTGAAATGTTCAGAACTCCAGCAACGACGCACGAATTGCAGAATCTAATACGGAATCTACCAAACAATAAAAGTGGTTCTGTAGACAATATCACCTATGAACACATTAAATATGGTGGCTTCTCACTAACGAAAGCCCTTACTAAACTGTTTAATCACATTATCTCTACTGAACGTGTTCCTGTGAACTTCAAAACTGGACTTACTGTCACTCTACATAAAGGAAAGGGTAAATCTCTCACCGAGCCTAACAACTATCGTGCTATTTCACTACTTCCTGTGGTATTTAAACTGTTCGAAAAGTTCATTCTTCTTCGCTTGGAATTAAACAATCCTAAAATCGAAATGAATAGCCTACAACATGGTTTTCAGAAAGGCAAAAGCAGCAAGATGGTTTCATTTATTCTACAGGAAGCACGTGACTTTTGCTGCGAACACGGCAGCAAACTGCAGGCATGTTATCTCGACGCAAAGTCTGCATTCGATAAAGTATGGATATCCGGTCTGGTATACAAGCTACACAACATCGGTGTTCAAGGAAAACCTCTCCGTATTATCAACAACTTTCTCCGTGATTCATCAAGTCGCGTTATATTAAATGGTAATCTATCAGAAGCGTTTCCTATACAACAAGGGACCAGACAGGGCAGCATATGTGCGCCCTTTTTCTATACCGTTTTCATCAACGATCTACTGAACACCCTACAGAAATCACAACATGGCCTACACATTGGCGACCTGTCTTTGTCGGCTCCAACGCAAGCTGACGATATCGTTTTGTTGTCGCTTTCGAGACTAGGTCTACAGGAGATGCTGAATATTTGCAATACATACGCAAACAAGTGGAGATATTCTTACAACGCAGCAAAATGTGCGACAATGACAATGGACCGGAAGCGGAATGTACGTAATACCTCTGTGCCGCTTGTTTACGGTGATACTGCCATCATAGTAGCAACTTCATATACACACCTCGGACTGGTACAGTCAACAACTGGAAAACAGCCATTCAACGTCGATGACATCCGGCAACGCATGCGCAGCACATACTTCGCACTCTCTGACGTCCTTTCTGGAAACTCTGGTGCGAACCCAACAACAATCTCCAAGATATATACCACGTGTGTCCTACCACGCGCATTCTATGGTTGTGAGCTATGGAATTCCTTAACCCGAACAGACGTCCAGAAACTTGAAGCGACCCATCACATCTGCCTAAAACATGCCCAAGGTTTACCACATCTAACCCGATCGGATATGGTAACTGGTCTGTTGGGCTTTACGTCTGTTGAATCATATATAGATACACACAAAATGTTATTCTATGGTACTTTATGCAGGTCGAATCCACGTGCAGACATCAGCCAACTGTTCACCTACAGGCTCTTTCAACATGGATCACGTACTACTAACAAACAATATGGCTTTGTTCCGGATATTACTCGTGTTCTCAATAAGTACAACCTGACAACTTATATGGAGAAATTTCTCATGGACGGAACCATCCCGTCAAAACTTTCATGGAAGAAAATAGTAAAATCTACTGTGAAGAATACCGAAACATCAACTTGGCAGGCTAGACTATTAGACTCTTATGATTTTACGCGCTTTCGTGAAATTCATTCTGACCTAACGACAGCTAACATTTGGAAAGTGGCCAGAGTAAGACCAGATAGTCTCTCACTAATGAAGTTCCTTGCCAGATTGTGCTGTCAACCTCCTCTAGAACACCCAGTTTTATGTGATAGGTGTCCACTCAGCTATTCTGACCAACTTGAACATTACACATTTGAATGCATCAACAACAACGCTAGCTTCAAACGTAACTTTCTGATACAACGTTTATCCAATGAGATCAGTGACTATGCAAGCGACTTGTTAAATCGTGCCGAAAGACCACGTTTCATCCAGTACCTACTTGGTAGGGTGGACTTACAACTATGTGAATCGGTGAATATTGAACTGTATCCAAACTTCTTAATCTGCTGTGCAAAATTTGTGAAATCTTTATACTAATGATGAACGTACTAGGATCTCATACCGTACAACTGTTTTAGTACATGTGTCCAAATAGGCGCATTTCCCTTCAATTGGTTTCATTTATGTACAATGTTTTTCATGTGCAATGTTTCATTTACTTTCGCTTTCGTAGAAACAGAGCTCCTGGTTACTTGTATGCACTGATTCGTGCGGTCAGAAATGCGTCTTCTGCTATCCTTACACATTGCGTAAGGGAAGTTTAAGTTAGGTACATGATTACCTCATGCAATATACTATATGTGGTGCGTGAACGCACATTATGTTTATATTCTTGTGTATGCATGTGGATGTGTTGTGTGTGTGTGTGTGTGTGTGTGTGTGTGTGTGTGTGTGTGTGTGTGTGTGTGTGTGTGTGTGTGTGTGTGTGTGTGTGTGTGTGTGTGTGTGTGTGTGTGCGTGCGTGCGTGCGTGCGTGCGTGCGTGCGTGCGTGCGTGCGTGCGTGCGTGCGTGCGTGCGTGCGTGCGTGCGTGCGTGCGTGCGTGCGTGCGTGCGTGCGTGCGTGCGTGCGTGCGTGCGTGCGTGCGTGCGTGCGTGCGTGCGTGCGTGCGTGCGTGCGTGCGTGCGTGCGTGCGTGCGTGCGTGCGTGCGTGCGTGCGTGCGTGCGTGCGTGCGTGCGTGCGTATATACGGTGTTTATATTCTTGTGTGTGCATGTGTTGTTTTTGTGCGTGCGTGTGTGCGTGCGTGCGTATATACGGTGTGTGCGAGTGGTTTAACTTTAAATGACATGTTTCAGTTGTGTGAGAATGTGTGCGTGTGTGCGCGAGCGAACTTGGAAGTATGAGTCAGTACGCGTGAGTGTGTGTATGTGTGCTTGGTACATTAGTGTTTGTGTAAATAATGTTTCTTGATGCTATCATGTTTCTTTATAACTATATTAATGTATGTTTGTCAGTACATGTATGTAAATCTTCAGAAAATGGAGGAAATAAAGATATATATATATACAAGAAAATATAGAAGAGCTTAGTCGGGGAATTTTAATTACTACGTACTATTCGATTATTCGTTATAACCGAGTACGTTATAAGTGTGTTGCACTGTCTTATACATCAGAAGTGAACCACCGATTCATTAGATGAATCATTTATTCTGACAAAATGATATTTACAAGACTCCTATTTAAAACACGACACGTATTGACATCTTAAACATTAAAGACTTACATATACATGTAGAAGTTATAACAATGTCTCGTGGTATACGATATATTTAAACGCACCACTAAATCCAAACAATACACATTGTTTTCTTGACATCAAACGCTTTCACACAAAAAGTCAGTATCATTTTTGTAATTATGATATACTGGCTAAATTCCTCAACTTTTGAGTAGTATAATTACTGGAAATTATTACGCCAGTCCCTAGGGGTGTTCTGTGTGCAAAAAAGGTCCAGAGGTCAATTATACATCAATGTGTAGGGGAATATCTCAGCTTTAGGAAAATCTTATCATGGTACGATTTTAGAAATCCAAGATGGCCGCCAAAAAATTAATGTGAAAAAAGCGCATATTCATATTTTTGGGTAAAATAAAGTTCTTTTTGTGCATATGAATCCCTTAGTGCGATAAAATTGTCCATTTAATGACACACTTATAAATGTATTCAATTTACATGCAATTTCAGCTTACTTTATGGGAAATTAAAAAAAAAACATGAAAGTTGCCCAAAAATGCCGAAATATTGCATAGATCTAGTTTTTTCCTTTATTTTACAAAACAAATTGTAATATTATTATTTAAATGCTAAAATAATTTGTATTATGCATTTCCGGTACAGTTATATCGTTTTTTCTTGATAAAGAATATAAAAAAGGCAACAAAACGAAAATTTCATTACATGTATT
Source organism: Mactromeris polynyma (assembly GCA_032209605.1). Classification (NCBI taxonomy): domain Eukaryota; kingdom Metazoa; phylum Mollusca; class Bivalvia; order Venerida; family Mactridae; genus Mactromeris; species Mactromeris polynyma. The sequence goes on along the minus strand of JASFXZ010000034.1, from coordinate 4,505,310 downwards.
TTGTATGATGCAGACGTAAGTGAAGATGAAGCGGACAGAAAACACGCTTGATTCACTGCAAGTCTCCAACTGCTTCAGTTCCTTAATTAGCTTTCATGTATTGCAAATATGATATAATCGTGTTTTAGCATTGATTACACATTACAAGAACATTAATGCGTTAAATACAATGTCACATCGTAAACACAGATCGCAAAATTTAGATAGCCGTTTATTACTTTAATAATATATTGAAAACTAATTAGAGGCTTTTTATGAATACTATTTTGAACGTGAGATATATATTGATTCCCACCACAAAGAACACAGTTGCCAGACATGTGTTGCTATGCGGTTAATGTTATATTATATAAATAATTTTCATTGAAGACAATTTGATGTTCTGCTGTTATTTGGGTTTCCTAACATAGTCAATATTTGTTTGTTCGAATGAAATTTGCCCATTTCTAAATATTGTCTGACACAAATGTCTCAAAAAGAACATTTTGATTTGATTATTTTGAAATTATTTCTTACTTTTCTTAAATGTGCAAGTCTGTGCAGTACACAGGTGGTTTCACTACATGAACACCTAATGGAATAAGAAAATAAATGTTACTTTCCATTCATCGGTTTATTAATAAACGCTAAAGTTTTTTCAGAGAAAAAAGGGCCATAATATTTTTTTTCGGAACGTACTATTTTAAAAGTCCGTACTATTGTATAGATTGAATCAACAGCTGTTTCATTTGCCGCAGACATCAGCTTACTAAAGATATATACATTGACACTATCGTCGATCCTACACTCAAAGAATTGCAGTAAGGCATGCACTTAATGACGACAGACAACAACAGAAAGTGTCCTTAAACCTCCTCACCTAGCAGACTAACATGGTTTTGCTATTTGCATATTAGTGTTGTGTAAACCAGTCAAATCTTACGTTAACCATCAAGGCAATTTCTCTTCAACCGAACAACGTTTGTAACCTCGACGCGGATAGGTTAACCTTTCGATAAAGGGTACGTTACCTTACCGAAATCCACTTAATTTCGGTGAATTTACCGAAATCCATTTTGGATCTGGAATGACCAGCAATCGTAACGTCTCGGCATTATTTATGTTGCACAACCAATCTTAACCTTCAAATTGCGCCGACCCGACCGTCGTTTTAAAGAATATTTCTTGTTTGGACTTTAAAAGCAAACAAGTACGCGAGCATTACGTCCACGCGTGTATCGTGAATGTTATATGTGGATGCTTTTTCAGTACGCGACATTTTCATTCTTGTAGATCAATACTTGATATGTCACATGTTTAAAACTACTGAGAAACCGATAATGCGACCGATATTTACCTTGGCGGAGTTAAGTTGATGATTCTACATTGTTCATGGATCAACGCCGGTAATGTTATACAACGTGTAAAGCAACTCGTGTGTTAATCCATTTCTTAAAGTTACCGGAGTGTAGACATGAATTATTTACATACACATCGCGAGTATCGTATGTTAAATTGAAGTCTCTACATTCATTGAAGAAGTAGGACACTCAAGTTGTTAATTTGCGTCTTACTTTTAACGACATTACATTCATTGAAGAAGTAGGACACTCAAGTTGTTTATTTGCGTCTTACTTTTAACGACATACAGAAATGCCGGTAGGAGCCGTGCCGTTTCCGTTTGGAGTTTGCCGAATATGTAAAGATAAGGCAACGGGGCTTCATTATGGCGTGGCAACTTGTGAAGGGTGCAAGGTAAGAGCTTTGTTAAAATTTGAATATTATTTAACATGACTATGTAAAAAACAGCAGTAACGAATATTCACTTATGTATACATGTAAGCTTATATGTAGGGTGATTTTGTATGGGTCCGTGTGTATAGGTGCATGTTTATGGTGCTTGTGTATGGGTGCTTGTGTATGGGTACTTGTGTATGGGTGCTTGTGTATAGATGCTTGTGTTTGGGTACTAGTTTGGGTGCTTGTGTTTGGTTTCTTGTGTTTGGGTACTTGTGTTTGGGTACTTGTGTTTGGGTGCTTGTGTATGGGTACTTGTGTTTTGGTACTTGTGTTTGGGTACTTGTGTTTGGGTACTTGTGTATGGGTAATTGTGTATGGGTGCTTGTGTTTGGGTAATTGTGTATGGGTGCTTGTGTTTGGGTACTTGTGTTTGGGTGCTTGTGTATGGGTACTTGTGTTTGGGTACTTGTGTTTGGGTACTTGTGTTTGGGTACTTGTGTATGGGTAATTGTGTATGGGTAATTGTGTATGGGTGCTTGTGTTTGGGTACTTGTGTATGGGTGCGTGTGTATGTGTGCGTGTGTATGGGTAATTGTGTATGAGTGCCTGTCTTTGGGTACTTGTGTTTGGGAACTTGTGTATGGGTGCGTGTGTATGGGTGCGTGTGTATGTGCTATTATGTATAGATGCTTGTGTTGGGGTACTTGTGTATGGGTGCGTGTGTATGGGCTATTATATATAGATGCTTGTGTTGGGGTATTTGTGTATTGGTGCGTGTGTATGGGCTATTATGTATAGATACTTGTGTTGGGTACTTGTGTATGGGTGCGTGTGTATGGGTAATTATGTATATATGCTTGTGTTGGGGTACTTGTGTTGGGGTACTTTTGTATGGGTGCGTGTGTATGGGCTATTATGTATAGATGATTGTGTTGGGGTACTTGTGTATGGGTGCGTGTGTATGGGCTATTATGTATAGATGCTTGTGTTGGGGTACTTGTGTATGGATGCGTGTGTAAGGGTAATTATGTATATATGCTTGTGTTGGGGTACTTGTGTATGGATGCGTGTGTAAGGGTAATTATGTATAGATGATTGTGTTGGGGTACTTGTGTATGGGTGCGTGTGTATGGGCTATTATGTATAGATGCTTGTGTTGGGGTACTTGTGTATTGGTGCGTGTGTAAGGGTGCATATGTATAGGTGATTGTGTATGGGTGCTTGTGTATGGGTGCTTGTGTATCGTGTGTGTGTGTGTGTATTGTGCGTGTGTATGGTGCGTGTGTATAGGTGTTTGTGTATGGATGAGTGTGTATGGTGCATGTGTATGGGTGCTTGTGTAAGGGTGCTTTTGTATGGTGCGTGTGTATGGGTGCTTGTGTATGGTAATTGTGTATGGTGCGTGTGTATGGGTACTTGTGTATGGTGCGTGTGTATGGTGCGTGTGTATGGGTGCTTGTGTATGGGTGCTTGTGTATTGGTGCTTGTGTATGGTGTGCCCCAGTACCAGGCGCATCCCTGGTTCGCGGGACTTCGGTTTTTAAAGTATCATCCGAAAGTAATATGTTAGTACTGTTAGTTGCGGAGAGGGGAAACGAACCTGCGACCCCTGGATTACTAGTCCAGCGCCTTAAAAATGGACCACGGATCCCCCCCCCCCCGTTTGTAAACTGGACGCTGATTTATATAAATCTGCACGTTGTAAACTCAGGACTGGGAATTAATGAATTCGTATTTCGTGTAGTAGACATAATTCGTCAGTAATTAAAATCTAGTTACCGTCCGTAAGAATTATTGTCGCAATTATATATACTCAAAAATAAATGCTATGTTTATCAATGTTATGTTAATCAGACAAAGTCAACAGTAGTAAGCCGCCACCAGGAAGCCGAGGACTCCTTATTTTCATTTTGTTCATGAGCGGTTATTGTTTAAAGCATTTTTACAGAATAAAAACAACTAAATGTGTTTCAAAAACTTATTATCCATACATGTTCTATGAAAATGTTTACAATTCAGTAAAAATGTAACTTTTATGTATTTTTCTCCGATTTAAAATACTGTGCTAAATATAGTTAATCCCGTGGCGCACGTGACGAAACTGCAGAAGTTATCTCCCTTCGCGTTAGGAAGTTATGTTCGGTAACAGGGATCAAATTTAACAATGCGAGTTGGTTTGAAAAAAAACGCCTGTTCTAATATCAGTCAATTGAGTTTTTTTGTGAGTATCTTAAAAAGAAAGGTGAAGTGAAATCCGAAACATTAATCAACAAGCCCTTTCACTCACTGTGCGTAATTCATACACAAACATCAATCAACAAGCCCTTTCACTCACTGTGCGTAATTCATACACAAACATCAATCAACAAGCCCTTTCACTCACTGTGCGTAATTCATACACAAACATCAATCAACAAGCCCTTTCACTCACTGTGCGTAATTCATACACAAACATCAATCAACAAGCCCTTTCACTCACTGTGCGTAATTCATACACAAACATCAATCAACAAGCCCTTTCACTCACTGTGCGTAATTCATACACAAACATCAATCAACAAGCCCTTTCACTCACTGTGCGTAATTCATACACAAACATCAATCAACAAGCCCTTTCACTCACTGTGCGTAATTCATACACAAACATCAATCAACAAGCCCTTTCACTCACTGTGCGTAATTCATACACAAACATCAATCAACAAGCCCTTTCACTCACTGTGCGTAATTCATACACAAACATCAATCAACAAGCCCTTTCACTCACTGTGCGTAATTCATACACAAACATCAATCAACAAGCCCTTTCACTCACTGTGCGTAATTCATACACAAACATTGGCGGCGCATCGAAAACCACGATCTGATTTTTATTCGTTGACATCCTTGATCATTGCTTAATACAAGTATAATTTCTTTTTGTAAACATTCCTCGTTCAAATTGAAAGTATTTATGAAGTAACGTGCCATAACGGTATTTGTGTGCGATTTTATTGCACCATTATAAACACAAGATGTGTCAAAATGACGTCAGGGGCGTGATCTATGAAAATTCCAGTCTTCATTGGTTATTTACTTATACATTTGATCCTTTTGACCTTGCTTAACGTTTACACGACAGTATGCACACAATTTGTTTTGCAATCGGTAATTTCTTATTCCGAGCGCTTTAACAATATTGATTTTATTCTTCGATTGTTATAACTAGGGATGTCAACGAATGGCAATTTTGCTATTCGAATATTCGCGTCAACCTTCAGAACGAATATTCGAACATTCGACCTTCTTATTTAATAATAATACATTTATAATTCGCAGTTTAACTTTATGCTTATCAGTTTTGTGTTTTAAACTGATCATTTAAGTTGTAAACATCCTCATGATTACTGTTCAGGGCTAAAAGTGGCATCCGGGGTCTTCCTCCACTCTAATAGCCGGCGGGGGCACTACATGGTCCCGGCTGTTTGTGTTAGTGAGACCAAGGAATGAACTAGGATCTTCCTCCACTCTAACAGCCGGCGGGGCCACTACCTGGTCCCGGCTGTTTGTGTTAGTGAGACCAAGGAATGAACTAGGATCTTCCTCCACTCTAACAGCCGGCGGGGGCACTACCTTGTCCCGGCTGTTTGTGTTAGTGAGACCAAGGAATGAACTAGGATCTTCCTCCACTCTAACAGCCGGCGGGGGCACTACCTGGTCCCGGCTGTTTGTGTTAGTGAGACCAAGGAATGAACTAGGATCTTCCTCCACTCTAACAGCCGGCGGGGGCACTACATGGTCCCGACTGTTTGTGTTAGTGAGACCAAGGAATGAACTAGGATCTTCCTCCACTCTAACAGCCGGCGGGGGCACTACCTGGTCCCGGCTGTTTGTGTTAGTGAGACCAAGGAATGAACTAGGATCTTCCTCCACTCTAACAGCCGGCGGGGGCACTACCTGGTCCCGGCTGTTTGTGTTAGTGAGACCAAGGAATGAACTAGGATCTTCCTCCACTCTAACAGCCGGCGGGGGCACTACCTGGTCCCGGCTGTTTGTGTTAGTGAGACCAAGGAATGAACTAGGATAATGTCGATTACAAGGATTTTGTTGAGACTAAAGTGTTTATGTACACTGTATGTAGGCCAATATTTTCTAAGATCATGTTTTCATTGGCTGACCGTCTCATAATGTGTTTACAATTTGTTAATAACGGACTATATAATACAACGGTGATATAACATCGTGCCGGACTATATAATACAACGGTGATATAACATCGTGCCCATTTATAAAGACGCTATCATTCTGGTCAACGGTAAAGCAAAGTGTCATGGTTTCTGTAAACTTAAAAATATACATATTCCAATCTGGAATGACTTTGTAGTGTACTCAATACTGGTAGAAATCTGGAATGGCTTTGTAGTGTACTAAATACTGGTAGAAATCTGGAATGGCTTTGTAGTGTACTCAATACTGGTAGAAATCTGGAATGGCTTTGTAGTGTACTCAATACTGGTAGAAATCTGGAATGGCTTTGTAGTGTACTCAATACTGGTAGAAATCTGGAATGGCTTTGTAGTGTACTCAATACTGGTAGAAATCTTAACTGCGCAATTAAATTAATTTAATGGTTCAACAATGGACAATACTGATTCGTACTTTCTGTGAATCTGGAAGTGTTGAATGCAAAACCTGTGTTCAATACCGAACTACTTCAGTGCTTTCAGCGCTTTGATTACATACAACGGTCTACTGCGATCTTCATCCTTACAAGTATAATGTAGTAATATATAACATCAACTTTGTGTCTCGTCTGTTACTTCCATATTTGTACACTTGTTTTTTACTTCAGGGATTTTTCAAAAGGAGCATAACAAAAGGAGAGTCGTTCAAGTGCCTATATAACGACAATTGTGACATAACACCACTGACCAGAAGCCGATGTAAGGCATGTAGATTCAAGCGCTGTATGGAAACAGGGATGTCCGTGGAAGGTGAACATTACATCACATTTTGCTACAATTTAACAACGAATCTAAAATACCTTTAAGCTTTGCTTATACTTTCTATTTTATGCTTAATAGGTGGTTCATTATAGTAACTTTGGCATTCAATTTTCTGTAAATATGATACTAACCCGTCTATGTTTTAATTCATTCGGCCATCGTCTTTGATTCACGAAGCTTTCAGTTGCCATTGAAAATACAAGTTAGTGTCGATTCAAAATCCTGGCTCAGGAATAAGATAGATAGTTTATTTCAAATTCAGTAGGCCATAGGCCCATGTGAACATAATAATAACACAATACAATTTCCATATGACAGTAACAAGAGGCAATAATTGGTTTTAGTAATTACTTGTACATTGTTATAAAGAATATATAGGTTAGTCAGTTTAGATAATGTATTTATAAGTTATGTTAAAGGAAACATAATATATTAAAGACAGTACAAGAAAGGACGGGACAGTGTTTGACGGAGAAGGTGTACAAAGTATAGTAAAGTAGTTAAAACAACATACAACACATTTTAAATACATGTATGATTTGTGCATAGCAAAAACGGAAGTAATATATATATATATGTATACACGTATAACCCTTAGATGGTAATATGATACAAACTACTATCGTTTATCTGACAACTATGTATAATGCACTGATATAAACATAAACATAAACATAAATAGCATCATATGAAACCACATGTGTACTGAAAATCTCACTGGAAAAAAACAACAACAATCTCTTTTACATCTAAGTTATGCATCTCGCTTACATTAGGTCAGCGAATCGCGATATTGTAAAGCCTTGAATATATAAACACTCAAGCTGTTAATTAATGTTTCATTTTTGCTTTCAAATAATTGTTTAAGTTTAAACATGCTTGGTCGTGACCAATAATATTTCTTAATGTATTTCTTTCGAAGATCTGTATATAAGGAACACTCTAAAATAAAATGATATTCGTCTTCTACCCTACCACAAGTTAAACATTTTCTATCTTCTAAAGGGATACTTCTCGGTTTATGCCATCGACCAGACTCAATTTTTAAGTTATGTGATGAGACTATTAATCGTGTCATTGCGATCCGAAATTTGCTGATACAAATGCATTTTAGGTGAAAATGATACTCGAAGCTTACAACAGATTTAAAAAAGTGTGTTCTACTTGAATTTTGTAAGCGGTCATGCCAATTTTGAATGCGGGTGTCTCTAAGACGTTGTGTGAAGATACTTAAGAATACTTTAGTATCGCCAACGTTTTGTTCTAACCATACCTCGAAAAAGCCCATCTCTGATAGAAGATTACGCACTAATATAACCCAAGAAACTTTATTTGGATAGAGATCAGCATCCATCTTTAGCACATTATATATAATTTTACAAAATTTAATTTCGCTACATGATTGTATTTTTAGCCAATATTTTATTATTCTAAGGTGTCTGAAATATGACAATTCAAACTTTCCTAATATACCATACACAAAATCATTTTGTGTACTCCGTTTGACGTTCAAAACACGTTTACAATAATGACTATAGACTCTCTCAATATTATTTGCTTTGTGAAAGCCCCATACCTCACAAGAATAATTGATGATTGGTAATATAAGTTTATCGAATAGTTCAAGTCTATGGTTAACCGTTACATATGGAAAGTTAAGAAGATAACTGTTTAATTTAAAAATGGCTTTTTGAGCTTTACCTGCCAGCGAACGTTGCGTTTCATTAAAGGAGCCACCTTGGGTAAAAACCACACCTAGATAAGAAAAGGATTTGACAATTTCAATAACTTCAGCCCCGAATGTGAACCGAGTATCTCGTGATAATAATCCCGCCTTTCTAAACACGACCACCTTTGTTTTTTGTACGTTGATCTTAAGTTTCCACCTGTTGCAATATTCAAACAGTAAGTCAAAACCTTTCTGAAGTCCAGCGGACGATTCGGAAAAAATCACAATGTCATCGGCGTATAGCAGTATGAATAATTTTGTCATTAGAACGTCGATACCTTCAAAATTGTTAATACTTAAGTATTCTTCAAGGTCATTTAAAAACATAGAAAATAAAAAGGGAGACAGACATTCACCTTGACGTACTCCTAACATGCAAGTGAATTCATTGCTGAGCATGTTATTGTATTTGACACAACTTTTTATGTTCGAATAAATACTTTAGTATATAAATAGTAAACATTTTACCTCTGATTCCTACTTTTATTAATTTGAACCACAAACAATTCCGTTCAACATAATCAAACGCCTTACTAAAATCAATAAAACTACAGAACAGCTTTTTACCGGAATTAATCATATGAGTTATCAGGCCATGTAAAACAAAAATATTATCTGTTGTTCCCATACCACTTCTAAAACCGGCCTGGGCTTCGACGTAAACGTTATATGTTTGAGCCCATTTGTTTAAACGATTGTTCAAAATTCTTGTAAATAATTTGCCTAAAACACTCAATAGGGTAATTCCTCTGTAATTTTCTGGATTATTATGCGAACCTTTCTTATGTAACGGAATAATATATCCCTCTGACCATGTATTAGGGAAACAACCGGTTATAAAAACAGTATTGAACAGGTTATATAAGTATGGTAATAAATGATTTTTACCATGTTTAAAATATTCATTTAAAAGATTGTCCGGGCCTGTACTTTTGCCAGTTTTCAATTCGCCTATAGCTTTTGATATTTCACATTCTGTAATTCTGGAGTCAAGTTCGTTAAACATGACCTGAAATTCACCTTTAACAAAGCGCTCGTTGAAATAAATGACATCATCATCCGGGTTGAAAAAATGGTCGTCCGGGTTATTTATAGCTTTAAAATAGTGCTCAAAACTTGACAGAGGTATATCATGTGTTTTTACATGAGATGTTTCTTTTAACATTTTCCAATACAATTTGGCGTTTTTGTATCTATAGGTTTCTAACTCAGAAGTGCGGTTATTTAAATACCGTTTGTGATTAATTTTCAGCGTGTTTTTATACTCAGATCGTGCTTTCACAAGGAACACTCGATTTTCGTCTGAGTAATTTTTTCTGTAATGGTTTAACGCGGATAAAAACTGATCACGTTTTAAAGTACAATCATCATTAAACCATGGTTGGTTATTTTTAGTTAGTGATATGTTCTCATGGCTGTAATGCCTGATCGGGCGCTTGAATAGTTTATCCGTTGTATCACACAATAATTCAGAAAATGATTCTAAATTTGTCTCAATTTCTTTACAATTTGAACAATTCGTAGCATTTTCGGCAATACGTTTTAAACGTTCGGTAAAGTTAACAGTGCTTATGGAGTTTATATAGTCATCCTTCATATCATTGCACCATGAATATTTACATTCAATATAATTACAGTCAAACCCATCACGCTGACTATTTTCAAGGTTTGTCTGCTCACTATCAGATGTACATAATGTATTATCTAATTTGAAGGAGATAAGACAATGATCTGACAGAGGATTAGGATCGTGAACACGAAAAGCTGTAAATAAATCAGATATATTTTCGGATGATAAGACATAATCGACGACGCTTCGACCTCTATGACCTACAAATGTGTATTTACCTATAGTACTGTCTTGACAGCATCGGCCATTCATTATGCGTAAACCTGTTTGTTTGCAAAAATCTAAAAGAGTGTTACCGTTATTATTAAGATGACCTTTATCTTGCGATTTTCTTGGGATTAATGAATCAACATGATAATTATCCGATACCGCAACAAGATCGTCTGAGTCAAAATCAACAAAATCGTTGTTATCTGAAGTACGAGCATTAAAATCACCTGAAACTATGATATGACAATTACCATTAGTATTATTGTGTATAGTTGCCACAGAATCAAGTAATCTGTCAAAACAATTTTGATCTATAGCATTATACCTACTGCTGCCTTCAGGCATAACGTAACACAAGCCTAAAAACAGATCAGAGTCTAAAAATAATTTTCTACCACTAATTCGTAACCATAGAATATCATCTTCACTATGTAAGAATATACAAGTTCCATCTACAAGATTGTCACGTACATAAATAATAATACCACCAGAGTCTCGCTTGCAGTGTTTCCTTTTCTGTCTGTGCAATGGAAAATGATGGAACCCACCAACACTATAATCTTGTAGTTCATTTGACCATGTCTCTGTCAGCATGATAATATCATTTGACTGAAAAATAGATATAACTTCTGGACACTGTAGTTTATTGCAACTTTTAGAAATAAGGTCAACTCCTCTTCAGTACATTACTGAAATACTGTTGAAAAAAACTTAAATTAAAACTATGTTTATTAAACACATCAAAAAGTTTAGTAAGAGAGATTATATGATTCTGCCTACGCATTGTAGGTTTGACGGTCGAACCTATCATGGGCCATCTCGCTTTCCTATTAGGTTGTGCGACGATGGCGATCTCTTCCAAACCCGAAAAGGCAAGGGAAGCGCGTGTTTGAATTTTGTCCATCTTGTCGTGCCCTTATAGTAATTGAGTACACATTTGACTGCATTCACGACTGTGTTGCTGTAGACAACTTTGTTCTACGTGTATTCTCATGTGTTCGCCATCTGTTGGGGAGTTGTCTAGTGGGGATTGGTGTTTTACCCTTCCAAGGCGATATTCCCATTTTCACCACACTTTGTGTTTGTACCTGGTCCTTTTTACCTTTGTAGTTGTTCAGCTTTGTGTCATTATATCGTCATTGTGTTTTTGTGGATGACTGTCCTCTGTGTATGTGGTCTTTCCTACTAAAGTTCATTACTCGTTCTAATGTTTGAATTCGACAAATATCAAATTTAAAGACGGAAAGTATTTAGTGTACATTATTTCTAAATTCCTGTCATAGATATCTCGTATTAAGGTCGTATTGGTGATAGCAGCTTTTCGAATTGATTCTACGTATTTTTATTATAAAAGTAGTGATGGGTTGAAATGTTAGATATCTAGTACATGTATTCGAATTGTTGATATTGACTCTTCGTTCCGAATAAGCGAAGTCCGCAATTCGAATTGAAGATATCACATATTCCAATCATAAAGTCATAACATTAAGTTGCACCCTAAATGTATCTGATTCAGCATTTATGTGTATCGTAAATACAATAAAATAATTGTTCTACATGTACTGACAAATGGCGAATACGCATATATGATAAATGGAATCCGTTGCTACGTGACTGGGTCAATATCGTGTGTAATAACTAGGAAAACTGTGAATACACATACAAGTACTTGTATTGAATAGCAGATTTAGACCAATTACTGCAGACTAAACCCGTACCCGGAGACCAATTACTGCAGACTAAACCCGTACCCGGAGACCAATTACTGCAGACTAAACCCGTACCCGGAGAGCAATTACTGCAGACTAAACCCGTACCCGGAGAGCAATTACTGCAGACTAAACCCGTACCCGGAGACCAATTACTGCAGACTAAACCCGTACCCGAAGACCAATTACTGCAGACTAAACCCGTACCCGGAGACCAATTACTGCAGACTAAACCCGTACCCGGAGACCAATTACTGCAGACTAAACCCGTACCCGGAGACCAATTACTGCAGACTAAACCCGTACCCGGAGACCAATTACTGCAGACTAAACCCGTACCCGGAGACCAATTACTGCAGACTAAACCCGGACCCGGAGACCAATTACTGCAGACTAAACCCGTACATGGAGAGCAATTACTGCAGACTAAACCCGTACCTGGAGAGCAATTACTGCAGACTAAACCCGTACCCGGAGACCAATTACTGCAGACTAAACCCGTACCCGAAGACCAATTACTGCAGACTAAACCCGTACCCGGAGACCAATTACTGCAAACTAAACCCGTACCCGGAGACCAATTACTGCAGACAGCTGACTAAACCCCTACCCGGAGACCAATTACTCCAGACAGCTGACTATAACCCGGACCCGGAGACCAATTACTGCAGACTAAACCCGTACCCAGAGACCAATTACTGCAAACTAAACCCGTACCCGGAGAACAATTACTGCAGACAGCTGACTATAACCCGGACCCGGAGACCAATTACTGCAGACAGCTGACTATAACCCCTACCCGGAGACCAATTACTCCAGACAGCTAACTATAACCCCTACCCGGAGACCAATTACTGCAGACAGCTGACTATAACCCGGACCCGGAGACCAATTACTCCAGACAGCTAACTATAACCCGGACCCGGAGACCAATTACTACTACTGAAGACAGCTGACTATAACCCGGACCCGGAGACCAATTACTGCAGACAGCTGACTATAACCCGGACCCGGAGACCAATTACTCCAGACAGCTAACTATAACCCGGACCCGGAGACCAATTACTGCAGACAGCTGACTATAACCCGGACCCGGAGACCAATTACTGCAGACAGCTGACTAAACCCCTACCCGGAGACCAATTACTGCAGACAGTTGACTATAACCCGGACCCGGAGACCATTTATTGCAGACAGCTGACTAAACCCCTACCCGGAGACCAATTACTGCAGACAGCTGACTATAACCCGGACCCGGAGACCAATTACTCCAGACAGCTAACTATAACCCGGACCCGGAGACCAATTACTGCAGACAGCTGACTATAACCCGGACGCGGAGACCAATTACTGCAGACAGCTGACTATAACCCTATCCGGAGACCAATTACTGCAGACAGCTAACTATAACCCGGACCCGGAGACCAATTACTGCAGACAGCTGACTATAACCCAGACCGGAGACCAATTACTGCAGACAGCTGACTATAACCCGGACCCGGAGACCAATTACTGCAGTCAGCTGACTATAACCCTATCCGGAGACCAATTACTGCAGACAGCTAACTATAACCCGGCACCGGAGACCAATTACTGCAGACAGCTGACTATAACCCGGACCCGGAGACCAATTACTGCAGACAGCTGACTAAACCCCTACCCGGAGACCATTTATTGCAGACAGCTGACTAAACCCCTACCCGGAGACCAATTACTCCAGACAGCTGACTAAACCTTTACCCGGAGACCAATTATTGCAGACAGCTGACTAAAACCCTATCCGGAGACCAATTACTGCAGACAGCTAACTAAACCTTTACCCGGAGACCAATTACTGCAGACAGCTAAATAAACCTTTACCCGGAGACCAATTACTGCAGACAGCTGACTATAACCCGGACCCGGAGACCAATTACTCCAGACAGCTAACTATAACCCGGACCCGGAGACCAATTACTGCAGACAGCTGACTATAATCCCTACCCGGAGACCAATTACTGCAGACAGCTGACTATAACCCGGACCCGGAGACCAATTACTGCAGACAGTTGACTATAACCCGGACCCGGAGACCATTTATTGCAGACAGCTGACTAAACCCCTACCCGGAGACCAATTACTGCAGACAGCTGACTATAACCCGGACCCGGAGACCAATTACTCCAGACAGCTAACTATAACCCGGACCCGGAGACCAATTACTGCAGACAGCTGACTATAATCCCTACCCGGAGACCAATTACTCCAGACAGCTAACTATAACCCCTACCCGGAGACCAATTACTGCAGACAGCTGACTATAACCCGGACCCGGAGACCAATTACTCCAGACAGCTTACTATAACCCGGACCCGGAGACCAATTACTAGTACTGAAGACAGCTGACTATAACCCGGACCCGGAGACCAATTACTGCAGACAGCTAACTATAACCCGGACCCGGAGACCAATTACTGCAGACAGCTGACTATAACCCCTACCCGGAGACCAATTACTCCAGACAGCTAACTATAACCCCTACCCGGAGACCAATTACTGCAGACAGCTGACTATAACCCGGACCCGGAGACCAATTACTCCAGACAGCTAACTATAACCCGGACCCGGAGACCAATTACTAGTACTGAAGACAGCTGACTATAACCCGGACCCGGAGACCAATTACTGCAGACAGCTGACTATAACCCGGACCCGGAGACCAATTACTCCAGACAGCTAACTATAACCCGGACCCGGAGACCAATTACTGCAGACAGCTGACTATAACCCGGACCCGGAGACCAATTACTCCAGACAGCTGACTAAACCCCTACCCGGAGACCAATTACTGCAGACAGTTGACTATAACCCGGACCCGGAGACCATTTATTGCAGACAGCTGACTAAACCCCTACCCGGAGACCAATTACTGCAGACAGCTGACTATAACCCGGATCCGGAGACCAATTACTCCAGACAGCTAACTATAACCCGGACCCGGAGACCAATTACTGCAGACAGCTGACTATAACCCGGACGCGGAGACCAATTACTGCAGACAGCTGACTATAACCCTATCCGGAGACCAATTACTGCAGACAGCTAACTATAACCCGGACCCGGAGACCAATTACTGCAGACAGCTAACTATAACCCGGACCCGGAGACCAATTACTGCAGACAGCTGACTATAACCCGGACCCGGAGACCAATTACTGCAGACAGCTGACTATAACCCTATCCGGAGACCAATTACTGCAGACAGCTAACTATAACCCGGCACCGGAGACCAATTACTGCAGACAGCTGACTATAACCCGGACCCGGATACCAATTACTGCAGACAGCTGACTATAACCCGGACCCGGAGACCAATTACTGCAGACAGCTGACTATAACCCTATCCGGAGACCAATTACTGCAGACAGCTAACTATAACCCGGCCCCGGAGACCAATTACTGCAGACAGCTGACTAAACCTTTACCCGGAGACCAATTACTGCAGACAGCTAACTAAACCTTTACCCGGAGACCAATTATTGCAGAAAGCTGACTAAACCTTTACCCGGAGACCAATTACTGCAGACAGCTAACTAAACCTTTACCCGGAGACCAATTACTGCAGACAGCTGACTAAACCCCTACCCGGAGACCATTTATTGCAGACAGCTGACTAAACCCCTACCCGGAGACCAATTACTGCAGACAGCTGACTAAACCTTTACCCGGAGACCAATTATTGCAGACAGCTGACTAAAACCCTATCCGGAGACCAATTACTGCAGACAGCTAACTAAACCTTTACCCGGAGACCAATTACTGCAGACAGCTAACTAAACCTTTACCCGGAGACCAATTACTGCAGACAGCTGACTAAACCTTTACCCGGAGACCAATTACTGCAGACAGCTAACTAAACCTTTACCCGGAGACCAATTATTGCAGAAAGCTGACTAAACCTTTACCCAGAGACCAATTACTGCAGACAGCTAACTAAACCTTTACCCGGAGACCAATTACTGCAGACAGCTAACTAAACCTTTACCCGGAGACCAATTACTGCAGACAGCTAACTAAACCTTTACCCGGAGACCAATTACTGCAGAAAGCTGACTAAACCTTTACCCGGAGACCAATTACTGCAGACAGCTGACTAAACCTTTACCCGGAGACCAATTACTGCAGACAGCTAACTAAACCTTTACCCGGAGACCAATTACTGCAGACAGCTGACTAAACCTTTACCCGGAGACCAATTACTGCAGACAGCTAACTAAACCTTTACCCGGAGACCAATTACTGCAGACAGCTGACTAAACCTTTACCCGGAGACCAATTACTGCAGACAGCTAACTAAACCTTTACCCGGAGACCAATTACTGCAGACAGCTGACTAAACCTTTACCCGGAGACCAATTACTGCAGACAGCTAACTAAACCTTTACCCGGAGACCAATTACTGCAGACAGCTGACTAAACCTTTACCCGGAGACCAATTACTGCAGACAGCTAACTAAACCTTTACCCGGAGACCAATTACTGCAGACAGCTGACTAAACCTTTACCCGGAGACCAATTACTGCAGACAGCTAACTAAACCTTTACCCGGAGACCAATTACTGCAGAAAGCTGACTAAACCTTTACCCGGAGACCAATTACTGCAGACAGCTAACTAAACCTTTACCCGGAGACCAATTACTGCAGACAGCTGACTAAACCTTTACCCGGAGACCAATTACTGCAGACAGCTCACTAAACCTTTACCCGGAGACCAATTACTGCAGACAGCTAACTAAACTTTTACCCGGAGACCAATTACTGCAGACAGCTGACTAAACCTTTACCCGGAGACCAATTACTGCAGAAAGCTGACTAAACCTTTACCCGGAGACCAATTACTGCAGACAGCTAACTAAACCTTTACCCGGAGACCAATTACTGCAGACAGCTGACTAAACCTCTACCCGGAGACCAATTACTGCAGAAAGCTGACCAAACCTTTACCCGGAGACCAATTACTGCAGACAGCTAACTAAACCCCTATCCAGCTAATGTGTTCTGGTATCTCTGCCTCGGTGAGAAGATTATCTGATACAATTACCTGTCTAAGATATTACGTTAATATCGCGTGACAGTGTATCCATTTAGTACCGGTGTATACGTTCACCTCTTTGTTCTATTTTGAACACAGCGCGCAACATTGATTTCTGAACATTGTGATTATGCGGATCAATATTTCTTACGTCAGTCACTATGACGTTTTTAAATACTTTCGATACAGAATCACATAGCCGTATGAACCAAGTATGGTTTTATTTAATTATTATTATAATATGTTTAGATATTTCAAAAGTGTAAGTGGCTTATATAGACTTGATTCCGTTTCGCATTATTTGAAATGGATGCTGCTTTTTTATAAATTGAGCATTTTATGTCTGTGGGAAACCAGTCGATCAAGCAGATTATTACATCTACTAGTATCGCCACGAGTTCATTTTAAACTGCCATTTTTGTGGCATCGCTTGTGTTGTTTTATACTAAGTATATTCTATAAAGTTTTTCTGAACTGTCCGTTTTACTCAATTCTATAAAACAATACACGGCAACTGTTGTAATAAATAACTTATTTACCAAGCGTGTGATATGTAAACATAAAACAAGAAGATGATCAGTGTGGGGAAACCACATTATACAATTATGGAACAGTGCTCTCATTTGTTTCAAACACTTTGCTTGTAAGGTTTCTTTTAGTATCGGATAACTCCCCAGCTGGAGGGGGGCTAGAATTCACCAGCTGTCGCACTACAGAGGGGTAAGACCCCCCCACTGTGCCTGCCCGTTTGCCGTGGGCTGCTACCCGTGTCGCCTGATGAGATGATCCTGGTAGTTGAGCGGGTTCTGAGTTGGCAATTTATACTTGGTTCTCTCAATACACTGCTTTGGCCTTAAGTTGGGCTAAACGGGAGGTCTGGAAGGCCCGTCCAGATCAATCGGCTAGTCATGCCAAGCCCCACGATATATTGTACCCCCATGTCTATTTATATTTGTTTATTTTATAAATACATACATTATCTCGTTGACGACTTTCACGATTTACCTTTTACTTATTTGTATCTTGGAAGGCGGTGGCCCATGGGCCAATCGGATACTTGTTTGGCCTTTAACTGACATTCGAAATCTCCCAATGTATGTTTAAGCTTGAAAAATGTTCTGAGGGAACTCATTTGTCCAGTTTAACCCTTTTATCACGAGTATATCATTGATGTATCCCTGTCATGACCAGTGTCGGATGTCCCCTGGTCATGTCCCCTTGTTGGACTCCGTGGCGGGTGGGGAGCATCAATGATGAACTAATTCAATCAGCATGGCAACCCCAAAAAAAGCCAAGCGAACACTCTCAGAGTCTGACTCTGAGACAGACATATCACACATGACCCCCCAAAACTTCTCTCGTTTCATTGTTATAAAATCTTCAGATTCAGAGAAACCAATCACTAAACTTTCCCCCTTTATCATACAGAAGACTTTGCAATCTATTCTCGGAACGCCAAGGTACGTGAAGAAATTGAAAGATGAAACGTTGCTTGTGGAATGTTCCACCATGCAACAAACAAAAAACCTTTTAGGTCACAAACAATTCTTTGGGTTGGGGGTCGTTATAAAACCCCACCCATCACTAAATTCTTCCAAAGGTATTATTCGTTGTAGGGATCTCGCATGTTGCGAGTCCCTCGACGAAATAACTACCAATCTTAAATCGCAGGCTGTCTCTGCAGTAAAAAGAATTTCAATAAAAAGAGATAACAAAATCATTCAAACAAACACGTATATACTCACCTTCTCAACATCAGTCCTCCCATCTAATGTAAAAATTGGGTACGAAAGCGTTCCGGTCTCCGTGTATGTGCCAAACCCTCTGCGCTGTTACAGGTGTCAGAGGTTTGGCCATCACGAGACCAGATGCACAAATATTCAAGTTTGTGCAGTCTGTGCACATGAGGGGCCAGACCATGATTCTAAAGTCTGTCATGAGAAACCCCTCTGTGTAAATTGCAAGGGTTCCCACCCTGTTTTTTCAAAACATTGCCAGTCGTGGAAGACTGAGAAAGATATTTTAGAAATTAAATATAATCAGGGTGTTTCTTTTGTAGAGGCAAGGAGGGTTGTACAGAACCGCCAGAGGGACCAGGCACAGGCTAGCAGTATGCTAGCTATGCCAACAAAACCGCCCCTTTGGCGAACATCCCTCCTTGTCACTCTTGTAGTGATCTTATCAAAATTTTAATAGAAAAGTATCCTCAGATTGCAGAGGACCTTAAAGGTCTGGCCCCCCCATCTGTGCAGACACAGAGACAGCCTGCCCCAAAGGTTCCTCCCCCTGCACCAAAAACATCCAATCAGCCAAAAAACCTGTTATACCCGAAAAACCAAAATCCATTCCTCCAAAAACCAAATCACCAGCCCCTCCTACTACCAAGAAACCAATACCCACTCCAACTAAGGCCACATCGCCTGCCCCTACTACTACCAAACCTAAGGTGAAATCTGCACCAGCAAACAAAAATAACAGCAAACCCACTTCCCAACCTCCTAAAGAAAAACCTGCAGGTCACAAACCTTCACCACCATCACCCACACCAAAACCATGTAAAATAAAAAATTATGAAACCCCCCTCAATAACAAGTTTGAATGTCTTAGTGACATGGAGGATGACAGTGATGGAATCTCTGTCTCAGGGGGTGAGAACATGGCCACTGATGAAGAAACTTAGTCTTTCTTCTATTTTATTTTTAACTTATTTTTAATCTATCATGGCGTCAAATGATATAATACAATGGAATTGTAGAGGCCTGAAGGCCAATATAGATGAAATATCTCTTTTAATAAGTGAACATTCACCTGTTGCTTTCTGTCTTCAGGAAACATTCTTGAAAGGGAATGATAGTGTATCTTTTAAATACCATTCTATATATAACAAAGTGTATACCGAGGGCAACAAAGCCCAAGGTGGAGTTTCTATTATTATAAAAAATTGTGTTCCACACTCACAAATAACTTTAAACACAACTCTACAAGCTGTTGCTGTAAGAGTGTCGATGCACAATAGTATTACACTGTGCTCTGTATACCTACCGCCCAGAGAGCCTATTGATATAAACAAACTGAACAATCTTATAACACAACTTCCCGCCCCATACATATTAGCGGGTGATTTTAACGGTCATAACATCATCTGGGGATGTGATGATACTAACCACAGAGGAACCCAACTTGAGCATATTATTACGTCTAATGATTTGTCTATTATGAATCATGTAAATTCAAAGACTTATCTGCATCCTGCAACAGGATCATATTCATCTCTTGATCTTTCTATATGTAGTCCAACCCTACTTCCAGACTTTGACTGGAAAGTATGCGATGACACATGTGGAAGTGATCACTTTCCTATTTTTATCTCTTCCACAAGGCCATCGAGCTACGAACGCCCTAGAAAATGGAAACTTTCCAAAGCTGATTGGAAAAAGTTTAAACAGACAATCACTTGTGAAAAGTTTGATGATTGTGATGATGCATCTCATCTTTTTACTTCGCTGCTAATAGATGCAGCAAAACAGTCCATACCTCAAACCTCCCCAAATCCTAAACACCCTGACAAGCCTTGGTACAACGAGGAATGCAAAAGAGCAACACAAAACAGAAAAGAAGCCCTCAGGAAATTCAATCTGAGACCCACTCAGGACAATCTTAATCACTTTCGTATATTCAGGGCCAAGGCTCGACATACAATTAAAAACAGTAAACGAAAGTCTTGGAGACAATATGTTTCAAGACTAAATAGTAGAGTTTCTGTCAAAAAAACCTGGGACATGATCCGAAAAATAAAGGGAAAATCCCAACCCCCTATCAATCACCTGTCTGTTGATAATACCAAAATAGATACTTCGGAGAAAATTGCTGATGCTCTGGCAGACGCATTTGCGAAAAAGTCTTCATCGCAAAATAGTTCTACAAATTTTCAGAAGAACAAAACTAACGAGGAAAAGAAGAAGCTTATTTTTTCTTCCAAGAACCTGGAATCCTATAACAAGTTGTTCTCTTTACAAGAACTTAAATCTGCCCTTCACAAGACAAACGATACCTCCCCAGGACCAGACAAAGTTCACTATCAATTTTTAAAGCACTTACCTGATACCACACTCTCTATTTTACTTGATATTTTTAATGACATTTGGCAATCTGGTGAGTTTCCCACCTCATGGCTTGAGGCACTAGTAATTCCTATCCCAAAACCGGGCAAGGAAACTAGTGACCCTAATAACTATCGCCCTATAGCTCTCACAAGTTGCATCTGCAAAACATTGGAACGAATGGTAAACAACCGTCTTGTGTGGTTCTTAGAATCCAACAACCTTATTGTTGATGTCCAAAGCGGATTTCGCCGCCAACGTGGTACAAATGATCATCTTGTACGCTTAGAAACATTTCTAAGAGAAGCTTTTATTTATAAACAACATGTTGTATCTGTATTCTTTGATCTTGAAAGTGCCTACGACACTTCTTGGAAGTATGGAATTCTGAAAGATCTTCATGACTTTGGTCTCAGAGGCCGCCTCCCACTTTTTATTGCTGCATTCTTGAATGAACGCTACTTTCGCGTTCGTGTTGGTGACAAGTTATCAGGACGGCGCGAACAAGAAATGGGTGTTCCACAAGGCTGTATCTTGTCAGTCACACTCTTCAGCGTAAAGATCAATAGCATTGTTAAAGCCATCAACCCAGGAGTAGAATGTTCACTCTATGTGGATGATTTTGTTATATGTTTCAGATCTCGCAATATGAATATAATAGAGCGACAGCTCCAACAATGTCTAAATAAACTCCAAACCTGGGCTGATAAAAATGGCTTCAAATTTTCTAAGGCCAAAACTAAGTGCATGCACTTTTGCAAACTTCGGGGTATGCATCCTGAACCAAGCCTTCACATGAACAATACACCAATCCAAGTGGTCCCTGAATTTAAATTCCTAGGTGTCATATTTGACCGGAAACTTACCTTTATCCAACACATACGTGCACTTAAAAAGAAGTGCCAGAAAGCTGTCAACCTCTTGAAAGTTGTTGCTCACTCTGATTGGGGAGCTGATAGAAAAGTCCTGTTGCGGCTTTATAGATCCCTTGTCCGCTCCAAGTTAGACTATGGGTCAATAGTATATGGATCAGCTAGAAAGTCATACTTAAAACCACTCGACTCCATACATAATCAGGGACTAAGAATAGTACTGGGAGCATTTCGAACTTCTCCTGTGAAAAGCCTCCATGTTGAGGCTAACGAACCATCCCTTTATCTCAGAAGGGAAAAAACTTTCCCTGCAGTATATTCTGAAACTGAACGCAAATCCTCTTAACCCTACACATGAAGTTGTTTTTAACCCTAAATTCAAACATCTCTTTGAACGTAAACCAAATGAGATCCCTCCTCTTGGCATACGCATGTCCCAACCTATTCAAGACACCCAAGTAAATATGGATTCAATAGATCAGTTCAAAATAATAGATACCCCACCCTGGACCCTCAGATCTGCAATATACCGTTTTGACCTTACAAATAACAAGAAATCTGACACGGACGGGGTCGTGTTCAAGACAAAGTATAATGAACTCAGAGAAGAATATGCCAACCACAAAAGAATATACACGGACGGATCAAAAGATGGTGACGCTGTTGGGGCAGCGGCAGTGTCAGATAAAAGCATTTTGAAATGTCGCCTGCCTGACAAATCCTCAGTCTTCTCGGCTGAGGTTAAGGCTGTTGATCTCGCTCTTGATATCGCAGAGAAATCTAGGAAAAATCAGTTTATTATATTTTCGGACTCTATCGGCCTTGCAGGCTCTCTCCAGTTGGGATCTGGAGAATCCTGCGATATGCAAAATCCTTGAGCGTGTTTCAACACTCAGTGCGACGAGGGAATTTGTGTTTTGTTGGGTCCCTGGTCATGTAGGCATCAAGGGGAATGAAATGGCTGACAGAAATACAAAGTCTGCCCTGACCTTAAACATTTCAGATATCAAAGTTCCATTTTCTGATTTCAAATCTGCCGTCTCATCATACACCCTATCTTCATGGAAATCCCAGTGGGATACAGACATCAACAACAAATTACACTCAGTGAAACCAGCACTTGGAGAATGGCAACCTGCCTATAGATCCATCCGTAAAGAAGAAGTCATAATTGCCCGATGCAGGATTGGGCACACACGTCTTACGCATTCCTGGCTGTTTGGCCAGGATGCTAGACTGGAATGCATTCCATGTGATACGCCTTTCACAGTACAGCATTTTCTCGTCGACTGTGTTGACCTTCAGCCAGTCCGTTCCCAATTTTTTAATACTACTGACGTTAGAAGTCTATTTGAGACTGTACAAGTTGGAAAAATTATAAGCTATATCAAAGAGATTGGTTTTTACAACAAGTTATAATAATTTTAATCTATACACACATATATATTACATGTATCAGTGAATGAGGATTGCCTCGCTCACTCTAGTACATAAAATATATTCTTACATAATGTTCTTTTTTTACACGCTATATTTGCACAAGTTTAACATATTTACAAGAATATCATATAACCTTTTTTAGTTTCACATATTTTTAACATTTCTTGCGCGCTAAATGACCAAAGCTGTCGATGCGCCATAAAACAACATAATAATAATAATAGTATCGGATAAAGATGAAAGCATTCTATAATACATGAAGGCTGAGCAGGGGTAGAACTAAATAACCAGGTCGTGTAGGCTGTGCTAAATATCGTAAAAATAGTAAAGAAATAACAAAAAGTTCGAATTGAAGTTTCTAATTAATGCAAAATCGGTTATCTGCAGAAACAAACTAGAATACGTCCATAGGACACAGATGACCCCACTTGCAGCCTTTGTCACACAAGTAAATGCTATTATTCTGCTCATAGTTTGTGAATGGAAATCAAAATTACCAAACGAACAACTGTACTGATTATGGTGATAAGTCAAGGGCCATAACTTTGCACTTACTGTGCGTAACCATACATGAAACCCCAGGTGCACAACTATACAGGGTGGTGAACATTTATGTAAAGTTTTATGACTCTGGCTCATATACTTTTGGAGATATAAGTGACACAAGATTGCATACTCTGTAGGCTATATTTTAACTAAGTCAAGGGCCATAACTTTGCACTTACTGGGCACAGCCAAACATGAAACCCCAGGTGCACAACTACACATGCTGGTGAACATTCCTGCAAAGTGTAATGACTGACTCATATACTTTTGGAGATATGAGTGACACAAGATTGCATACTCTGTAGGCTATATTTTAACTAAGTCAAGGGACATAACTCTGCACTTACTGGACACAAGCAAACATGAAACCCCAGGTGCAAAACTACATAGACTGGTGAAAATTCCTGTAAAGTTTATGACTCTGGCTCATATTCTTTTGGAGATATGAGTGACACAATATTTTGTGACGGACGGAAGGATGGACGGACGGACAGACGGACAAGGGCAAATCTATATGCCCCCCTTTTCAGAGTGGGGGCATAAAAATGACGTCACTAACCACGTGGTTTGTCCACACCGATGATAAGTAATAATAAGGGATAGGCCTACATGTGCCACAGAACGATGGCATGTGTATCTGTCATGATACCACTATTACATGGAAATGTTGTTAGAAGACGCATCATGTGTTCTAACACCATCAGAAACTGTAAATATGTATAATGTAATATTACGTCCTTGGTGTTTGCGCTTTGTTAAGTTCTCTCTAGCGTAAACTTATTGGTAATCCTTACATATGGTTGAATTGGTTCTTATACTGCAATTGACCCCGACTCAATTTAATTGCCCATGATATCAGTTCATGCAATTGATGTTATTGGCATGGATATATTCGTCAACAATCCTAGCACGGTGAGGGGGGGGGGGCATTGTCGTCTTGAAAGATAGGATTGTTTGCGTTCATCTGACGTAAAAATGGTCGCACGTGATGGTGGACAATTTCGTCACGATAGCGCTGGCCGGTCATAGTGCCTGGAACGACAGCAATCTCCGTTCTACCATGGGAAGCAATGCCACCCATACCATCACTGATCCACCTTTTCCGGCCACCGTCGGCATAACGGTGCTTTCAGCATGTCGTTCGCGACGTCTGCGCTACACACGCTTACGTCCATTGGTATTGTGAAGGTAAAAACGTGATTCGTCGGTAAACAACACTGACCTCCATTGCTGTCTATTCTATCCGACGTGTGCATTGCAAAATGCAAGTCTAGCCTGACGGTGACGTTGGAGCAGACGTGGTTTTTTTACGGTACACGTGATTTAAACCCAAAACTATGGATGCGGTTTCTAAGTGTCTGTAGCGATACTTGTCTAGCACCAGGGCCTCTCTGTAACATTAGTGTCTGGCGAACGTCCACACTACAGAGGAACCGGTTTCTGGCGACGGACACTTCCACATATCGGTCTTCCTGGCGGACGGCCTGACCTAGGTCTGTCGCTGACGGATCCAGTGGTTCTAACAGCCTCCACAACCTATAAACAGTAGCTCTGTCTACACCAAACAGAAGTCCGACGTCTACAGCGCTCCAACCTGCCTGCAAATGTCCGACGGCCCGCAGCCTGTCGTCGTTTGATAAATGAATATGCCGACGATTTTGATTCATAATGTCTGATAATGATTGATTTTTAAAGAACACTCTGTAACAGATATACAGGAACAACAAATGGAGCGATAAATGTATTGGTATTGATTACATGTAATGCGAAAAACTCTGACTTTTGACGCTCCAGCCTAGGCGATTTTAACGGTATTTATTAAAACAATGTGTAACTAGCGCTATATAAGAAACAATCGAGAGGCCATGGGTTAAACTTTCCAAAAATATATAGTTTATATAGGTTTTGAATGCATTCCGATAAATTACCAAACACATATTCCATGTGGCAAGACTTTTTTTACCGAGCATATATACTGAACCATAAGTGAAACATCATGTATGGAAGAGGCTCAATTGAAGTACAAATGTATGATATATTTAGATCCTATAATGTATCTGTTACTGAAATAGACCTACAGTATTTTTGGTTTTCATTGGATAAAATAAGACCATATGATACAGGTATCAGACCAATCTTAGATTGCAGATATATGACAATCAAGTGCTAGCTTAGATTTTTTTCATTTTGCCGTTTAACACTTTTGTAAGGATTCACGAATGGATTCCGTATGATATTCCGTGTAACCAAACTAATCACAGTTTATATGACTTTAGTTATAGGCAATTGAATCTGGTAGTAAAAAATTGAAATTCTTTTGAAAGAATCGTACTGGATTTTCAAACTTGTATACAGATTATACCCAACTTTCATTGCCTTTTTGCTGGCTAATCGCAATGGATTGACCCCCCCCCCCTTCCAGCTCCACCACTTTTGATCAATAAATTATGACAGTATTCTGAAAGTTCTTCGTTTTAAATTCGCGTACTAATATTTATTCTAACTAAATATCTCCTTGCTTCCAATTTAGTTCTTGAGCGCTTTTATGGAGGAGTTCGGGGAAATATACGACTTTTACAGCAGAAGAAGTTTTATTTCACAACATAGTTATATACAATACACTTTTGAAATAGACCGTAATAGTCAATGTTCAAAATAAACATATGTACAGTTTTCATTAACATAATAAGCGAGTCAGTTTAAACATGGATACTTAAATATACTTTAATTCAGATTTGCTCATCAAAGGACGATAGAAAGGAAATAATGAAAATAGTAAAAGGATCGTTTTAAAGTACAGATATCGATATACCGTGTTGAAATAAGCTTTCTGCTATAAATGCACATGCTTGTTTAGTATATGCTAAAATGCAAGTCCTATATTATTTCAGTTATAACACATACTATTTAATAGTCATAGTTTATGCATTAACTCTAACGCTGTATCCTTATAGGAATATATAAGAATATATATAGAATAGCATTGAGATGATATAGTGGTGTGGTTTGTTATATGAGGTGACATATAACTTGACATTTTAATCTGTAATGGTGTGAACTTTAACCCAGTAAAACTTGATTATAATGACTAATACATATATTATATTACACATATACACAGTATTCATACAATGATAAGGTTAAATGCCGAAATACGCCCTCTCAATTCATGATTCCCTGACGTAAATTTTAACATGTAAGTTGTGTTACTTTAGGTTGTAAACATTGTAGTAGTATTTTAATGTTCGAAACAAAAGAGAGAGAATACGTAACTACAGTTTTACTACGAAAGTTTTATGTCCACTACGACATTTTGCTAATTCTGCTCTTGCTGTTCTTAAAGGCCAGTTTTTGATCTTATAAATTTCATTTTTAAATAGTGCGCGATAATACCAGTGTTAATTTTCACATACTCATATTATCAAGATAATATACGTAATTACAGAAATATATTATGTGTATTTTCTACCATTTACACCATTTTTATTACACATAAGTAACCAATTTTCTGTTTTCATTGTATCGAATATCAACCCTATAAATCTTAAATATCAATCGACTTAGCATGCCAAGCAAAATATAGTGCTGTTAGATTGACCCCAAACAGGTGTATGAACTTTCAGGACCGATCCATGTCAATTTAGGTATGGAAATGCACTCGTGCGTAAAGTTTTAATTACTGTTTGGTTTACTTTTCTATGAAAACACAACCGCAGCGTTTTCTCCGTCGAGCTTACGGACAAACACGAATATTTCAATAACCCAATTTTGAAATGTATTTGTCCTGGTAATGTACATGCTTTCGCGGTTAATCTAACTGCATTATTTTTTTATACCATGCATTAACCAAAGTTCGAATTTAAATGAAATATATGTGTCACTATCGAAGTCTAGCGTGGAACTGATCTTTTCCGCGCAAAATTCCCGCCTCGTCTTAACTGACCTCTCGCGAATCACGTGACACTACGCGTCAGTGATTGGTACAATCATACTTGTACTTCATTATAGTTAAGACACACCATCTGCGGCTAAACTACGTAATGCGCAGAACTTAAAATTCTATACATCCCAAGAGTATATAAAAGTCTAACTACAGCACGAGGCAATTTCAACATGCCTTCTAAGGGGGTGGGGTGAACAAGTTAGTCGCTAACGATAATGATCAGGAGACTTTTATTTCGGTGACCTCATGGCGCCAATATAGATTATTGATTATTGACAAGTTTTGACAGACACCATTTTCGCGTGCAAGGGAGATACTCTAATTCAGAGGAAATGGCTTTAAGCCGCTTATCAAGGGAGAAGATTCTTGATATTTATCCAGGAAAGCTGGACATGATTGGTCTTCGTTGCTGTCAAAATGGTAAATACGTGTACGTGTGATAAGTATTCGCACATAAGTTGTACATGTATCATGTCAGTCTTTAATTTTCCATTATACGAGTGTGTTCCGTGTAATTAGTAATGTAAAACTTACTTTGCTATGGAAGTGGCTAATGTCATTTATTATATGTCAATTACAAAGGTTCCTATTTCATTCAATTTCAATAACTTTGTTGCACAACTTGAGATTATGCATTGTTTCTGTGTTACAGCGGTCCGTATGGGGAGGATACCAAAGACAGAAAAGAATAAAGTATTGGACATGTTTCGTCGAGGTGGATCCGACTTTAATAAACATGAACTAATTGTAAATCCCACAGGATCAGGAAACTTTGATTTTAACCTCAAAACAACCACAGTTACAACAAACACACATATATCGATGGCAACAACGTTAAATAGCAAACTTACGATGTCATCACATATGTCAGATGATGGTTCAGATACCAGTATGTCACCGCTGGAACATTCCAATATAAGTAGCAACAATATGTGCCAGTTTGAAAATGGTTCCAGTAAAAAATGTGCTTTGCAAGTCTACAAAAGTGATAGCAATGACCAGAATTCATCATTTCTCACACAAGTTGGATTGTCTTTAGGACAACACGTGTGTGTTCCCAATAGTGATGGTATGGCTGTATACAATGGCAACACTGCAGTTAATAACAGAGAAACTATATCAAATGGGTTACAAAACTATGGAATTGTTTCTTTTTCCCAAAGCAATTGCTCAACAGATCCAATATATACCACTAGTTGCAAACAACAATTGCCGTATCGTGCTGAAATTGAGGACTTGTTGTCAACATCTAATGCAACTGAGGAGGCTAAATGTGACAATCCATTCAGTGATGTATATTGTTCAATCAGTTCCCTTGGTAATGAGCGATCATTTGTGAAACCTATTCTTGGGACAATGAATCAAAGGCAATCACACACCTTGGTGGAAACCCTTCGGCGGCCTATTGCCAGCCAAACAACCAATGTGATTCCTGTTGGAACAAGCAATGAGTCTGACTTATCCGTGTTATCTTCAGATAGTCCTCACCCATCTTTCTTATTCCAAAACAATAGTTCTTGTACAGAATCAACTGGATCAACGGCTATTGGATACACACCTTCCGCACAGCACAACAATGGCCAACAGAAAGTCGCTCGTGATGACAACCAAACAGACTCGACACCAGAAGGGAACCTTAAACCAACTCATGGTTTTAGTCGTGGTTTAGTTAATGTTCTTATAGAGCAGGTGTTGAACTCAAAAGGTGGAGTTCAAGTTATTTGTGAGAAAATTGAACAGATGTCTAAACGAAGAAAAGTTGAATCAAGTAAATGCGATCAGAGTAACGGTAGTAGCCTTCACGATAGGTATGAGCATATGCTTAGTGATAAGGATATGGTTCATATGAACGAAAATGTTATGGTATTTCACAAAATGGACACGGATGTGAAATGTTCAGATAAGCGATGTTGCAATGTATCTTATTCTTGCTGCAGTTGTCAATCAGCCAAAGCAAATGACATGATATCTACCGAGACAGTTACGGGTACATCTGTAGATGAGACTTCTCAGCAACAACTATATCTCAACATTCGAGGCATTAATCTTGGAATGACAATCCTATTCAGGCTTTTACCAGAACACAGAGAGAAGATACGTCAATACAGACTTGGTTTGGTAAGTGTTTTGATCGATTATCATGAGGATACAAGTTATTACTGTTTGATTACTGTTCCTATCGTGTACTTACGTTTCCCTGGCCTCATTTTCCCATTCATTGCCGTCATTAATTTCTAAAAGTGGTTAGGGAAAAATGTACATACAAATCATCATCCTTAGAGCAGTTGTGATATTCTACAATGTTCATGGTAGTTGTGCCTTTTGTTTATAGCAGCTATAAAAAGTACCCTATGGAATAACTGTTGCTTAGGCTCGTGTCATCTGTGCATGAGTTCCCCGTGCTTGGTTCGTGGCTGCTGTCAGTAATGCACTCTCGGTACGCCACCATGACGACCTCAGTGCTGTGTGGAATATTAGCCGACGTGTTCCGAATGTAAAAGGCGTTTGACTAAGACCATTATGTTAAGTCATTAAGTATTAATTTGAATGCAAGCCTGGTATTCTGAGAGCTGCGACCAGAGCACAGAGAGTGGTGTTTGTACTGAGAGCTGCGACCAGAGCACAGAGAGTGGTGTTTGTACTTTTCTGTTTACTAAACTTACTATTCACTCGCAATACTCGTCTGTCTGCTTGCATTGAACATGTTAATACAATTTCTGTTCTGTTCTGTTAATTATATCACTTCTATGCAAACAAAATCAAACAAATATACATGTTGTGCAGTGTATCGTTATCATCTTTCTATCTGTATGAGAGCCAAGTTAGAAGATGACACTTTGTAAGATCCTAAAAACTGTGTAGCTGTTTCTGTTACAGGTATATAGGGTAAACTGCTCTGTCGAAAAAAGGTTTCAACGAATCGGAGTGTCAAATTTATGTGTTTTCTCAAGTTTTGTTATCAAATATCGTAAGTCAGTTAATGCTGTGCGATTTAGGTTCGATTTTTTTTCAGACCGAGTTGTGTCAGTGACAATGGATTACGAACTCCGGGAATTAAAATATGTATGGAAAGAGGTTAGGGGGGGGGGGCGATCACTTACCGTGAAATACAGGTCTACCAATGACGTAGTCACGTCGCCCTCAAAACGTTTACATTAGTAACAAAGGTCAATAATGTCGTTGAATATGTAAATCAAAAAAGTCCATTGTTGTTTAGTGCTTAGTTATCAATAGCCTCCCCATTCAGAGATTAAATACACCAAATGTTAAGCACTGGTAAACTTGTTTTCGTACCAGTTTGCTGAGGACTCGGACGTCTTCGAGAGAAACATTACAAAATGGATCTTAATAATGTGGTTTACAGTAAAAGACATTCCTTCATGACAAGTCCACTATGTCAGACAAATGATGACGTCAGACATAGAAAGCAGTGAGCGCAAGGAGATTGTCTCCAGTTATTCCCCTTTCTATGTCCCTTCTTTACAATTTTATTTAATACAAGGAGACTAGAGCTTTTTACACCTGACTTTTTCTACCGCTGAAATCTCACTTCAAACATCAAAATACGAGAATATATCCGTATATCCATGAATTATATGCATTCATATTTCATCTTTCAAAAGACAACTACTTTATGGAAGTTCCTCAGAAATGCACCAAACGCTGATTGTTGACGGACCTGCATAAAGTAGGTGTCGTTTGAAAGATAAATTATTGACTTGGTACATCCCTGCATGATGATTCCAAATTTACTGACTGATCATATTTTAACGATGTCTTGGAATAGAGATCCGCGGCATTGCTGGCCGTCTTGGATGTACATATACCTGGACGCAATTGACGGATGCTAATGAGGTTGGAACGATGATATCTTGAGTTCCTTAATAAATATACCATATTCTTTCAGATTTGCCTGCGTATAATGACTGAAGATGAAGTTGAAGAAACGTATAAAAAAGTAATAGAATGTATTCCAGATATCAATGAGAGAATAATAGGTACGTATGCAGAAGAAGTTGTATAAATTAGAGGACGACCGAGGAGTGGGGTGGGGGTTAATGAGAAATTCAGAGATGACTTTCGTAAGTAGTCTCTTGGCTTTGCGGTATTATGTGGTAAACTATCTCACTTAATACAAATGTTTTATTGTTTTGTATATTTATGTATCAGAACCCGCAAGTCAACAAACGTCATCTAAATAACATATGTCTAGTTTATTTTCTCTTCAACTATTAAGCGGAGATCCATGCGAGACTGTAATCGAGCTACGATGGACAGTTGCTCTTTTGGCGAGCCCCTCCCCCCCCCGGCCATGAAACAGTGACGCAAATCGGAGTAGATATCTGTCTGTGATTAATGCCAGCACTGAAATCTATAGTATTATATGTACATTGATAAGCTTTATTTATTTATTATTTGTTTCAGGTTTCTGTAACTGTGTTCCTGGTTTAAATGCCGTCAGTACTAATGACAAAGCAGCTCTTATAAAGAGATCATATTATGATATTTGGATGGTAAGTATTTTATTGGCATGGTAATTGGGGATGTCAACGAATGGCAATGTTGGTATTCGAATATTCGGTCAACATTCCGAAGGAATTTTCGAACATTCGACCTTCTTATTTAATAAAAATACATTTGAAATTCGAAGTATAAAGTTATGCTCATCAATTTGGTGTTTTAAACTGATTACTTAAGTTGTAAAATTCCCCACGATTACTTACACATTCAGGGCCTAAGTGTCATCACCAGAGTGTTATATCTCTCTCGACCCCAAATATACAACATGACATGTCAATTAACACCTGTAGATATTATTTATGAGATAACATAGGAACAATATATTGCAATGAAACTTGCTATGTTAATTGCTTACGAGGAGGCCTAGCTAGGATGTGTATTTCAGGTAGCGGGGGAAAAGGTCAATGTCACAATTAACAATATAGTAAAGCAGTTTCTGGTCAATAGGCCTAACTTTCGTCAAGATTGGCAACTAGTCACCTAAGTTAATATATAGCAAGCTTGTATGAGCTCTGCTATGGGATTTACAACCTCTTCTGTAAGTGACGTCATTTCAAGAAAACGTAATGTCATTATATGCAAGCAGGAAACAATTTTATTCCATATGGTCACTTCGTTTTCATATTGCCATATGGGGCAAATATTGCTTACTCTCCGTACATGGTAACGTCACATGTGACTTTTTTGGAAATGACGTCACTTAAAGAAGACGTTCGATATCGTACAGTGGCGCTCATACGGAGTCATAGTTACGGACTGGTTTCTGGAACTGCTGGTGGTGACACGCTCATGTCATTGTCGTGTTTCTTGTTGTGACATCTATACCAGTTGTGTACCATAATTCAGAATTATGTTATTGGATTCTGTTTTCGTATATGTGTCATTCTCTGAGATTTTGGCCCAAATGATATATTATGGCGAATTTGAGTTATTAACATTTCTGAATGCAGGGATATTTGTAGGTCACTACAAAACAAAAGTTATTGCAAAACGACATTTTTAGGGAATTACAGCTCTTTTAATATGGTCATCATGACTAGATCTACAAAAATTTCTGAGTTTCACTAATTTAAAACGGCAAATATATTTTCAGATACAATAACAATA
Source organism: Mactromeris polynyma (assembly GCA_032209605.1). Taxonomy (NCBI): domain Eukaryota; kingdom Metazoa; phylum Mollusca; class Bivalvia; order Venerida; family Mactridae; genus Mactromeris; species Mactromeris polynyma. The sequence goes on along the minus strand of JASFXZ010000034.1, from coordinate 4,471,727 downwards.
TTTTACAAACAAATGTATATTGTTCTTTTCCTCAAGAAGAGGGACCGTCTCAATGTTTACCAATAATTGTTTTGCTTCTGCTCGCCGCTGAACAATAAATATGTTACTGAAATGTTTCAACTAGCTGTTGCAATTAATGTGAAAACATGACGTAATAATGTGACAACATCACGTCACCTTTATTGCGTTTTTCTCAGAAACAAGACTTGCTGCATTTGGACCAAAAAGACTGCCACATTATGTGTTCATCACTGTACGAACAATAGTTTTCCACTTCGCTATGGTCATATATATGTGTTAATGGATAGAATCTACTTTCACAGCTTTCCAGTGCTGAGTATTTCAACAATCAAGAGAGTATGATGTTTCTAAAGTCAGGAGAAATATATTCAGCGCCAGTGATGAGAAGGATATTGAATGATGAAATGGTTGACACTATATTTAAGTTTGCAAACCAATTCAACGCCCTCGGACTGACAGATTTCGAGAAAGCAATTTTGTGTGCTGTACGACTTTCTGCTCCAGGTATTTCCGAATATCTAAACTTTCTTAACAACCCTCATTGTATTATTGAGTAGGCATACTGTGGCCAAACATGGGATAATAATCAAAAGTGATCTTGATGTTGAATATTTTATTAATATTTCCCTCCAATGGGGTTTAATTATTAATCATCATTCCTTTTATATCTATAAATATAAAATGGGTGTCGAAAACAACCAAGTGTTCCGAATTTCGGCGGCATGTATCGACACCCTTCAGTTCAGGGACAACTAAAAGGATAAAAAGGGACCTCTCACTCTAAGAATCATTTAAACGATGTTTATACATGTATATCTTATTAAAACCACCAATTATAGTTTGAGAGTAATGTCATTCTAACAAATAAGAAACCCACTCGCCTGATTCAAGTTCATGCCGTAATGTCAGGGCCCGTATTCACAATCGTTTCAAGACAATACTGAATCTAAAATTGCAAAAAGTAAATTTACAAGCATTTCGTTTTCATTGTATTTAAACGGATATAATTTCGCCTAAATATTTCTTGTTACTCACTCTACACTTTTGCCATGTTTTATCAAAATATATTGTGTTACAATAACGTAGGAACAAAATGAAAATACCATTTTTAAGTCCAAGTCTGAGATTCAGTCTTAAAACGTTTGTGAATACGGGCCCAGGACTTGTTTTTGATGCTATGTACTAGAGATACGAGGGGTGTTTTTGATGCTATGTTCTAGAGATACGAGGGGTGTTTTTGATGCTATGTACTAGAGATACGAGGGGTGGTTTTGATGCTATGTACTAGAGATACGAGGGGTGTTTTTGATGCTATGTTCTAGAGATACGAGGGGTGGTTTTGATGCTATGTACTAGAGATACGAGGGGTGGTTTTGTTGCTATGTACTAGAGATACGAGGGGTGTTTTTGATGCTATGTTCTAGAGATACGAGGGGTGGTTTTGTTGCTATGTACTAGAGATACGAGGGGTGGTTTTGATGCTATGTTCTAGAGATACGGGGGGTGGTTTTGATGCTATGTACTAGAGATACGAAGGGTGTTTTTGATGCTATGTTCTAGAGATACGAGGGGTGGTTTTGTTGCTATGTACTAGAGATACGAGGGGTGGTTTTGATGCTATGTACTAGAGATACGAGGGGTGGTTTTGATGCTATGTACTAGAGATACGAGGGGTGGTTTTGATGCTATGTACTAGAGATACGAGGGGTGGTTTTGATGCTATGTACTATATATACGAGGGATGTTTTTGATGCTATGTACTATATATACGAGGGATGTTTTTGATGCTATGTACTAGAGATACGAGGGGTGGTTTTGATGCTATGTACTAGAGATACGAGGGGTGGTTTTGATGCTATGTACTAGAGATACGAGGGGTGGTTTTGATGCTATGTACTAGAGATACGAGGGGTGGTTTTGATGCTATGTACTAGAGATACGAGGGGTGGTTTTGATGCTATGTACTAGAGATACGAGGGGTGGTTTTGATGCTATGTACTATATATACGAGGGATGTTTTTGATGCTATGTACTAGAGATACGAGGGGTGGTTTTGATGCTATGTACTAGAGATACGAGGAGTGGTTTTGATGCTATGTACTAGAGATACGAGGGGTGGTTTTGATGCTATGTACTAGAGATACGAGGAGTGGTTTTGATGCTATGTACTAGAGATACGAGGGGTGGTTTTGATGCTATGTACTAGAGATACGAGGGGTGGTTTTGATGCTATGTACTAGAGATACGAGGGGTGGTTTTGATGCTATGTACTATATATACGAGGGATGTTTTTGATGCTATGTACTAGAGATACGAGGGGTGGTTTTGATGCTATGTACTAGAGATACGAGGGATGTTTTTGATGCTATGTACTATATATACGAGGGGTGGTTTTGATGCTATGTACTAGAGATACGAGGGGTGGTTTTGATGCTATGTACTATATATACGAGGGATGTTTTTGATGCTATGTACTATATATACGAGGGGTGGTTTTGATGCTATGTACTAGAGATACGAGGGGTGGTTTTGTTGCTATGTACTATATATACGAGGGATGTTTTTGATGCTATGTACTAGAGATACGAGGGGTGGTTTTGATGCTATGTACTAGAGATACGAGGGGTGGTTTTGATGCTATGTACTAGAGATACGAGGGGTGGTTTTGATGCTATGTACTAGAGATACGAGGGGTGTTCCGTATTCACCAAGAGGTGTGTGACATTTACGGGAAGGTTCAAATAGGTAGGTGGCGAAATTTAAATCCGTTCAAGAGGTGTTGAAAGATACTGCTCTCCATGGTCGTCCTGTAACTGACCGAGGAAAACGTCGACAGAATCCGTGAAATCCTGAAACCGATTGTCGATACACAATATGACAATTAGCACGGTTGACGAACGCGTCGTTAGCACGAGTTCATTTAATTTTGAAAAAATTAAAGTAAATACATGTAAATGCAAGATGAATACCACATTTGCTGATACAAGACCGAAAGGACTCCAGGATAACCAAAAAAACTTCTGAAAATGTATCCGAAATACAGTAAAAACCTTTTGCGAATTTAGTAACGGGTGACGAAACGTGGGTCCATTATTTTGAGCCGAAAAGGAAAGTATGTAACCAAATCTGGGCCACGAACAATGCGAGACGACCAGGTATTGCCAAAGAACGCGAACTGTTAAGAACTGTTAAGAAGGTTATGTATGCAATATCTTTCACTAACAGCGGTCCCGCCATACAAACGGCGGTGCCAAAAGGCAGAACTGCCACAGGACGGTTTTTTAAAATGTCGTATGAAAAGTACTACAAACAGCGTCGCACTAAAACAGGTCCTAAGTATATTCGTCTTCTGCATGACAGCATGCCCGGCCACAAAGCCCTATTGTAACGACTTCTTGGGTCACCGTTCTCCCGCACCCCTCATACTCGCCAGATCTGACCCCCGCGACCTGACCCCCGCGACCTGAACCCCTGCGACCTGACCCCAGCCATCTGATCCCCCGCGACCTGACCCCCTGCGACCGGATACCTGACCCCCTGCGACCTGACCCCAGCCACCTGACCCCCCTACGACCTGACCCCAGCCACCTGACCCCGCGACCTGACCCCCTGCGAACTGACCCCAGCCATCTGACCCCCCGCGACCTGACCCCCCTGCGACCGGAGACCTGACCCCCTGCGACCTGACCCCAGCCACCTGACCCCCTACGACCTGACCCCAGCCACCTGACTCCTGCGACCTGACCCCAACAACCAAACCCCCACGACCTGACCCCTGCGACCTGACCCCCGCGACCTGACCCCAGCCACCTGACCCCTGCGACCTGACCCCAGCCATCTGACCCCACCGCGACCTGACCCCCCTGCGACCGGAGACCTGACCCCCCTACGACCTGACCCCAGCCACCTGACCCCCCTACGACCTGACCCCAGCCACCTGACCCCCGCGCCCTGACCCCCTGCGAACTAACCCCAGCCATCTGACCCCCCGCGACCTGACCCCCCTGCGACCGGAGACCTGACCCCCTGCGACCTGACCCCAGCCACCTGACCCCTACGACCTGACCCCAGCCACCTGACCCCGCGACCTGACTCCTGCGACCTGACCCCAGCAACCAGACCCCCACGACCTGACCCCTGCGACCTGACCCCCACGACCTGACCCCAGCCACCTGACCCCTGCGACCTGACCCCAGCCACCTGACCCCTGCGACCTGACCCCTGCGACCTGACCCCAGCCACCTGACCCCGCGACCTGACCCCAGCCACCTGACCCCCGCGACCCGACCCCAGCGACCCGACCCCTGCGACCTGATCCCAGCAACCAGACCCCCACGACCTGACCCCTGCGACCTGACCCCCACGACCTGACCCCAGCGACCTGACCCCTGCGACCTGACCCCAGCCACCTGACCCCTGCGACCTGACCCCTGCGATCTGACCCCAGCCACCTGACCCCGCGACCTGACCCCATCCACCTGACCCCCGCGACCCGACCCCCGCGACCCGACCCCTGCGACCTGACTCAAGACTGAAACAACACTTATCTGGGAAGAGATATAACTCGAGGAATGGGCTGGTGCTGTTTACCAGTGTCTTAAGGGTATGCCTGAAAAAATATTTCAAAATTGGATTTACGCGGCTCAAAATGTGTCTTTCGGTTAGGGGGGGGGGGGTACTTCGTCGGAAGGAAATCGCAACAACACTTGATCACAAATGGTTATACATGTAGTATTCTAGTATCTATACCTATCGCATTATGTACGGAACACACCTCGTACACTCAGCAAAATTTCTAATTGGTCACTTCATATTTATCGGAGAGACCATACCATATATATCCGTTTTATGACTTTTAATTTTAGGGTTATTAGTGTTGATCTGTTGTAAATTTCACGTGAGAATCAATATGGATTAATGTATTCTGAATAGTTGTACAAAGGAAGTATTTATTGTGATGGTGTTTGCATTGTTGAATTTTCAGTCACTGTTAAATAATATCAATAAAATCCAAGTGACCAATTAGAAATTTTGCTGAGTGTATATGCATATATGTTGACAAAATAGTTTCATTCGCCACTTAATGTTTTCTAAGTTTACAGATATTGCACTGATGATTTTACTTTTAAAAAATCTTACTCAGTTATAGCAATTTGTTTTCATTATCGTCTCTTCCAGAATCACTTGAATTAGAAGATAGAGCCAGTGTTGATCGGTTCCATTCTGATATGCTGGATGCATTTGCGTATGAAGTCAAGAAGAACCATGAACATAATCATGCCCGTCTACTTATAGACACTTTCTGTTTGATGCCTCTTCTAGAGACAGTGAATAACATACAGAGAAATATCATCGCCAAATTTTCCATAGACGGACCTTCAAATTCCTCATAATATCCGCGGCTTTGCTCAAATAATACTGCCGCCCCATCGCTAAAATTGTGACTATGTGTTGTATGCGCCATCATAGGCGAGCCATTTTGGATTATAATCGGCTTTCAGCATTGAGAATTGAGATTTAAGCTGATGTAGTAATGTTGTAGTGTACGATCAAGAGGCCACAATAATTTACTTTTCAAAAGGAAACGTCGGCTTGTGAAATGGATTTAGCTTTATGTGCACATTGTTATTGTGGACCACATATTAAACTTTGTTGTACTGAGTTTAGAATTTAATTCTCATTACGCATTTTAATAATGTGTACGTGTATAATCAAGATGCAACACTAAGTTGTGTGAAACCAATTGTCAATGACTGTACCTTAGATTACGAGTATACACTGGAAAAAAAATCTAAACGTCGGAATATAAGAACAGAAACAAATGTACACATATGCGCCTATTTAACAGATTGGCAACCTGAAATATTCATAAAAATGTGGTCAATAATACAATTTTTTTATATTTTTAGAATTATTTTCAAAATTTTACTAAATTTATAAAGTTAGTCATACCTGTCGAATCGGAGTATCAGCGTCAATCATACCGACGGCCCTGGCGCGTTCTTCAGCGGTCATTCTCGCCATCTTTTCTGTTTTTCGTGTTGGACATACAACGTGGATTGCATTGAAATGAAATTTACCGCTTACTACATAGTACACGTGATCCTCGTGCCAAAAGTTGAAAATCGTACTCGTCGTCACGCGTGGTCAACCATGACGATAAATAGGTATTTTCTTTGTGAAAGTCGATAGAGTACTATCACTGGTATGCAACCATGTCAATGCGTGATGCAGTTATAAACGACGACACGTCATAGATTCGCAACGAAAAATGTAACCGCTTCTCTCCGCTAATGAGGACATGCAGACCAATTCGCTGTATGGTAAGTCTAAAATAATTAAATTCCAGAGACGATCGTGATTTTTCTTGGCTGCGTAATTTAACTTTTGACAGTATGTAATCCCAGTTTATGTATTCAATGTTATGTTTTCGGAAATTATACGGATAAACAAAATTATTGGCACAATTGTACAACTGAGGTTTAAGAAATATTATTAAATATCATTTATTTTAGTAAATATACTGTCAACGACAATGGAATAATGCACAACAAGAGTTTTAATGAATTTTATACTTATTTATACATCCTATGATGATGGAGAATCTGTTTTCGTTAATACGCTGGAACTAAGTAATATTGTGGTCGTGGAATCGACAGAGATGCAAGCCAGACCTGAGCAACACACCTTACCTATTGGAATAATTAGCTTACCAGTCTGTTTATTGAGAAACACATTGTTATGATCACATTCTATATCCCTACCAAACACAGTAAAAGAGCGTGATTTAAACTTCACTTTGCCATCACATATTAAAAACTTCAGAAATGACACTTTTTCATGTTTATGATATCGTATACAATGCCTTACTGTCGTCTCAGCACTGTCATTCCATAAGTCGCAAAAGCTGCATTTAAACCGGTCATTCTGAAACAGAAGTAAAAGAATAGCGAAGCAGGTCGATGCAAGTGTATAAAACAAAGTGGCTTAAGATTCACCAATTAAAAAATAATAGAAGTACCTTTCTATAAAAACTCATATATTTTATATGTGTATAGAAATTACATTGTTTTGTGTGTAGACCACTTATGCGAAATAAGCTATACTTATAAATGTATTATAATCGATATGTTTTCCGGTCAATCAATTTCCACTTAGATTCTTATACGTGTTTGAATCACTATTTGTATAGAAATCCCGAACAGGCCGGTTAGCGAAGTTTTTTTAAGCGTTCGACTACCAGAATTGAAATCGGGGTCAGCTGGCTACGGTCACTGAGAAGTAATTCGCCTCCAATCACTTTTGAAGTGGGAAAACTGTCAGTCGCTTGCAGCGGAGCCGAGAAATGCACTGGGTGTGAGAAATACAATTGTATTTGATCCCAGGTATATCCTATATAGACTGACAATGTCTGTATATGACATTTAAATTATCAAAACCATCTCGCACGATTTGTTCAGTAAGGGTGCAAGCAAACGTTAGTAGTCCGCCGGTAAACAAGTTCATGGCGTTTGATGCCGAAATGATGCATGCAAGTGCAACGTATACAAATGCATCCATGGTGGTCATTGTGCACACTGGACTGGGCTGGAACAATTTGGATAACAGTGGTAAAAGGAGTATTTCTGTCAGCGCGAGGTAACTCTGACTTCTTACTCTAGCTAGTTTAGGGAATGGAATTCTGATCGTAGGTTGTAGACGGAAGATTTGCAGCAAATATGATAACATAAGCAATTCGTTCTTAAAATTTATATAAAAAGAAACACATTAAATTCAAGAATAAGTGTACGCACTTACCATTTTACTAACAGAGATTCGTAATTGATCGATTGTTATCCTGAAACAAAATTAAAAACGCTTAGAAACTATTCCATTTGCATTAATGCTTTCGTTTAGAGATCATTACATAAAATCCGATTTCGCTGAGACATCATGACACACTCTGCGAGAAACCATGACATTCGAAGAAAACTTAATCGTAAAATATACAGTTACCAGGCGTTATTTTTGTGTGAAATTAGTTGTTTTGGCATTATATGGACAATGTTATACTGAGAAAAAGTTGTGATTAAAATGTATGTTTTTAAGCTATTGAACTGCAATGATAAAATACACTCCAAAGTAAACGATTCTAAAAGATAATATGACAAAATACCAATTTCACTCGTACTAGTGCAGCCAAAATAAATACTGAAGGCATAGACATGCACCGTGGTTCTTACCCTGGCTGAAAAACGAAGAAGAAACATTTGCTCTGTTTTAAAAACAACATAAGATACATATTTACCGAGATGTGTCCTCATAAGAGGAGAGAAGCGATGACATTTTTCGTTGCGAATCGATGACGTGTCGTCGTTTAGAACTGCAGCACGCATTGACATGGTTGCATACCAGTGACTATGCATAATACTAGAATGCCAAATTTTAAGTCGGCATATATGACATTTTTGTATTTTATTACATGGACGTTTAGAAACTTTGTTCAGTGTTTAGCAAGAGTTATCTATAATAGCCATAATGAATAAATGATTTATAATGAAATTCTAGCCGTTCATTTGCTCAGAAAAACAAAATATTTATTTTTAGAATACACTTATTGTATAAATTATTTTACGTGACACAGTTTAATACGTAGTCACAAAAGAAATTATACATACACGTAATATGAAATCATAACTTTTCAGTACTTATCAAGTTATTTTTTCGATGAATACATTGTTACATGTCTTGTAAGGTATTTAAGGCAATATGCACAATTCGAACCCTGTCCAATCACCCGTACTTCAATACTGTCAGTTCTAATCATTTGCCCGAGTTCAACGATATCCATACTCTCTGTGAAAAGGCCGATGTGTGCACATCAAACGTTGACATAATGAAAGTCGGACTGAAATACTGATGTTAAATGAAATCACGTTAATGCGTCTGGCAGGATGATACAAAACAAGCGAATCAGTTGCTAACCATTCCCGTTCAGACCGCAGCTTTAGTCTGAACCACAGGTACTTGAAGCAATTTTTTTCTGTACGGACCATTACTATAATACGAATACTTATTATAGTAATAGTCCACATATATAGAACATTAAAATATTTTGTTCAAGTACCTGTGGTTCAGACTAAGGCTGCGACAGTTAACCGCAGTTAAGTTATTTTCGGTCGTTCAGCTCGGGTCGGTTTTTGGAACCGTTTTGCGATTATTCGGTTCGGTACGTCAATGTTCGGTCTTTAGTTTACGCCGCTATATTTTTGACCAAACACTCATTCATATCATATATAATTATATATATCGAGGGGTTAGCGCCAGAATCTACCATCTCCTTAATAAATGTATGTTGAGATAGATGGTTCTGGCACCAACACCTCGACATAAGTTTATTTCTAGTCGTAACTAGCCATTAAACTACCAGGTATTGCTATTGTTATGTATGTCACATATATTTATATGACTGGACCGAATAAGCGAAAATCGGTGATGTATTCGATACCGAACCGAGGGAAACATGTATCGTTGCAACTCTAGTTCAGCAGGCCATATATGACTACACCTGCTCAAATGTTTATACAAGGGGGCGACTCTTACACAAACTGATCGTTGGCGCAGTGAGAACTCTCATGAACAGCAGTTGAACATGATAGCAAGGAGCGACATATGGGCATGTATACAGTTCATATTCCCCCGCTACACTGCTTCCTGTCATCATAATTGTGGCCATCCGGGCTATTGACGTATATGTGACTTTGCGTGGTAACACCTATCTGATTCGTATTGGTCTGAAGTCCTCATCAGGTTGATAAAGTTGACGTATTATCGATGTTATTCTTTCTTTTCATATTACGTGAACATAAAGCGTGATGTTGACAATAACGTTCATGATTATAGTTATGTATAGTTTCTTTTGATACATTTAAAATTAAGATATGTAAATATAACGTGCCTTTCTGATGCGAAAATTGCCATATTTAACATGCTTAGTTGATATGTAGTACATGTATATATTCTAGTGCATACTATATTATTTTTTCTTGACATAAGGTGCTCATTGTGACATTGCGATCAGCCTGTCCGTCGTCGACCATCATCCGTCGTCGACCATCATTCACCGTCGACCATCATGCGCCGTCGACCATCATCCGTCGTCGACCATCATTCACCGTCGACCATCATGCGCCGTCGACCATCATCCACCGTCGACCATCATGCGCCGTCGACCATCATGCGCCGTCGACCATCATCCACCGTCGACCATCATGCGCCGTCGACCATCATCCGCCGTCGACCATCATCCACCGTCGACCATCACGCGCCGTCGACCATCATCCACCGTCGACCATCATGCGCCGACGACCATCATTCACCGTCGACCATCATGCGCCGTCGACCATCATTCACCGTCGACCATCATGCGCCGTCGACCATCATCCACCGTCGACCATCATCCACCGTCGACCATCATGCGCCGTCGACCATCATGCGCCGTCGACCATCATCCACCGTCGACCATCATGCGCCGTCGACCATCATCCACCGTCGACCATCATGCGCCGTCGACCATCATCCACCGTCGACCATCATGCGCCGTCGACCATCATGCGCCGTCGACCATCATCCACCGTCGACCATCATCCACCGTCGACCATCATCCACCGTCGACCATCATCCACCGTCGACCATCATGCGCCGTCGACCATCATCCACCGTCGACCATCATGCGCCGTCGACCATCATGCGTTCTATATGAATAGGACACTCTCTGTTTCTATGTCATATACAGACAATAAAGTTATATGCGTCGATATTTTTCTTGTACTTGTATATATTGTTTTGAAATGATGATTAAAAAAATGAGCTCGCTGGATCTCTGTTCGGGGTTCTGTTTTGTGAATGTGACATTCCTTGTATTTCTGTTGCTCAATTTAAAAGATTATTTGGAACACAAGTCGTTATTGTTACTTCAATTATTTTGTTACACGATGTCTTTCTTGCAGAGTTGTATAGATCTACAGCGTTGCATTCTTTAATTTCCTTTATTTTATTGTTTCTGTTTTATTTAAAGTATTTTATGATCAAATCAGTCCTCAGTTTGTTGGGTCCATTCTGGATAATTGTTTTACACATTTTAATTGTTGTTAGCAATGCCATTTATAATAAAAATGAATTGAACAAATGACCTGAGTCTGTCAAGCCAAAGATACTTGCTTAATGATGAAGTTCTAGGTACTGTGATTAAAATAGGTGTTTGTATAAAGGTGATATTGTTTAACAATGTGAACATGTCGTAAAGTGTTGGCGTTAAAATAATGGTCATGTGTGAAGGGCTGGGTCGTTATTCATCTTTGTATCCTAGTAGATTAGTCGAGGCATTCATTTCGGTCGCTCAGTTCCTCAAAACTTCTAGTTCGGCTCGAAATTACATGAAGTTGCAACAGTTCGATCTAAAACGACTAGTTGATTCCCAATTTTAATTTCTTTAATTTCATATAAAATATATAGTAAGGGACGTCATATTTAAAGAGATCTGATTTTGAGCGTACAGAGTTTCCAAGCAGTGTAAATGTGTGCTCCAATATCGGCCAATATATAATACATATTTTAATGTGTAATCTTACAAAAATTGCCTGAGATTTTGTATTAAATATGTTGTTACATTATCAATTGTCTTGTTGTAATTTGTGACCAGTGGCCTAGCGATCTGTATCACGGACATATGTCCGTGTCTCTATATAGGTTTCATCAACCAGAGACTACAATGTATATATTTGTAAGTAGAATGACAAGGTAGGTATGTTTATGAATGTCGTACCCGTACCGGGATCATTACAGTATCATCTAGGTCAACTAAAGCAATGTTAGTTGCGGTCAACATTTGAGGCGGATAGGGTTTCGAATAACCTTCGAATATCGCCTTATGTTCGATGAGACCTATCTCGTATGTTCATTATCATTGACATGTTTGCAGGATCCGCACACAAGAATGTTGTATAATCACAAGGGAAATGCAGCTGTCAGAAACTTCATGGAGAGAGATTAAGATGTTACAGAGAACACAACATATACAAAGCAAGCAATGCTGTCCATGCAGTCTACAAAACATTAGGCAATTAGGAGGTGCAAGGGTAGACATGTATGGGAACATGGGTGCAAGGGTAAACATGTATGGGAATATGGGTGCAAGGATCAACCTGTATGGCAATATGGGTGCAAGGGTAAACATGTATGGGAATATGGGTGCAAGGGTAAACCTGTATGGGAATATGGGTGCAAGGGTAAACATGTATGGGAATATGGATGCACGGATAAACATGTATGGGAATGTGGGTGCAAGGGTAAACATGTATGGGAATATGGATGCAAGGGTAAACATGTATGGGAATGTGGGTGCAAGGTAAACATGTATGGCAATATGGGTGCAAGGGTAAACATGTATGGGAATATGGGTGCAAGGGTAAACATGTAGGGGAATGTGGGTGCAAGGGTAAACATGTACTAGTATGAGAATATGGGTGCAAGGGTAAACATGTATGGGAATATGGGTTCAAGGGTAAACATGTATGGGAATATGGGTGCAAGGGTAAACCTGTAGGGGAATGTGGGTGCAAGGGTAAACATGTATGAGAATATGGGTGCAAGGGTACACCTGTATGGGAATGTGGGTGCAAGGGTAAACATGTATGGGAATTTGGGTGCAAGGGTAAACATGTATGGGACTATGGCTGCAAGGGTAAACCTGTATGGGAATATGGGTGCAAGAGTAAACATGTATGGGAATATGGGTGCAAGGGTAAACCTGTATAGGAATATGGGTACAAGGGTAAACCTGTATAGGAATATGGGTACAAGGGTAAACCTGTATGGGAATATGGGTGCAAGGGTAAACATGTATGGGAATATGGGTGCAAGGGTAAACATGTATGGGAATATGGGTGCAAGGGTAACATGTATGGGAATATGGGTGCAAGGGTAGACATGTATGGGAATATGGGTGCAAGGGTAAACATGTATGGGAATTCGGGTGCAAGGGTAAACATGTATGGGAATATGGATGCAAGGGTAAAAATGTATAGGAATATGGATGCAAGGGTAAACATGTATGGGAATATGGGTGCAAGAGTAAACATGTATGGGAATATGGATGCAAGGGTAAATATGCATGAGAATATGGATGCAAGGGTAAACATGTATGGGAATATGGGTGCAAGAGTAAACATGTATGGGAATATGGATACAAGGGTAAATATGCATGGGAATATGGGTGCAAGGGTAAACATGTATGGGAATATGGATACAAGGGTAAATATGCATGGGAATATGGGTGCAAGGGTAAACATGTATGGGAATATGGATACAAGGGTAAATATGCATGGGAATATGGGTGCAAGGGTAAACATGTAGGGGTAAATGGGGTATTTGTCCACTGGGCATGTCTTTAGAAAAGTTTAGAGGAGAAATTTATAGATTCGTAGGTTAACAGCAAACACACGAAAAGGAAAAAATGTCCAGAAACTGTATGTGATTCTTGACTTTAGACAATAGTGTAATCTCAGACGCTGATACATTATTGAACGTTCAGTATTCTTGTGTCTTCAGTATGATTGAATGCTGTTTAAATATTATATTGTTTATGTATTGTTAATAAACTCAAACGTTCGCTTTGGTTGAACATACTTATACAAGATGTCATTTTTTTCATAACACAATATGAGCGCTGCTATTGGATTTACAACCTCTTCTGTAAGTGACGTCATTTCAAGAACACGCAACATATGGTGTCACTATTTGCGAGCAGGAAACACTATTAACTCTATATGATCACTTCGTTTTCATATTACCATATATAATTATATGAGCTTTTGGAATATGAGCAAATTGGTCGACTTTGCAAACTTATAATACTTGTATATACTTGTGTATAAGCTACTATGTGTCTACTCTTCGGCCACAAGCGTCATATTGCAACAAGTGGGTGCGTATAAGCTACTATTTGTCTACTCTTCTGCCACAAGCGTCATATTGCAACAAGTGGGTGTGTATAAGCTACTATTTGTCTACTCTTCGGCCACAATCGTCATATTGCAACAAGTGTGTGTGTATAAGCTACTATTTGTCTACTCTTCGATCACAAGCGTCATATTGCAACAAGTGGGTGTGTATAAGCTACTATTTGTCTACTCTTCGGCCACAAGCGTCATATTGCAACAAGTGGGTGTGTATAAGCTACTATTTGTCTACTCTTCGGCCACAAGCGTCATATTGCAACAAGTGGGTGTGTATCAATTGATGTGTTCGAAATTTAATGGCATTTGTTTTATAAAACAAGTATGATAGTTTATTGGAATATTGTAATATTTCCGTAGAGGACTATAACCCGTCTAGCGGTATACTAACTCGCGGACCTTATGGTACAAGTAAATACTAAACATAACTATTTTAATACAGAACTATTATAATCTTTTCATTATTTGTGATACATGGTTATACATAACTACGTCAACTACATTTTAATCGTAATTCACATAATGAACGCGTAGTCCTATATATTATATACTAAAACTTGAGCTGTCATCAACAGACGTGTACATTCCTCGCAACATCCCATTTTACTTCTTCTGTCCAATAATATCGTTTATAGCGAATCCGGCAACTCTGCTGGTACGGGAACCGTCTGTTGATCTGTAAATTAGAAATGGAACTACATCAAATACATCATGACATCAAATACAACATGACATCCAAAGCAACATATAATCAAATACAACATGTCATCAATACAACATGTCATCAATACAACATGACATCAAATACAACATGACATCAAATACAACATGACATCAAATACAACATATCATCAAATACAAGATGACATCCAATACAACATGACATCAAATACAACATATCATCAAATACAAGATGACATCCAATACAACATGACATCAATACAACATGACATCAAATACAACATGACATCAAATACAACATGACATCCAATACAACATATCATCAAATACAACATGGCATCCAATACAACATATCATCAAATACAACATGACATCCAATACAACATGACATCCAATACAACATGACATCCAATACAACATGACATCCAATACAACATGACATCCAATACAACATGACATCAGTACAACATGACATCAATACAACATGACATCAAATACAGCAAGACATCCAATACAACATGACATCGATACAACATGACATCAATACAACATGACATCAAATACAACAAGACATCCAATACAACATGACATCAATACAACATGACATCAAATACAACACGAAACCTTACAAACGTTGAATGGAACCCTAAAGTGATCTAAGAGTGTGACCGCTAATCAGGGACAAATTTACTAATGGTATTTAATTTTATATGAAAACTATGTACATTCTGGGGAAATTACTCGAAAAGTTCACGAATTATATTCAGACTGATATAACTATCTATAAGATGCAATTAATGCCATTCTATTTTGAGTCGTAGACTAATTAACGCGTGTCTTCAGACGGCTTCGTTTCGTTTTAATTTGACTTTTAGCCGTTCTTTAGACAGATATGGATGTTATGGTACTGCTAATGTACTCTGATAGAACCCTACTTTAGACAGATGTGGATGCTATGGTACTGCTAATGTTCTCTGATAGAACCCTTCTTTAGACAGATGTGGATGCTATGGTACTGCTAATGTACTCTGATAGAACCCTTCTTTAGACAGATGTGGGTGTTATGGTACTGCTAATGTACTCGGATAGAACCCTTCTTTAGACAGATGTGGATGTTATGGTACTGCTAATGTACTCTGATAGAACCGTTCTTTAGACAGATGTGGATGTTATGGTACTGCTAATGTACTCTGATAGAACCTTAATTGAGACATAATTATATGGGTGCTATGGTACTGCTAATGTTCTCTGATAGAACCCTACTTTAGACAGATGTGGATGCTATGGTACTGCTAATGTACTCTGATAGAACCCTACTTTAGACAGATGTGGATGCTATGGTACTGCTAATGTACTCTGATAGAACCCTTCTTTAGACAGATGTGGATGCTAAGGTACTGCTAATGTACTCTGATAGAACCTTAATTGAGACATATGTGGATGCTATGGTACTGCTAATGTACTCTGATAGAACCCTTCTTTAGACAGATGTGGATGCTAAGGTACTGCTAATGTACTCTGATAGAACCTTAATTGAGACATATGTGGATTCTATGGTACTGCTAATGTACTCTGATAGAACCCTTCTTTAGACAGATGTGGATGCTAAGGTACTGCTAATGTACTCTGATAGAACCTTAATTGAGACAGGTGTGGATGCTATGGTACTGCTAATGTACTCTGATAGAACCCTTCTTTAGACAGGTGTGGATGTTATGGTACTGCTAATGTTCTCTGATAGAACCCTACTTTAGACAGGTGTGGATGCTATGGTACTGCTAATGTACTCTGATAGAACCCTTTTTTAGACAGATGTGGGTGCTATGGTACTGCTAATGTTCTCTGATAGAACCGTTCTTTAGCCAGATGTGGGTGCTATGGTACTGCTAATGTTCTCTGATAGAACCCTACTTTAGACTGATGTGGATGCTATGGTACTGCTAATGTACTCTGATAGAACCGTTCTTTAGACAGATGTGGATGCTATGGTACTGCTAATGTACTCTGATAGAACCGGTATTTAGACAGATGTGGGTGCTATGGTACTGCTAATGTACTCTGATAGAACCCTTCTTTAGACAGATATGGATGCTATGGTACTGCTAATGTTCTCTGATAGAACCTTTCTTTAGACAGATGTGGATGCTATGGTACTGCTAATGTACTCTGATAGAACCCTTCTTTTGACAGATGTGGATGTTATGGTACTGCTAATGTACTCTGATAGAACCCTTCTTTAGACAGATGTGGATGCTATTGTACTACTAATGTACTCTGATAGAACCCTTCTTTAGACAGATGTGGGTGCTATGGTACTGCTTATGTACTCTGATAGAACCCTTCTTTAGCCAAATGTGGATGCTATGTTACTGCTAATGTACTCTGATAGAACCGTTCTTTAGCCAGATGTGGGTGCTATGGTACTGCTAATGTACTCTGATAGAACCCTTCTTTAGACAGATGTGGATGCTATGGTACTGCTAATGTACTCTGATAGAACCCTTCTTTAGCCAGATGTGGATGCTATGGTACTGCTAATGTACTCTGATAGAACCCTTCTTTAGCCAGATGTGGGTGCTATGGTACTGCTAATGAACTCTGATAGAACCATTCTCTAGACAGATGTGGATGCTATGGTACTGCTAATGTTCTCTGATAGAACCTTAATTGAGACATATGTGGATGCTATGGTACTGCTAATGTACTCTGATAGAACCGTTGCTTAGACAGATGTGGATGCTAAGGTACTGCTAATGTACTCTGATAGAACCGTTCTTTAGACAGATGTGGGTGCTATGGTACTGCTAATGTACTCTGATAGAACCCTTCTTTAGACAGATGTGGATGCTAAGGTACTGCTAATGTACTCTGATAGAACCTTAATTGAGACATATGTGGATGCTATGGTACTGCTAATGTACTCTGATAGAACCCTTCTTTAGACAGATGTGGATGCTAAGGTACTGCTAATGTACTCTGATAGAACCTTAATTGAGACATATGTGGATTCTATGGTACTGCTAATGTACTCTGATAGAACCCTTCTTTAGACAGATGTGGATGCTAAGGTACTGCTAATGCACTCCGATAGAACCTTAATTGAGACATATGTGGATGCTATGGTACTGCTAATGTCCTCTGATAGAACCGTTCTTTAGACAGATGTGGATGCTAAGGTACTGTTAATGTACTCTGATAGAACCTTAATTGAGACATATGTGGATGCTATGGTACTGCTAATGTACTCTGATAGCACCGTTCTTTAGACAGATGTGGATGCTATGGTACTGCTAATGTACTCGGATAGAACCCTTCTTTAGACAGGTGTGGATGCTATGGTACTGCTAATGTACTCTGATTGAACCGTTATTTAGACAGATGTGGGTGCTATGGTACTGCTAATGTACTCGGATAGAACCCTTCTTTAGACAGGTGTGGATGCTATGGTACTGCTAATGTACTCTGATAGAACCCTTCTTTAGCCAGATGTGGATGCTATGGTACTGCTAATGTACTCTGATAGAACCCTTCTTTAGACAGGTGTGGATGCTATGGTACTGCTAATGTACTCTGATAGAACCCTACTTTAGACAGGTGTGGATGCTATGGTACTGCTAATGTACTATGATAGAACCCTTCTTTAGACAGATGTGGATGTTATGGTACTGCTTATGTACTCGGATAGAACCCTTCTTTAGACAGGTGTGGATGCTATGGTACTGCTAATGTACTCTGATAGAACCCTACTTTAGACAGATGTGGATGCTATGGTACTGCTAATGTACTATGATAGAACCCTTCTTTAGACAGATGTGGATGTTATGGAACTGCTAATGTACTCGGATAGAACCCTTCTATAGACAGGTGTGGATGCTATGGTACTGCTAATGTACTCTGATAGAACCCTTCTTTAGACAGATGTGGATGCTATGGTACTGCTAATGTACTCTGATAGAACCCTTCTTTAGACAGGTGTTGATGCTATGGTACTGCTAATGTACTCTGATAGAACCCTTCTTTAGACAGGTGTGTATGCTATGGTACTGCTAATGTACTCTGATAGAACCCTTCTTTAGACAGGTGTGTATGCTATGGTACTGCTAATGTTCTCTGATAGAACCCTACTTTAGACAGATGTGTATGCTATGGTACTGCTAATGTACTCTGATAGAACCCTACTTTAGACAGATGTGTATGCTATGGTACTGCTAATGTTCTCTGATAGAACCCTACTTTAGACAGATGTGTATGCTATGGTACTGCTAATGTACTCTGATAGAACCCTACTTTAGACAGATGTGTATGCTATGGTACTGCTAATGTACTCTGATAGAACCGTTCTTTAGCCAGATGTGGATGCTATGGTACTGCTAATGTACTCTGATAGAACCGTTCTTTAGACAGATGTGGATGTTATGGTACTGCTAATGTACTCTGATAGAACCCTTCTTTAGCCAGATGTGTATGCTATGGTACTGCTAATGTACTCTGATAGAACCCTTCTTTAGACAGGTGTGGGTGCTATGGTACTGCTTATGTACTCTGATAGAACCCTTCTTTAGACAGGTGTGGGTGCTATGGTACTGCTAATGTACTCTGATAAAACCGTTCTTTAGACAGATGTGGATGCTATGGTACTGCTAATGTACTCTGATAGAACCTTAATTGAGACATATATGGGTGCTATGGTACTGCTAATGTTCTCTGATAGAACCCTTCTTTAGACAGGTGTGGGTGCTATGGTACTGCTAATGTTCTCTGATAGAACCCTTCTTTAGCCAGATGTGGATGCTATGGTACTGCTAATGTACTCTGATAGAACCGTTCTTTAGACAGGTGTGGGTGCTATGGTACTGCTAATGTTCTCTGATAGAACCCTTCTTTAGACAGATGTGGGTGCTATGGTACTGCTAATGTACTCTGATAGAACCCTTCTTTAGACAGGTGTGGGTGCTATGGTACTGCTAATGTACTCTGATAGAATCCTACTACTTTAGACAAATGTGGATGCTATGGTACTGCTAATGTACTCTGATAGAACCGTTCTTTAGACAGATGTGGATGCTATGGTACTGCTTATGTACTCTGATAGAACCGTTCTTTAGACAGATGTGGATGCTATGGTACTGCTTATGTACTCTGATAGAACCGTTCTTTAGACAAATGTGGATGCTATGGTACTGCTAATGTACTCTGATAGAACCGTTCTTTAGACAGATGTGGATGCTATGGTACTGCTAATGTACTCTGATAGAACCGTTCTTTAGACAAATGTGGATGCTATGGTACTGCTAATGTACTCTGATAGAACCGTTCTTTAGACAGATGTGGATGCTATGGTACTGCTAATGTACTCTGATAGAACCCTTCTTCAGACTTATGTGAATCCTATGGTACTGCTAATATATTCTGATAAAACCCTACTTCAGACAGATGGGATGCTATGGTACTGCTAATGTACTCTGATAGAACCGTTCTTTAGACAGATGTGGATGCTATGGTACTGCTAATGTACTCGGATAGAACCGTTCTTTAGACAGGTGTGGATGCTAAGGTACTGCTAATGTACTCTGATTGAACCGTTCTTTAGACAGGTGTGGATGCTATGGTATTGCTAATGTACTCTGATAGAACCCTTCTTTAGACAGATGTGGATGCTATGGTACTGCTAATGTACTCTGATAGAACCCTACTTTAGACAGATGTGTATGCTATGGTACTGCTAATGTACTCTGATAGAACCCTTCTTTAGACAGGTGTGGATGTTATGGTACTGCTAATGTACTCTGATAGAACCCTACTTTAGACAGGTGGGGATGTTATGGTACTGCTAATGTACTATGATAGAACACTTCTTTAGACAGATGTGTATGCTATGGTACTGCTAATGTACTCTGATAGAACTCTACTTTAGACAGATGTGGATGCTAAGGTACTGCTAATGTACTCTGATAGAACCGTTCTTTAGTCAGATGTGTATGCTATGGTACTGCTAATGTACTCTGATAGAACCCTTCTTTAGACAGATGTGGATGTTATGGTACTGCTAATGTACTCTGATAGAACCCTTCTTTAAACAGGTGTGGGTGCTATGGTACTGCTAATGTACTCTGATAAAACCGTTCTTTAGACAGATGTGGATGCTATGGTACTGCTAATGTACTCTGATAGAACCTTAATTGAGACATATATGGGTGCTATGGTACTGCTAATGTTCTCTGATAGAACCCTTCTTTAGACAGGTGTGGGTGCTATGGTACTGCTAATGTTCTCTGATAGAACCCTTCTTTAGCCAGATGTGGATGCTATGGTACTGCTAATGTACTCTGATAGAACCGTTCTTTAGACAGGTGTGGGTGCTATGGTACTGCTAATGTTCTCTGATAGAACCCTTCTTTAGACAGATGTGGGTGCTATGGTACTGCTAATGTACTCTGATAGAACCCTTCTTTAGACAAATGTGGATGCTATGGTACTGCTAATGTACTCTGATAGAACCGTTCTTTAGACAGATGTGGATGCTATGGTACTGCTAATGTACTCTGATAGAACCCTTCTTCAGACTTATGTGAATCCTATGGTACTGCTAATATATTCTGATAAAACCCTACTTCAGACAGATGGGATGCTATGGTACTGCTAATGTACTCTGATAGAACCGTTCTTTAGACAGATGTGGATGCTATGGTACTGCTAATGTACTCGGATAGAACCGTTCTTTAGACAGGTGTGGATGCTAAGGTACTGCTAATGTACTCTGATTGAACCGTTCTTTAGACAGGTGTGGATGCTATGGTATTGCTAATGTACTCTGATAGAACCCTTCTTTAGACAGATGTGGATGCTATGGTACTGCTAATGTACTCTGATAGAACCCTACTTTAGACAGATGTGTATGCTATGGTACTGCTAATGTACTCTGATAGAACCCTTCTTTAGACAGGTGTGGATGTTATGGTACTGCTAATGTACTCTGATAGAACCCTACTTTAGACAGGTGGGGATGTTATGGTACTGCTAATGTACTATGATAGAACACTTCTTTAGACAGATGTGTATGCTATGGTACTGCTAATGTACTCTGATAGAACTCTACTTTAGACAGATGTGGATGCTAAGGTACTGCTAATGTACTCTGATAGAACCGTTCTTTAGTCAGATGTGTATGCTATGGTACTGCTAATGTACTCTGATAGAACCCTTCTTTAGACAGATGTGGATGTTATGGTACTGCTAATGTACTCTGATAGAACCCTTCTTTAAACAGGTGTGGGTGCTATGGTACTGCTAATGTACTCTGATAAAACCGTTCTTTAGACAGATGTGGATGCTATGGTACTGCTAATGTACTCTGATAGAACCTTAATTGAGACATATATGGGTGCTATGGTACTGCTAATGTTCTCTGATAGAACCCTTCTTTAGACAGGTGTGGGTGCTATGGTACTGCTAATGTTCTCTGATAGAACCCTTCTTTAGCCAGATGTGGATGCTATGGTACTGCTAATGTACTCTGATAGAACCGTTCTTTAGACAGGTGTGGGTGCTATGGTACTGCTAATGTTCTCTGATAGAACCCTTCTTTAGACAGATGTGGGTGCTATGGTACTGCTAATGTACTCTGATAGAACCCTTCTTTAGACAGGTGTGGGTGCTATGGTACTGCTAATGTACTCTGATAGAATCCTACTACTTTAGACAAATGTGGATGCTATGGTACTGCTAATGTACTCTGATAGAACCGTTCTTTAGACAGATGTGGATGCTATGGTACTGCTAATGTACTCTGATAGAACCGTTCTTTAGACAAATGTGGATGCTATGGTACTGCTAATGTACTCTGATAGAACCGTTCTTTAGACAGATGTGGATGCTATGGTACTGCTAATGTACTCTGATAGAACCCTTCTTCAGACTTATGTGAATCCTATGGTACTGCTAATATATTCTGATAAAACCCTACTTCAGACAGATGGGATGCTATGGTACTGCTAATGTACTCTGATAGAACCGTTCTTTAGACAGATGTGGATGCTATGGTACTGCTAATGTACTCGGATAGAACCGTTCTTTAGACAGGTGTGGATGCTAAGGTACTGCTAATGTACTCTGATTGAACCGTTCTTTAGACAGGTGTGGATGCTATGGTACTGCTAATGTACTCTGATAGAACCCTTCTTTAGACAGGTGTGGATGCTATGGTATTGCTAATGTACTCTGATAGAACCCTTCTTTAGACAGATGTGTATGCTATGGTACTGCTAATGTACTCTGATAGAACCCTTCTTTAGACAGGTGTGGATGTTATGGTACTGCTAATGTACTCTGATAGAACCCTACTTTAGACAGGTGGGGATGTTATGGTACTGCTAATGTACTATGATAGAACACTTCTTTAGACAGATGTGTATGCTATGGTACTGCTAATGTACTCTGATAGAACTCTACTTTAGACAGATGTGGATGCTAAGGTACTGCTAATGTACTCTGATAGAACCGTTCTTTAGTCAGATGTGTATGCTATGGTACTGCTAATGTACTATGATAGAACCCTTCTTTAGACAGATGTGGATGTTATGGTAATGCTAATGTACTCTGATAGAACCCTTCTTTAGACAGATGTGGATGTTATGGTACTGCTAATGTACTCGGATAGAACCCTTCTTTAGACAGATGTGGATGCTATGGTACTGCTAATGTACTCTGATAGAACCCTACTTTAGACAGGTGTGGATGCTATGGTACTGCTAATGTACTCTGATAGAACCCTTCTTTAGACAGGTGTGGATGCTATGGTACTGCTAATGTACTCTGATAGAACCCTACTTTAGACAGGTGTGGATGCTATGGTACTGCTAATGTACTATGATAGAACCCTACTTTAGACAGGTGTGGATGCTATGGTACTGCTAATGTACTCTGATAGAACCCTACTTTAGACAGGTGTGGATGCTATGGTACTGCTAATGTACTCTGATAGAACCCTACTTTAGACAGATGTGGATGCTATGGTACTGCTAATGTACTCTGATAGAACCCTACTTTAGACAGGTGTGGGTGCTATGGTACTGCTAATGTACTCTGATAGAACCCTTCTTTAGACAGATGTGGATGTTATGGTACTGCTAATGTACTCTGATAGAACCCTTCTTTAGACAGATGTGGATGCTATGGTACTGCTAATGTACTCTGATAGAACCCTTCTTTAGACAGGTGTGGGTGCTATGGTACTGCTAATGTACTCTGATAGAACCCTTCTTTAGACAGGTGTGGGTGCTATGGTACTGCTAATGTACTATGATAGAACCCTACTTTAGACAGATGAGGATGCTATGGTACTGCTAATGTACTCTGATAGAACCCTTCTTTAGACAGATGTGGATGTTATGGTACTGCTAATGAAATATAATACTTACAATGTACGTAGAAGAACCTTTTGATTGACATCAGATATTACGAACGGAGACACATAATCCGTCCACATCGTGCCGCCGTCGGTACTGTACTGTAAGCCTAGATTAGGGAATTCTGCCTTCATTGTCACCTGGAAATCTCGACTATTACTTGTAGCTATTCTGAAAAGTATATTGATTCCTAGTACACATATATGCTTAGTCAGGAAATTAACGATTGTTTCACATAAACATTACGCATACAAGCATGTTTGTATCATGTCTAATTGCGTCGAATCGAGTGAATTTTACCAGGCATACGCATCAGGTAAAAATAGTTCACTTTTCTTCATGAATCTGAAATGAAATCCAAAATATTCTGAGCACCCAAGTATTTGTATAGAATTATGTCGCATAATAGATCCCGATGTCGTTTGAGTTACGCGAATTGGTGTTTCTACAAGACGAATAAGAATAATGCACCGTGTTTGTATTTCTGTTATTAATGCTTTGTTTTCATTAACAAACAAAATTATAGTTTATATGCTTGCACTCGACAATAAAAGTACACACTCCATCAATCATGCTTGTACTCGACAATATCAGTACACAATCCATCAATCATGCTTGCACTCGACAATATCAGTACACAATCCATCAATCATACTTGTACTCGACAATATCAGTACACAATCCATCAATCATACTTGCACTCGACAATATCAGTACACAATCCATCAATCATACTTGCACTCGACAATATCAGTACACAATCCATCAATCATACTTGTACTCGAAAATATCAGTACACAATCCATCAATCATGCTTGCACTCGACAATATCAGTACACAATCCATCAATCATGCTTGCACTCGACAAGATCAGTATACAATCCATCAATCATGCTTGCACTCGACAATATCAGTACACAATCCATCAATCATGCTTGCACTCGACAATATCAGTACACAATCCATCAATCATGCTTGTACTCGACAATATCAGTACACAATCCATCAATCATGCTTGCACTCGACAATATCAGTACACAATCCATCAATTATGCTTCCACTCGACAATATCAGTACACAGTATCATGCTTTTCGGCGTTTTGCGTGTTTCTTTCTCAATTTGCATTAGTTTTACAATTACAGTACACATTGACAGACATTTCACGGTTGCGCTATGTGGAAGTAAACGAGCCAATTTTATTGTGACACAGGAAGGCAGTCAAACGTTATGACTGGTTACAAACTTACGATACACCCGGTATAGGAATCCTGTAATTAACACGATCTCTATCCAGCTTTGGAAGTTCCCGGTATCCCACTATGTTAGCGAACATTTCCCAGTCACGTTCTGGTGTAACTGTCGTGTTCTCCCAACCTTCCTTGTGCCAGGCTCTCTCAGCTAGCGCCAACATTCGGGGAAACAACATATGTTGCAGAGTTTTCTTGTCTTTTATAAGTTCTGTCCATCCAAATGATTGAATTCCTGCAAAATAACTTTATATTTATCTACTGTCTACAATGTATTGTTTTTCTTTTGGTAATCCGACTGATGTGAGTGATGGTTATATTACCAATATATATGTTTCGCCCTCTTGTAAATTAGAGGCACCCTCTCAATCATTTAATAGAGGCATCATTATTTGAATGTTGTAACGATAGCTATCAATATTGGAACCATGGTGTGCGCAATCACTATAAGAATACACAATGTTACATGTTCTAACATAAAATATTTTAAACAGCGTTTTACAAGTTAGTAGACAGGAACAGAGAAGGCAATAAAAGACTTGAACGTCGTATTGTATGGCTTTGATCTGTAATCATTATTAGTATATCACCATTGTAGAAATTAAATATTATACTATAACACTTAGTGTGCATTAGTGTATATGTGAAAAAGTCAGCATTGCATCCCCAAGAACGACAGTTACGTTACTTACCTTTTATATTGTCCGGAATGTTCAAAGGATCACAGTTGACATCATCAACACCACACACAGTTAACCTCGTCAAAGGTTCTCCGGATCTCTTCACGTCTATGTTATTGTACAAGTGTTCTGGACGAAGTGAAAACACTTTGTGAGTGTCCAAATATCTAAGAAAAATGAAAGCAATGATATATTTTTTAAGTTATTCGAGGCTGTTCATAACTGATTCCAATGGTTTCAATTGACTTCCAGACGTTATTGAAACATTGTTGCCTTTCCTTGGAAATCCTATATAACATGTATATAAAGTATGGTGGCATATTTCTGCCACCAGATTACTACTTAATTAACTAGATCATTATGTAGGTTATCACGTTAAAAAAACAATTTAACTACTTAATTAACGAGACACTTATGTAGTTAACTAGATACTATTAGTTACCTAAAAATTATGTGGCTAATGCGTTACCCATCTAGTTAACTAGATACTTAACTGGATAATTATGTCGTAAACTAGCTACTTAAATCGTTAACCACTCAATTAACTAGATAATTATGTAATTAGTTAACTAGATATTTATCGCGTTAACTATTTAAAAATTATCTAAAATAGATTGTCCGTTCTGTGTTTAAGTGGGTAAGTGGTGGCAGTTGTGGGGACTATCAGACAATGTTTAGTGTTAACTTATTGATCTGGTATGAATATTTATCACGATACTTATCTACTTAACCCCATCATTATCTAGTTAATTAAGTAGTTAACTGGTGGCAGAAATATGCCACCATAATAAAGCGAACTTTGTGTACAGAAAACGATTCCTGTTAGATTGTACAATCATGATCAAGACAAATACGCCTTGACTAAGATGGTTTAGGATAGCACAAAACAACTTTATTGAATCCTAAATACATCTTTACCTTGACGCCCAGTAGAATCCTCTCTCGTTTGGATCTGGTTCATACGGATGGTCGAATGAAAGATGGGTAACTGGCGACATAACAACCTATAACGAAGTATAAAATAATTCTAGTATGTGTATACCAACTAAAATAAAAACGCTTCTAAATCAAACTAATTTTTAACAGAATGAAAACAAATATTATCGAGATGACTGCGGAGCAAAAATAGGTTTACAATTACATTTTGAAATAATATACATACAGGTAAAACAAGTTCTTACTGGGTAGCCAGCATTAGCTAGTTTGTATGCTCTATTTGCCAGTCCCCACTCCCACACATTCTGGTACGGATACACAAGCAGATTGGCCGAACCTCCTGGAAGTGGTTCACCGTTTAGAAAGAAAGCGTCTTCGTAACCTGCCAGTCTTAAACCTTCGTCAATGATTACCATCTTTGCCAGGCGACTCATAAAATACGCTTTAGCATAAACTGGCAAATCTTCTGGTGTGACATTTGGGAATGCTTTACGACACGCAGTGGAATTTACCCACGCCCCTTCTGGTACGGCTTCGCCGCCAAGGTTGAAAATTTCCAGAGGAGTTATTCCAATATGCATATTCTTTAAAGTATGTATTACCACTTTCATAAAATTGTAAGTGGATTCGATACATGGGTTCATAGCATCGTCGTTAAACATTTGGACGGACATATACTCGGATTTATCATCTAGGTCGGTGAGCAAATGATCAATGTCATTCTTGCGTCGGAACCGTTCTTCCATTGCTTTAATAGCAGCATGAGCGTGTGACGGCATTTGGAATTCAGGAATAACCTCTACATGATTTTTTGCGGCGTGTCGTAAAATATCCCTGTAATCTTCACGCCGATAGTAACCTGTACCAGGCGCTGTAGGTAGGGGACCAGAACCAAGCTGTGGTATTATACACGAAGTCTCTTTCAGGTCGTGGCAACGTCTTCCAGCAACCTGGTATGTAAAACAGTATCAATAGAAGGCACTAATGAATAGAACGATAACAATATCAATAGAAGGCACTAATGGAGAGGACGATAACAATATCAATAGAAGGCACTAATGGATAGAACGATAACAATATCAATAGAAGGAACTAATGGATAGAACGATAACAATATCAATAGAAGGCACTAATGGATAGAACGATAACAATATCAATAGAAAGCATTAATGGATAGAACGATAACAATATCAATAGAAGGCACTAATGGATAGAACGATAACAAAATCAATAGAAGGCACAGATGGATAGAACGATAACAATATCAATAGAAGGCACAGATGGATAGAACGATAACAATATCAATAGAAGGCACTAATGGATAGAACGATAACAATATCAATAGAAGGCACTAATGGATAGAACGATAACACTATCAATAGAAGGCACTGATGGAGAGAACGATAACAATATCAATAGAAGGCACTAATGGATAGAACGATAACAATATCAATAGAAGGCACTAATGGATAGAACGATAACAATATCAATAGAAGGCACAGATGGATATAACGATAACAATATCAATAGAAGGCACTAATGGATAGAACGATAACAATATCAATAGAAGGCACTAATGAATAGAACGATAACAATATCAATAGAAGGCACTAATGGATAGAACGATAACAATATCAATAGAAGGCACTAATGGATAGAACGATAACAATATCAATAGAAGGCACAAATGGATAGAACGATAACAATATCAATAGAAGGCACAGATGGATAGAACGATAACAATATCAATAGAAGGCACTAATGGATAGAACGATAACAATATCAATAGAAGGCACTAATGAATAGAACGATAACAATATCAATAGAAGGCACTAATGGATAGAACGATAACAATATCAATAGAAGGCACTAATGGATAGAACGATAACAATATCAATAGAAGGCACAAATGGATAGAACGATAAAAATATCAATAGAAGGCACAGATGGATAGAATGATAACAATATCAATAGAAGGCACAGATGGATAGAACGATAACAATATCAATAGAAGGCACTAATGGATAGAACGATAACAATATCAATAGAAGGCACTAATGGATAGAACGATAACAATATCAATAGAAGGCACTGATGGAGAGAACGATAACAATATCAATAGAAGGCACTAATTGATAGAACGATAACAATATCAATAGAAGGCACGAATGGATAGAACGATAACAATATCAATAGAAGGCACTAATGGATAGCACGATAACAATATCAATAGAAGGCACTAATGGATAGAACGATAACAATATCAATAGAAGGCACAGATGGATAGAACGATAACAATATCAATAGAAGGCACAGATGGATATAACGATAACAATATCAATAGAAGGCACAGATGGATAGAACGATAACAATATCAATAGAAGGCACAGATGGAAATTTATAAAACAGATATAAGTCTTCATTAAGACGTAAAACGAATGTATGTATAACATGACCGATTGCATCTTTTAATGACAACAACATATACAAATTTATTAAACATTTATTTGCTAAGTTTGTCATGCGCGAAATTTATTAAACATTTATTTGCTAAGTTTGTCATGCGCGAAATTTATTAAACATTTATTTGCTATGTTTGTCATGCGCGCCGATTCATTGGTGCTAAAATACGATTTTATAAGGAAAATTAAATTGACATACTGACAACTTACAGAAGTAAGTTCCGGTAGTTTCGGAATCTCTAATCTCCAAGCTTCGTCGTCAGAGAGATGCAAGTGTAGTTTGTTCAGTTTATAATGTGCCATAGTGTCAACTAAGTCCATAACTGTCTCCTTTGGATGGAAGTTCCTTGCGACATCTAGATGCACACCACGGTATTCGAACCGAGGTTCATCAATGATGACCATACCAGGTAAACGTCCGAGACTTACGTTGCCATTCTCGGTTAAAAGACCTATAAGGGTCTGTATGCCATAGAACACACCGGAAGGACTCCTTCCTTTGATGGATATAACATCTGCGCAGTCAAGAGTTTTGATGACGTAAGAATCTTTGTCACTGTATCCAGTGTTCCCGATTTCTAAAACAATGGCGTTTGTAGCGACAGGGGCGTCAACTACAGCCAATCCAAGTTTGTCTGAAATACCAAAGTGTAAACTTTAATGGCGGTCAAACGTAATGGCGCAGTCACACTATAACGTATAGCAGTAACGTATGCCGACGTATGAGAATTTTCACCAACACGCTGGTGTACGTTGACATAAGTTACGGGTAGGTTTGGTATAAGTTGTATACGCTAAAAGCACGCTGGTATAAGCTGGCATACGTTGTTATACGCAGAAGCCGAAATAATTTTTTGTGCATGCACAAAATTGTTGGGCGTATGCCGACGTCCTCTTCATAAGTTAGGCATACGTTAGGCATACTCTAGCCATACGCTAAGTACGTTACATGTAGGTTACTCATACGTCGAGATACGCTAAGTACGTTAGAGGTAGTTTACTCATACGTCGAGATACGTTAGCATGAAGCTCGCTGACTACAGTATGAATGCGGTAATGTAGAGACCGGCGCCGTATTTACGTAGAACGTCACGTGATCGTCGGTAACACGCCGAGTGCGCTGTGCATAGGTTTATCATAAGTTACTCATACGTTGGGCATAAGTGGAGAACGCTGGACATACGCTGGTCATACGCTGTGATACGCTCCCATAAGTTATATATAAGTTAGTGATAGGTTACTTATAGGTTAGACGTACGATATGTATACGTTCAATACGTTATGCATACGCCCAATTTATTCATGCTGTAGAATTTTTGATGCTTTTTTGGGCGTATGCCGACGTGTTGACATTATTTTATTATTTTTCTTAAGTTTCTCTAATACGTCATAGTGTGACTGCACCATAAACAGCCAAGTCAGTAACCGTACAGCATAACTTGTATACATGTCTGAAAACAGAAGCGACCGATGTTTTAAATATTAACATTATGTGTCTGTAAGATTGGTAATTTTCTACGCGTGGACGTTCTCTCTCTCTCCCTCTCTCCCCCCCCCCCCCCTCTCCCTCCCTCTTAACACCAACTCAACTTTTCAACAAAGGGACAACTCCTTGCTAATCGTGTACCTCCCATAATTTTATTTTATAAAGGTAACTTGTCGATTGCAACATTGTAAGTAATAATAATCAGTATTTATGAAGTTAAGATTTTGTTGTAGACTGAGTATAAGAAGGTAGACATGAAAACGAACCATTCGACTCTATCACTCAATTGATCCTGGTTGGTATATGCGTTGTTCAGTTTGTTGTTAACATTCCGTACTCAAGTATTGTTTTCTACTTACTGTACTGTACAATTGAAAATTCATATTCGACAGAGTTCGGGAATAATACTTGTCGATTACATTTTTATACATGTAGTTTAACGTCATTCATATTTGCTTGTCATATTTTTAAACACAAGTCACGAAATCGAGGTGTGTGCTTGCTACTAGTATACCGAGCGTTTATTTATAGACGACAACAATATGACAATCATAAATGCTAATTACGCTAATTATTTAGTTATTACTATATTAAACCTGTCACTTACCGCTTGAACATAGGTATTATTGGCGTATGTAAGGCTTAGTTAGATGGACCCTTAGCAATAAATGTCGAAAAATGTAGTAATTAGCAGTAGCTTGTCACTAATACAATATTCACACAACGCCAATCAAAATAAGAAAGAAACTTGGAACGCGAAACACATATTGGCAACGGATGTTTTCTTCGTTCTAAGTTACAGTGATATAATGTTGTCCGATCACAACCAATTGTAACCATTTTGTGACCTAGTTATGAAACAAATTTAGACATCATTGCAGAAACAGAGCAATAACGGTTCGACTTTATGATTGAATAACTGTTCCAGCTTTTTGCGGCCGGTTTTCTCAATCAAGTCTTTATCAATAATATTTTTTTCATTTGCCCGTTTCCTTTATATTGGTTCATTCATGTTAGGTGGCTAAGATAAAACTTACCCCTGATGAAGTAAGCTTCGTTGAGAAGGCTTGGTGCTGTGGAAACAACCCATGTGTCATCTATTGTAACGGGTGTAGCTGTATCAAACATTACCTCTTTAGGTGTGGGTATCACTGCATATCTAACGGCATTAGAACCCAGATCGTTCCCTTTGATCTGATCAAATCTTGCTAATGGCGTGAAAGGACTGTAAATATCATTTCTGTATCGCTTGTATTGATTGGGATCTGTAAAGTCTTCCACAAAGGACTGATCCTCCACTGCGGTCGCTGCAAGTGTCCTCGGTTGAAGCCCTTCTGATGTTAGATACCAGTTATTTGGAACATCAGTTTTCGATACACCCCAATCTTGTGCAGTTAACTTGATCTCTCGCGGATCGCTCGGCATGAGAATACCAAATCGTCGTAGGAACTTCATACGGAACAGTATTCCATTAATATGGTGAAGTTTAACATTGTAACCAGTTAGTGTGTGCCCCTCTGGATTTGGGAGAAACCCTGGTTCCACCATATAAAAACTGTGAAAGTACATATCAAGTTTTCTCATATCCATTGGTCGATCACCCCTGTTTATCAATGTGATAATCATACTGTGTTTCTTGCCATCATGCACGAGATTGTCAGTCAGTTTGACTCTCACGTCCAAGTTGGTAGCGATGTAGTCTAGTTTTGCTTGTGTCGCACCGTGTATATACGGTATAACTCCTAAATAAGAGAACAGTATTTAGTTAGTATTGCGTATAGGGATAGCAACCGAACCACGTAAAAACAATCCGGGTACTGAAACTTTCACCAAGAGGGCGTTCCTTGGTGCGGGCCTTATGTGCGTAGAGGATTAAGTAAGTTAGTTAATATTTTACATGTTTAAAATGTTTGTATAATATTTTACGCACCATAATGTTGTACGATTATTTCCGTATTTCGGTGCAAATGTTCATTTACAGTGTATAATAAATCTGTAAATAGTTGTACATTAGTTCAAACATACGGCAGGGTTTGTCGCGACAATATACACTATATCACGTGATGAAAAGTGTTTATATTAAAGTTAGAGTTATAAGGCTGTATATACTATTTCAAAAGTTAGAGTTATAAGGCTGTATATAATATTTCAAAAGTTAGAGTTATAAGGCTGTATATACTATTTCAAAAGTTAGAGTTATAAGGCTGTATATACTATTTCAAAAGTTAGAGTTATAAGGCTGTATATACTATTTCAAAAGTAAGAGTTATAAGGCTGTATATACTATTTCAAAAGTTAGAGTTATAAGGCTGTATATACTATTTCAAAAGTTAGAGTTATAAGGCTGTATATACTATTTCAAAAGTTAGAGTTATAAGGCTGTATATACTATTTCAAAAGTTAGAGTTATAAGGCTGTATATAATATTTCAAAAGTTAGAGTTATAAGGCTGTATATACTATTTCAAAAGGACAGTGATATGTTTTTATAAAGTTACAACACACGTGATTTGGAAACAACTACTTAAAATGCGCGATGATTTTTCCACGAATACATTATTATTTCGCGCAGTATAACGCTTCGTTTAACATTTCACAGCATAAATATAATACAATTTATATAGTGTGACTTCATAAATGAAATATGTTAATTATGATTAATCAGTCCATATTTTCAATACATCTTAATAGGATGTGTTCTTTAGTTCATCTATTTGTTTTATTTGTTCAAATAACACTATTTGTGGGGGGTACATTGTCACAAAACATACTGTAATCCCCAGTATCATAAGTTGGTACATAGCATGAGTTCAAGTGCAATTTAAAGAATTCACAACGAATATAGTTTGTCGTTATAGCCGTGTTATAAAAATAATAAAAAGTATCTATACTCATAATTCCTTTTTCAAAAACAAATATATCAACAATTGATCGCCGCTGTACGATTTCCAACCTCTTCATTAAGTGACGTCATTTCCAGAAAACGTCACATGTGACGTCACCATGTACTGACAGTAAGCAATATTTGGCAATTATGAAAACGAGGTGACCATATTGAGTAAACATTATTCCAGGTTTTACTTAGTATATAGTTTAAAACATCATTTCAAAGAACTATTGCCATGTGTGACTGTTTATAACAATCTTGTTTAATCATATTACTATAACAGACAAGACTAGTAAAAAGCACGATACAAACTGGAAGTTTTTATATTTATTTTATGATAATACATACTTTTTTTTCGACAAATATGGAGAAATCAATATAAATGTATTCTGTGATTATGCATATTTATTGAAGTTTTAACTAGATAAGGTCAACATAATGCATAATGTATCTTTAAGACGAATTAATTTTATCAAAAAATGTGAGAGATTATAATTATGACGATAAAACTCACATTGAAATATCCGCTCCACATAGATTTGTATTATAAAGTCAAATGTATCACAATATTATCTGTTCGTCAATTTTCTATTCAAATTGGTTTGTTTTTTGCTGCATTAAAAAATGGAGTCACGTGTTATTTAATACTAATTTTCACCTAATGAATGAAAAGCACATATTTACCAGAAAGAATCGCCAACAACAACCAAACATCCATGTTCAAATATTTATCCTATCTGACAAATAGCCGTCTGTTTTACAGTGTATTTATATGATTTATTCACATTACCTGACATAAATTATTGTTAATATATAATAAAAAATAAAAAGGTCACTCAAGCGAGTGGTTATAATAAAATATAGACAATGGATGTGATATATTTAGTCATGTGTTTACGTTTGTATATCTATGAACATCATGTTACAAATAGATTTATCCACCGTACAACGTTTAAGTGTCATCGAGTTTACGCCGTTTTCATTTTTTTTCAAGAGTAACGTCGGTCAGTCGACCTAACCAAATTTCCTGGATTTAATTATCAACCGGCAACTGACATCCTCCCCACATATGGCTCCAGGACATGACCTTAACCAATGTCACGGTAGAACATAACCTGCCCAACCCGGGAATCGAATCCGGAACTGTCGGGTGACAGTCTAATGCTCTACCAACAGAGCAAGTCGGTCGTGCTTACTATATTTAAGACACGCTGAGAGAAATCATGATTTTACTTATTTATTTAATACAAGCGCTGCTATGGGATTTACCACATCTTCTGTAAGTAACGTCTTTCAAAGAATATTCAACATCGGATGTCACTTTTTGCAAGAAGGAAACAATATTTACTCCATATGGTCACTTCGTTTTCATATTTCCATAAGGGGCTTATGTTGCTTACTATCATAGCTGGGTGACATCACAAGTGACGTTTTTTATAAATGACGTCACCTTAATAAGAGGTTGGAAATCGTACAGCGGCGCTCATTTATTTGTAACAACCAATTACATGACAAGAAACACGTGTCAGTCTATAAGCTCGTAAAGATTGACCGTTTAAAGTTGTCAAACAAGTTCTTATAAATTACGATAGCTGTTAGAGTTACCAACCAGCACCCGCGACAAATTCAGGGATAATGAAGTTTGCTGTTCAACCCGGCCCGAGGCAGGTTTCGAGCATACGACCACCGGACCTAGAGTCAGACTTGCTATACTTCGACCACCGGACCAGGAGTCAGACATTCTATACTTTGACCACCGGACTAGGAATCAGACATTCTATACTTCGACCACCGGACCAGGA
This sequence comes from Mactromeris polynyma, assembly GCA_032209605.1. Taxonomy (NCBI): domain Eukaryota; kingdom Metazoa; phylum Mollusca; class Bivalvia; order Venerida; family Mactridae; genus Mactromeris; species Mactromeris polynyma. The sequence continues at coordinate 4,436,127 of JASFXZ010000034.1, read as the reverse complement.
GTCAGATATGCTACTTTTCGACCACCGGACCAGGTGTCAGACATTCTATTGTTCGACCACCGGACTAGGAGTCAGACATTCTACTCTACGATCATTGGACCAGGAGTAAGACATTCTAATCTTCGATCACCGGACTAGGAGTCAGACATTCTACTCTTCGACCACCGGACTAGGAGTCAGATATGCTACTCTTCGACCACCGGACCAGGAGTTAGATATTCTATACTTCGACCACCGGACTAGGAGTCAGATATGCTATTCTTCGACCACCGGACCAGGATTTAGATATTCTATACTTCGACCACCGGACCAGGAGTCAGACTTGCTATACTTCGATAACCGGACTAGGAGTCAGACATTGTATACTTCGACCACCGGACCAGGAGTTAGATATTCTATACTTCGACCACCGGAACAGGAGTCAGACATTCTATTCTTCGACCACCGGACTAGGAGTCAGACATTCTATTCTTCGACCACCGGACTAGGAGTCAGACATTGTATACTTCGACCACCGGACTAGGAGTCAGACATTCTATTCTTCGACCACCGGACCAGGAGTTAGATATTCTATACTTCGACCACCGGACCAGGAGTCAGACATTCTATTCTTCGACCACCGGACCAGGAGTTAGATATTCTACTCTTCGACCACCGGACCAGGAGTCAGACATTCTATACTTCGACCACCGGACTAGGAGTGAGACATTCTATTCTTCGACCACCGGACTAGGAGTGAGACATTCTATTCTTCGACCCCCGACCAGGAGTCAGACATTCTACTCTACGATCACCGGACCAGGAGTCAGACATTCTACTCTACGATCACCGGACCAGGAGTCAGACATTCTACTCTACGATCACCGGATTAGGAGTCAGACATTCTACTCTACGATCACCGGACCAGGAGTCAGACATTCTACTCTTCGATCACCGGACTAGGAGTCAGACATTCTACTCTTCGACCACCGGACTAGGAGTCAGACATTCTACTCTTCGACCACCGGACTAGGAGTCAGACATTCTACTCTTCGACCAACGGACCAGGAGTCAGACATTCTACTTTTCGACCACCGGACCAGGAGTCAGACATTCTACTTTTCGACCACCGAACCAGGAGTCAGACATTCTATACTTCGACCACCGGACCAGGAGTCAGACATTCTACTTTTCGACCACCGGACCAGGAGTCAGACATTCTACTTTTCGACCACCGGACCAGGAGTAAGACATTCTACGCTTCGACCACCGGACCAGGAGTCAGACCTTCTACGCTTCGACCACCGGACTAGGAGTCAGACATTCTACTTTTCGACCACCGGACCAGGAGTAAGACATTCTACGCTTCGACCACCGGACTAGGAATCAGACATTCTATACTTCGACCACTGGACCAGGAGTCAGATATGCTACTCTTCGACCACCGGACCAGGTGTCAGACATTCTATTGTTCGACCACCGGACTAGGAGTCAGACATTCTACTCTACGATCATTGGACCAGGAGGAAGACATTCTAATCTTCGATCACCGGACCAGGAGTCAGACATTCTACTCTTCGACCACCGGACTAGGAGTCAGATATGCTACTCTTCGACCACCGGACCAGGAGTTAGATATTCTATACTTCGACCACCGGACTAGGAGTCAGATATGCTATTCTTCGACCACCGGACCAGGAGTTAGATATTCTATACTTCGACCACCGGACCAGGAGTCAGACTTGCTATACTTCGATAACCGGACTAGGAGTCAGACATTGTATACTTCGACCACCGGACCAGGAGTTAGATATTCTATACTTCGACCACCGGACCAGGAGTCAGACATTCTATTCTTCGACCACCGGACTAGGAGTCAGACATTCTATTCTTCGACCACCGGACCAGGAGTTAGATATTCTATACTTCGACCACCGGAACAGGAGTCAGACATTCTATTCTTCGACCACCGGACTAGGAGTCAGACATTCTATTCTTCGACCACCGGACTAGGAGTCAGACATTCTATTCTTCGACCACCGACCAGGAGTCAGACATTCTACCCTACGATCACCGGACTAGGAGTCAGACATTCTACTCTACGATCACCGGACCAGGAGTCAGACATTCTACTCTTCGACCACCGGACCAGGAGTTAGATATTCTATACTTCGACCACCGGACTAGGAGTCAGATATGCTATTCTTCGACCACCGGACCAGGAGTTAGATATTCTATACTTCGACCACCGGACCAGGAGTCAGACTTGCTATACTTCGATAACCGGACTAGGAGTCAGACATTGTATACTTCGACCACCGGACCAGGAGTTAGATATTCTATACTTCGACCACCGGACCAGGAGTCAGACATTCTATTCTTCGACCACCGGACTAGGAGTCAGACATTCTATTCTTCGACCACCACACCAGGAGTTAGATATTCTATACTTCGACCACCGGAACAGGAGTCAGACATTCTATTCTTCGACCACCGGACTAGGAGTCAGACATTCTATTCTTCGACCACCGGACTAGGAGTCAGACATTCTATTCTTCGACCACCGACCAGGAGTCAGACATTCTACCCTACGATCACCGGACTAGGAGTCAGACATTCTACTCTACGATCACCGGACCAGGAGTCAGACATTCTACTCTTCGATCACCGGACTAGGAGTCAGACATTCTACTCTTCGATCACCGGACTAGGAGTCAGACATTCTACTCTACGATCATTGGACCAGGAGTCAGACATTCTACTCTACGATCACCGGACTAGGAGTCAGACATTCTACTCTACGATCACCGGACTAGGAGTCAGATATGCTATACTTCGTCAACCAGACCAGGAGTCAGACATTCTATTCTTCGACCACCGGACCAGGAGTCAGACATTCTACTCTTCGACCACCGGACTAGGAGTCAGACATTCTATTCTTCGACCACCGGACTAGGAGTCAGACATTCTACTCTTCGACCACCGGACTAGGAGTCAGACATTCTACTCTACGATCATTAGACCAGGAGTCAGACATTCTACTCTACGATCACCGGACCAGGAGTCAGACATTCTACGCTTCGACCACCGGACTAGGAGTAAGACATTCTACTTTTCGACCAACGGACCAGGAGTCAGACATTCTACTTTTCGACCACCGGACCAGGAGTAAGACATTCTACTTTTCGACCACCGGACCAGGAGTCAGACATTCTATACTTCGACCACCGGACCAGGAGTCAGACATTCTACTCTTCGACCACCGGACTAGGAGTCAGACATTCTATTCTTCGACCACCGGACTAGGAGTTGGTACATAGCATGAGTTCAAGTGCAATTTAAAGAATTCACAACGAATATAGTTTGTCGTTATAGCCGTGTTATAAAAATAATAAAAAGTATCTATACTCATAATTCCTTTTTCAAAAACAAATATATCAACAATTGATCGCCGCTGTACGATTTCCAACCTCTTCATTAAGTGACGTCATTTCCAGAAAACGTCACATGTGACGTCACCATGTACTGACAGTAAGCAATATTTGGCAATTATGAAAACGAGGTGACCATATTGAGTAAACATTATTCCAGGTTTTACTTAGTATATAGTTTAAAACATCATTTCAAAGAACTATTGCCATGTGTGACTGTTTATAACAATCTTGTTTAATCATATTACTATAACAGACAAGACTAGTAAAAAGCACGATACAAACTGGAAGTTTTTATATTTATTTTATGATAATACATACTTTTTTTTCGACAAATATGGAGAAATCAATATAAATGTATTCTGTGATTATGCATATTTATTGAAGTTTTAACTAGATAAGGTCAACATAATGCATAATGTATCTTTAAGACGAATTAATTTTATCAAAAAATGTGAGAGATTATAATTATGACGATAAAACTCACATTGAAATATCCGCTCCACATAGATTTGTATTATAAAGTCAAATGTATCACAATATTATCTGTTCGTCAATTTTCTATTCAAATTGGTTTGTTTTTTGCTGCATTAAAAAATGGAGTCACGTGTTATTTAATACTAATTTTCACCTAATGAATGAAAAGCACATATTTACCAGAAAGAATCGCCAACAACAACCAAACATCCATGTTCAAATATTTATCCTATCTGACAAATAGCCGTCTGTTTTACAGTGTATTTATATGATTTATTCACATTACCTGACATAAATTATTGTTAATATATAATAAAAAATAAAAAGGTCACTCAAGCGAGTGGTTATAATAAAATATAGACAATGGATGTGATATATTTAGTCATGTGTTTACGTTTGTATATCTATGAACATCATGTTACAAATAGATTTATCCACCGTACAACGTTTAAGTGTCATCGAGTTTACGCCGTTTTCATTTTTTTTCAAGAGTAACGTCGGTCAGTCGACCTAACCAAATTTCCTGGATTTAATTATCAACCGGCAACTGACATCCTCCCCACATATGGCTCCAGGACATGACCTTAACCAATGTCACGGTAGAACATAACCTGCCCAACCCGGGAATCGAATCCGGAACTGTCGGGTGACAGTCTAATGCTCTACCAACAGAGCAAGTCGGTCGTGCTTACTATATTTAAGACACGCTGAGAGAAATCATGATTTTACTTATTTATTTAATACAAGCGCTGCTATGGGATTTACCACATCTTCTGTAAGTAACGTCTTTCAAAGAATATTCAACATCGGATGTCACTTTTTGCAAGAAGGAAACAATATTTACTCCATATGGTCACTTCGTTTTCATATTTCCATAAGGGGCTTATGTTGCTTACTATCATAGCTGGGTGACATCACAAGTGACGTTTTTTATAAATGACGTCACCTTAATAAGAGGTTGGAAATCGTACAGCGGCGCTCATTTATTTGTAACAACCAATTACATGACAAGAAACACGTGTCAGTCTATAAGCTCGTAAAGATTGACCGTTTAAAGTTGTCAAACAAGTTCTTATAAATTACGATAGCTGTTAGAGTTACCAACCAGCACCCGCGACAAATTCAGGGATAATGAAGTTTGCTGTTCAACCCGGCCCGAGGCAGGTTTCGAGCATACGACCACCGGACCTAGAGTCAGACTTGCTATACTTCGACCACCGGACCAGGAGTCAGACATTCTATACTTTGACCACCGGACTAGGAATCAGACATTCTATACTTCGACCACCGGACCAGGAGTCAGATATGCTACTTTTCGACCACCGGACCAGGTGTCAGACATTCTATTGTTCGACCACCGGACTAGGAGTCAGACATTCTACTCTACGATCATTGGACCAGGAGTAAGACATTCTAATCTTCGATCACCGGACTAGGAGTCAGACATTCTACTCTTCGACCACCGGACTAGGAGTCAGATATGCTACTCTTCGACCACCGGACCAGGAGTTAGATATTCTATACTTCGACCACCGGACTAGGAGTCAGATATGCTATTCTTCGACCACCGGACCAGGATTTAGATATTCTATACTTCGACCACCGGACCAGGAGTCAGACTTGCTATACTTCGATAACCGGACTAGGAGTCAGACATTGTATACTTCGACCACCGGACCAGGAGTTAGATATTCTATACTTCGACCACCGGAACAGGAGTCAGACATTCTATTCTTCGACCACCGGACTAGGAGTCAGACATTCTATTCTTCGACCACCGGACTAGGAGTCAGACATTGTATACTTCGACCACCGGACTAGGAGTCAGACATTCTATTCTTCGACCACCGGACCAGGAGTTAGATATTCTATACTTCGACCACCGGACCAGGAGTCAGACATTCTATTCTTCGACCACCGGACCAGGAGTTAGATATTCTACTCTTCGACCACCGGACCAGGAGTCAGACATTCTATACTTCGACCACCGGACTAGGAGTGAGACATTCTATTCTTCGACCACCGGACTAGGAGTGAGACATTCTATTCTTCGACCCCCGACCAGGAGTCAGACATTCTACTCTACGATCACCGGACCAGGAGTCAGACATTCTACTCTACGATCACCGGACCAGGAGTCAGACATTCTACTCTACGATCACCGGATTAGGAGTCAGACATTCTACTCTACGATCACCGGACCAGGAGTCAGACATTCTACTCTTCGATCACCGGACTAGGAGTCAGACATTCTACTCTTCGACCACCGGACTAGGAGTCAGACATTCTACTCTTCGACCACCGGACTAGGAGTCAGACATTCTACTCTTCGACCAACGGACCAGGAGTCAGACATTCTACTTTTCGACCACCGGACCAGGAGTCAGACATTCTACTTTTCGACCACCGAACCAGGAGTCAGACATTCTATACTTCGACCACCGGACCAGGAGTCAGACATTCTACTTTTCGACAACCGGACCAGGAGTCAGACATTCTACTTTTCGACCACCGGACCAGGAGTAAGACATTCTACGCTTCGACCACCGGACCAGGAGTCAGACCTTCTACGCTTCGACCACCGGACTAGGAGTCAGACATTCTACTTTTCGACCACCGGACCAGGAGTAAGACATTCTACGCTTCGACCACCGGACTAGGAATCAGACATTCTATACTTCGACCACTGGACCAGGAGTCAGATATGCTACTCTTCGACCACCGGACCAGGTGTCAGACATTCTATTGTTCGACCACCGGACTAGGAGTCAGACATTCTACTCTACGATCATTGGACCAGGAGGAAGACATTCTAATCTTCGATCACCGGACCAGGAGTCAGACATTCTACTCTTCGACCACCGGACTAGGAGTCAGATATGCTACTCTTCGACCACCGGACCAGGAGTTAGATATTCTATACTTCGACCACCGGACTAGGAGTCAGATATGCTATTCTTCGACCACCGGACCAGGAGTTAGATATTCTATACTTCGACCACCGGACCAGGAGTCAGACTTGCTATACTTCGATAACCGGACTAGGAGTCAGACATTGTATACTTCGACCACCGGACCAGGAGTTAGATATTCTATACTTCGACCACCGGACCAGGAGTCAGACATTCTATTCTTCGACCACCGGACTAGGAGTCAGACATTCTATTCTTCGACCACCGGACCAGGAGTTAGATATTCTATACTTCGACCACCGGAACAGGAGTCAGACATTCTATTCTTCGACCACCGGACTAGGAGTCAGACATTCTATTCTTCGACCACCGGACTAGGAGTCAGACATTCTATTCTTCGACCACCGACCAGGAGTCAGACATTCTACCCTACGATCACCGGACTAGGAGTCAGACATTCTACTCTACGATCACCGGACCAGGAGTCAGACATTCTACTCTTCGACCACCGGACCAGGAGTTAGATATTCTATACTTCGACCACCGGACTAGGAGTCAGATATGCTATTCTTCGACCACCGGACCAGGAGTTAGATATTCTATACTTCGACCACCGGACCAGGAGTCAGACTTGCTATACTTCGATAACCGGACTAGGAGTCAGACATTGTATACTTCGACCACCGGACCAGGAGTTAGATATTCTATACTTCGACCACCGGACCAGGAGTCAGACATTCTATTCTTCGACCACCGGACTAGGAGTCAGACATTCTATTCTTCGACCACCACACCAGGAGTTAGATATTCTATACTTCGACCACCGGAACAGGAGTCAGACATTCTATTCTTCGACCACCGGACTAGGAGTCAGACATTCTATTCTTCGACCACCGGACTAGGAGTCAGACATTCTATTCTTCGACCACCGACCAGGAGTCAGACATTCTACCCTACGATCACCGGACTAGGAGTCAGACATTCTACTCTACGATCACCGGACCAGGAGTCAGACATTCTACTCTTCGATCACCGGACTAGGAGTCAGACATTCTACTCTTCGATCACCGGACTAGGAGTCAGACATTCTACTCTACGATCATTGGACCAGGAGTCAGACATTCTACTCTACGATCACCGGACTAGGAGTCAGACATTCTACTCTACGATCACCGGACTAGGAGTCAGATATGCTATACTTCGTCAACCAGACCAGGAGTCAGACATTCTATTCTTCGACCACCGGACCAGGAGTCAGACATTCTACTCTTCGACCACCGGACTAGGAGTCAGACATTCTATTCTTCGACCACCGGACTAGGAGTCAGACATTCTACTCTTCGACCACCGGACTAGGAGTCAGACATTCTACTCTACGATCATTAGACCAGGAGTCAGACATTCTACTCTACGATCACCGGACCAGGAGTCAGACATTCTACGCTTCGACCACCGGACTAGGAGTAAGACATTCTACTTTTCGACCAACGGACCAGGAGTCAGACATTCTACTTTTCGACCACCGGACCAGGAGTAAGACATTCTACTTTTCGACCACCGGACCAGGAGTCAGACATTCTATACTTCGACCACCGGACCAGGAGTCAGACATTCTACTCTTCGACCACCGGACTAGGAGTCAGACATTCTATTCTTCGACCACCGGACTAGGAGTCAGACATTCTACTCTTCGACCACCGGACTAGGAGTCAGACATTCTACTCTTCGACCACCGGACTAGGAGTCAGACATTCTACTCTACGATCATTAGACCAGGAGTCAGACATTCTACTCTACGATCACCGGACCAGGAGTCAGACATTCTACGCTTCGACCACCGGACCAGGAGTAAGACATTCTACTTTTCGACCAACGGACCAGGAGTCAGACATTCTACTTTTCGACCACCGGACCAGGAGTAAGACATTCTACTTTTCGACCACCGGACCAGGAGTCAGACATTCTATACTTCGACCACCGGACCAGGAGTCAGACATTCTACTCTTCGACCACCGGACTAGGAGTCAGACATTCTATTCTTCGACCACCGGACTAGGAGTCAGACATTCTACTCTTCGACCACCGGACTAGGAGTCAGACATTCTACTCTTCGACCACCGGACTAGGAGTCAGACATTCTACTCTACGATCATTAGACCAGGAGTCAGACATTCTACTCTTCGACCACCGGACTAGGAGTCAGACATTCTACTCTTCGACCACCGGACTAGGAGTCAGACATTCTACTCTACGATCATTAGACCAGGAGTCAGACATTCTACTCTACGATCACCGGACTAGGAGTCAGACATTCTACTCTACGATCACCGGACTAGGAGTCAGACATTCTACTCTACGATCACCGGACTAGGAGTCAGACATTCTACTCTTCGACCACCGGACTAGGAGTCAGACATTCTACTCTACGATCACCGGACTAGGAGTCAGACATTCTACTCTTCGACCACCGGACTAGGAGTCAGACATTATACTCTACGATCATTAGACCAGGAGTCAGACATTCTACTCTACGATCACCGGACTAGGAGTCAGACATTCTACTCTACGATCACCGGACTAGGAGTCAGACATTCTACTCTACGATCACCGGACTAGGAGTCAGACATTCTACTCTTCGACCACCGGACTAGGAGTCAGACATTCTACTCTACGATCACCGGACTAGGAGTCAGACATTCTACTCTACGATCACCGGACCAGGAGTAAGACATTCTACTTTTCGACCACCGGACCAGGAGTCAGACATTCTATACTTCGACCACCGGACCAGGAGTCAGACATTCTACTTTTCGACCACCGGACCAGGAGTCAGACATTCTACTTTTCGACCACCGGACCAGGAGTAAAACATTCTACGCTTCGACCACCGGACTAGGAGTCAGACCTTCTACGCTTCGACCACCGGACTAGGAGTCAGACATTCTACTTTTCGACCACCGGACCAGGAGTCAGACCTTCTACGCTTCGACCACCGGACTAGGAGTCAGACATTCTACTTTTCGACCACCGGACCAGGAGTAAGACATTCTACGCTTCGACCACCGGACCAGGAGTCAGACCTTCTACGCTTCGACCACCGGACCAGGAGTCAGACCTTCTACTCTTCGACTGTTTTCCCTCCCATGTTTAAACCCAAAACAAAATGATATTATAATATTTCACTCTTTAAATGATGCTTTGACGAAAAAAAATCAATGATTAACGAAATTCGCCTAGAGTGATCTTTTTGTTTCGTAATAAGTGTTGTTTGGACTAATTATAGCGATAAATCATTATTCAAATTTGTCATTTTTAGTTTGTGCTGAATTGAACTCGTCGTAAATATACGATTCTCCTAAGAGGCGAACGTGCAGATGTTGCAAGGTATTTTGTTTGTTTGAGATAAAACCAGGAATACCTACTTCAAGAGACACGCTCGATATGGAAAATGTAGGATTTGCAGGAAGTGTTACGTTAATAATCACAATATTCGGATGGTACCGATGTTCGTCTTTAGAATTAAGATGCGCATAAAATAAGAACGAATCATTTGATAACATTCGCCAGCTTACCTTCTTTTAAATTAACCATTTTCAACAAATTACCTCAGAGATTTAGTCATGTTGACATTAACTTCAAAACTTATGTCATAAAATTTTGGTTAATAATCAGTAATCTGCATATACAACCCTGTCTAAATGTAAACACTCTTTTATTCGGATTTAAACGGAAGAAAATGGACAATTATTTAGCGAAAACCAGAATTATATCAAGCTAACAAGACGTTTCGATTTGTAATTGGTCGTAATCACTAAAAAATCCCTCGCAATTCAAATTTCTTACCATATTGAAAACTGCCATCAATTTGTCTCAATTAACCTCTCAAATCGTCTTACTTTCTTTTCTTTATCTCCATTTGTCTTATTCTTCTCCATCCATCTTACGTTACAATATACTAAAAAAGCTCATTTACATTGTCTTTTTCTGCTATTTGTCAATCAAGAAACTTTGTCATACTTTATTAGGAGATGGCATTGTTTGTATAACTGTAGACATTGTAATTGTAATTGTAGACATTGTAATTGTAATTGTAAACATTGTAATTGTAGACATTGTATTGTAATTGTAGACATTATATTGTAATTGCAGACATTGTAATTGTAATTGTAGACATTGTAATTGTAGACATTGTATTGTAATTGTAGACATTGTAATTGTAATTGTAGACATTGTATTGTAGACATTGTAATTGTAGACATTGTAATTGTAGACATTGTAATTGTAATTGTAGACATTGTAATTGTAATTGTAGATATTGTAATTGTAATTTGTAGACATTGTAATTGTAATTGTAGACATTGTATTGTAATTGTAGACATTGTAATTGTAATTGTAGACATTGTATTGTAATTGAAGACATTGTAATTGTAGACATTGTAATTGTAGACATTGTATTGTAATTGTAGACATTGTAATTGTAATTGTAGACATTGTATTGTAATTGTAGACATTGTAATTGTAATTGTAGACATTGTAATTGTAGACATTGTATTGTAATTGTAGACATTGTAATTGTAGACATTGTAATTGTAATTGTAGACATTGTATTGTAGACATTGTATTGTAATTGTAGACATTGTAATTGTAATTGTAGACATTGTATTGTAATTGTAGACATTGTAATTGTAATTGTAGACATTGTAATTGTAATTGTAGACATTGTATTGTAATTGTAGTCATTGTATTGTAATTGTAGACATTGTAATTGTAATTGTAGACATTGTATTGTAATTGTAGACATTGTATTGTAATTGTAGACATTGTAATTGTAATTGTAGACATTGTATTGTAATTGTAGACATTGTAATTGTAATTGTAGACATTGTATTGTAATTGTAGACATTGTATTGTAAATAATAATAGGGGACTCAATAATAAAGGATATCAGCAAAAAGGGGCTTCATCAAAGTGTTCAGATATGCACAGTTAAGGGTGCGGTAACAGAAACAATTAGCAAAAAGATAAATAAATTGAGTATTGGCGCGTACAAGACGGTCATTGTGTATATCGGCGGAAATGACGTCAGCCGAGGGAGGCCATTACCACGTTTGGAAGCAGAAATGACAGCGCTTCTGGAAACGCTGCGTTCGGCGTCATGTGAGATTTACGTCTGCTCAATAGTCATCGAGTGGATATATCCCGGCACAACCAGATTTCGACCGCCTAACGTGATTTTCCCATTGCACATTCCATAACTCGTCCGACGGCATTTTTTATTTATACTGATGATTTAAACAAACCTTATCCCACATTGATGCAACAAAAATAAAGACCTAACTGTCATAGTTTGTTTATTAATAATAATAATAATAATAAACTTTATTTATTGAAGGTAACTCCTTAAGCTATAAACATAAAAACATACATACATAAACTTTTCTAACAAGAGGCCTTCATACATACATAAGTTATTACAATATAAAGAGAACACAAAGAATATAAGCATTTTTATAATGCTAAACCAATAAATCATAACTCATTTTCAAAATCTGCATTAACACTATGTATGAAAGAGAGATTAAATAATTACAGGGGACGCCGCATGCACAATACATTGTCTCCCCACACAGACTCCCGGGAAATCATATTAGGCACCGAGGAGGTGCTAGGGTAGACTTGGGTGCAAGCAATGGTCTGTACGACCATAAAGAACTACTAAGGAGAATTTAGTGGGACAAAAGGGGGGAAATCATTATTGGTTGGAATATATCATTTAACAATTCAAGATAATCAGTAATAATAGGACAAATTGGGGGAAAGAACATGGAGCATATGATACATGTATAATCATGAGCGATGAAAGAAGTGCTAATGCGGAAAGGGGAACTTACATCTAAAAACTTAAATAGAAATAGAAAATTAGAAATAATAACCATACAACGATTTACAGCCTTGGAACTGTCAGGTAAAATAGCGGGGTGTAGGTCGATTTAACGGCTAGTTTACATCGCTATTAATAGCTATATGATCATTAATTTCTATTAAATGAAATAATTTTAGATAAAAAGAGAAAATTGACATCATATAATAGAATACTTGGGGAAGTAAATAACGTCTATACTATAGACACATAAATATTGCGTGAAACAGTCATCAAGATAGAAATTGTGCAGAACTTTCATACATAGTACTTATTTTTCTGTAAATTATAATACGTTATCCTGATTTAGGTGATGATGATTCGCCATATGTACTTATATACAATAATTTAAAGAAAGCAGTTTTAAACGCATTCAAAGATTGCTTCTGTCTAATTTCTACGGGAATTTCATTCCATACCTCCATACCAGAATAACCAAACGTGCGTTTCAAATATTGCGTACGTGGTATTTTACATGTTAAATTTGTATATGTTTCAGATCGTAGTTTATATGTATTGTTTTTAGATTTTTGTATTAAATTACAAAAATATTCTGGGGCAAGGGTATTTACAGCTTTATATATTAGAATTCCTATCTGATATTTGTATCTTATTGTAAATGGAAGCCATGATAACACCAGGAACATGTTGTGGGATGGAGTTTTTAGTGGTAGTTGAAGTATTGTTCTTGCTGAACGCTTTTGCAATTTAGAAACTTTGTATATATTTGTTTGGCTACATGTCCCCCAAATTGTTACACAGTAATCAAATAGTGGTAGGATATATGCATTGTAGTATACATTTTTCATTTCATGTGTTAAATAGTTTGAAATTCTTTTCAGTTAATTTATTTTATTAGTAACTTTCATGCATAAATCATTGATATGTTCATTCCACTGCAAACAATTATCGATGGTTAATCCCGATGATTTGTGTTTATTTACATTTTCTATCGCCGAGTTTGTAATTGATATACTTATTTGCTTTGAGTGTTTAGTTTTGTATTTTGAACCTAGTAGCATGCATGTTGTTTTTGCAGGATTTATAGCCATATTGTTTTTTGAACACCAATTCTGAACATATTCCAAATCCATTTGTAGATAGAGTTCTATATCATTGATATCGGAAGTAATATAATACAAAGTTGTATCATCTGCATACATATTTATCTGTGAATTTTGAATACACATAGGCAAGTCATTAACATATATTAAAAATAACAAAGGACCCAATATAGATCCCTGAGGGACACCTGTTAATACAACTGAAGTGTTGGATTTATTTTTACCAATCTTCACATATTGTTGTCTACAATCAAGGTATGATTTGAATAAATTAACTGCATTGTCATTAAAATGGTACAAACCTAGTTTGTAAAGCAGTATTTCGTGATCTACAAGGTCAAAAGCTTTTTTAATGTCAAGAAAAACACTTCCGATCAAGTCTCCATCATCGATACCTTTCATCCAGGTATCTATCATTTGCGTAAGAGCCGTTTGGCATGAATGTGATTTTCTAAAACCAGATTGTGTGTCATGTAAAATATTTGTTTCACTTAAGTACTTGTGCAATCGATTTGCTATATGTCTTTCAAATATTTTTGAAATTGTGTTTAGAATTGAGATCGGTCTATAGTTGCTCATATCTTCTTTTGACCCTTTTTTGTAAATTGGTAATACATAAGCTCTTTTTAATATATCAGGAAATACACCAGCTTCGATGCTATTGTTTATAATGCTTGTTATTGCAATAACAATTTGATCAGAACATATTTTCAAAATATTTGGACCTATTCCATCTTCACCAGTTGCCTTTTTACGGTTAAGGTTCTCTATGATGTGTTTAACTTCCAGAATCGTTATGTACTCTATATTAAATAACCTAGTTTTCAGTTTACTATCTAAATGTTGTTTTAAATTAGCAAAGATCTCTTTTCAAACCCTGATTTATTTAGAAAGCGTGAAATATTTATGAAATGGTCATTAAATGCATTGAGAATCTCATGCATGTCGGTGATTACTTGGTCACCAAGCTTTATGTTTGTTGGTAGGGTAATATTGTTAAGTTTCTCGCTGTTTGTGACGTGTTTTATATGTTTCCATATCTCCTTCGAATCAGTTTGATTTCTTACAGCATTATTATAGTATTCACGTTTAGATTTTTCAATCATATGCGTTGTTTTATTTCTCCATAATTTATAGTTAGACCAATCCGTTTTTCTATGGTAGTAATCCCTTTGCTTCCTCGCAAGTTTAATTTCATCAGTATACCACTCAGGTTGATATTCTCGTTTGAATAATGTAATTATACATGTCGAATTACGCTGACCACATTTTCTGTTAACCCGGATGTTCACAACCAGTTTTCGTCCACTTTGGAGTAACTTCCCTTGACTACAGTACACACCAAAAGTTTATGCCATACATGTAAAATGTGTAACTGTACGAACTCATTAATGTAACTAACAGTCAATCTGGACTGTTTTACTAAGTTAATTACCAAAATAGTACCATATTAAGAGGGTGCAGTTTTTTTCTTGAATTCAAATGAATAAAACGTGTTTTGGGGATACAATATGTCAATGATGCTTTTCTGATTGATAACTCGTTGTACATGTATATTACAGCATTATAAGCTCTGATTGATAACTCATTGTACATGTATATTACAGCATTATGAGCTCTGATTGATAACTCATTGTACATTTATATTACAGCATTATGAGCTCTGATTGATAACTCATTGTACATGTATATTACAGCATTATGAGCTCTGATTGATAACTCATTGTACATGTATATTACAGCATTATGAGCTCTGATTGATAACTCATTGTACATGTATATTACAGCATTATGAGCTCTGATTGATAACTCATTGTACATGTATATTACAGCATTATGAGCTCTGATTGATAACTCATTGTACATGTATATTACAGCATTATGAGCTCTGATTGATAACTCATTGTACATGTATATTACAGCATTATGAGCTCTGATTGATAACTCATTGTACATGTATATTACAGCATTATGAGCTCTGATTGATAACTCATTGTACATGTATATTACAGCATTATGAGCTCTGATTGATAACTCATTGTACATGTATATTACAGCATTATGAGCTCTGATTGATAACTCATTGTACATGTATATTACAGCATTATGAGCTCTGATTGATAACTCATTGTACATGTATATTACAGCATTACTCACACTCGACTCACTGGAGTAGCTAACGGTCGATGTAAATGTAGTTTTCATGGTCTAATGATTGAAATAATTGCTGTATCGTGCGTAATCCAACAAGTCCTTTGTTCATAAATGGATGTACCGAAGAAATGAAACGATAATTTTGATGATATTTTTGTTCTACGTTTTTCATTGAATAATACGCTTAAACGGATTTAAACTATATTGAATTTTAGACAATCCCTTTTGCATTTAGCATATTGATGGCATTTTATTCACCTATATAATAATGTAATACACGCTTCGTGTATTAATTATTTGTTTGTATTAACAAAACTTGAAACTTATAGTAATAAATTAAATTGTGTTATTCATGTATAACAATTTAGTTACTTTTTAGCGACTAAATTGTTATCTACTCGAACATGTAAAGCAATAATAGCTTGAGTGACAAAAGTCAATTTTATTGTTATTAGAACAACGCAATTTATAATCGTCAAAACACATGAAATAGTCAAGTTAATTTCAGATACAAATGAGAACTACAGTAAAATGTGTCATAAAATTGTGGCATGAATACATGATCGCATTATATTATTATACCCCGCCGAAACGAGGCGGCTTTTGGAGGGGTATATTGTTTTGGCGTTGTCCGTCTGTCTGTCTGTCCGTCCTTCCGTCTGTCACACTCTTTTCCGTCCGGAGCGATAACTTGGTACTGGTCGGACATATTTCATTGAAACGTGTTATGTATATGGGTACGGGAATGATGCCCATCAAAAGGGGTCTAAATCCAACTATGTATGGCAGAGTTATGACCCTTTGTTACTTTAAATTACCAATTTTCTATAGGAAAAATCCGTCCTGAATCATATCTTGGTACTGGTTGAACATATTTCATTGAAACTTTCTATGAATATATAGATGGGTATGTGGGGAATGATGCATATCAAATCCTGTTACAATCAACTAATGTATGACAGAGTTATGACCCTTTGTTATTTCAAATGACCATGTTATCTATGGATGCTATCTGTCTGGAACCACATCTTTGTACTGGTTGGTCAGATTTTCATTGAAATATAATAATGGGTATGGGAATGATGCATATCAAATGTATTAAATATACTTAAGGGCTTTGAAAACGCACGCTTTGGATATGTGTGTTTTCACAACGAAAGCACTTACTATATGATTATATTCATACAGGTTAGTTGTAACCTATTCATTGCCGCCATTTAGACACCAACACATTTAAAATTGATTGAGTAATAACGAAATTATCGCATGATAAAGACCGTGCTCAAAAAGTCGAAAGTAACACTTTTGCCGGCTACTTGTGATTAGATTGCAACTGTCAACATTACGAAAATTCGTGGTTACTCAAAAAACATCCACTGAAATTTCATGCAAACCATTTTCAATTATAAAAACAACTAAAATTGAAAAATTACCCAATGTTGGTATTAATTTCTTCTAAGAATACATGTCACTTAGATTATGGTGCTACAGAGAAATCGCCGCTGGATAGCTTTAGGACTGATACAGGCTGGTGTATCTTACCAACAAGTCGCAAACCGTTTTGGTGCTTATCGGACAACCATTTCTCGGCTTCATCAGCGCTATCGTACTACTGGCACCGTCAACGACCGACCGAGACCTGGCCAGCGAAGAGTGACGACAGCGCGTCAAGAAGTCAACATACGTCTACAACACATTGCCAACCCGTTTCGGGTACCAGCTGAAACGGCAAGAACCATTCCAGTACGCCGAAATCCGACGATCCACGCGCGTACCGTTCGCCGCCGATTAAGGGCTGCTCGCATTCGATGCCATCGACCGTACCGCGGCCCACGCTTGCTACCACGCCACGCCACAGACTGGCCAGAAGACAGTGGGCAGCCGCCCATGTCCGTTGGCGCTTAGACAGATGGGACAACGTCATGTTTTCAGATGAGACCAAAGTTATGGTTGACTCTAGTGACCGACGGCAACGTGTGTATCGCCTCCTAGGTCAAAGGTATAGAGACAACTGTGTGTTGGAGCAGGAGCGCAGCGGACGAGCGTCAACCATGGTTTGGGCAGGCATAACATCCAACGACAGGACAGATATTATTTTCTTGGATCAAGGTGTCGGACGCGGAGGAAGAAGACGTCGCATGGGATTGAATGCACAGCGGTACATTAATATCGTCTTACAGCCTGTCGTTGTTCCATTCGCCTAGCATTTTATTTTATGCAGGGCAACGCAAGACCTCATGTGGCCAGATTGTCGTTGAACTTTTTGCAACAAGGAGGGGTTCAGGTTCTTGCTAACTGGCCAGCAATGTCTGCCGACTTAAATCCAATAGAACATCTTTGGGACTTCTTAAAACAGAAGATTCGGAGACGGCAGAATATTAATGACACACAAGGACTACGTGCTGCACTTCTGGCTGAATGGCATCAGATCCCACAGGCTTATATCCGGACTCTAGTGAGGTCCATGCGGCGAAGATGTACAGCTGTGAGGGACGCCAATAGTGGGCTGTCGGACCGTATTTGGTACAAAAACGAATATGGTACAAATGTACCATATTCGGCCGAATATGGTACAAATGTACCATATTCGGACCGAATATGGTACAATTTTCGACCGAATATGGTACAAACATTGTACCATATTCGGTTGGAATAAGTTTGTCTATGCTCGCCAAAACGTATTTGGTACATACCAAAAAAACTCATAAAATGAAAATGGCCTACGTATATGGTACATAAATTATGTATTTCTTAATAAATGAAATAGTCTGCCAATGTGTAAACTTTTTTTCAAACTCAAATACATTGTATTAACCTAATATTGGAAGTGACAAAAGTATCATCATCATCATCATCATCATCATCATCATCGTCGTCGTCGTCGTCGTCGTCGTCGTCGTCGTCGTAACTAGCAGTAACAGAAACAGCTAACCTAACCACACTTTACATGGATTTTGCTGGTTGTGTAACTGTTTCGCCGGCTAGCTCAGTCGGTTGCGCGTCAGATTGGCACGCAGGCGGCCTGGGTTCGATTCCCGGGCGGGCCAGATACTTTCGTGGAGATTGGTCACGAAATGATTTCTACGGCCATTCTTCCCCTACCGCTGTTTCAAGTAGGGCAGTTGTCAATTACTGGCGAATGTATCTGCTTAGTACTGGTTACTAAGTACTAGTACTCTAAGACTAGAGACGTGCTTGCTCCAGGTAACTCTGTAAAAGTTTGAGGATTATCGCATTTTGGTTGTGTTCATAGAGTGTGAACTTGTAAGGGTAAAGGTAGGCGAGCAAATCCATAAAGCGCGCCAGCGCTTCTTGGAAAATTTGATCGTTTAATACCCCTCGGTATTAATGCTTATATTTTAATACATTTTAATAATAATTGGTAGGTTTTGTCCAGATATGATTGCTTTAAGCAAACGTCGTTGCAGGAATGTCGACGTCGCATTCGATTGGTCGAATGACGTCGCGTCAGCCATATTAATGATTTCGTGCATTGTTTGGGTCAATCTAAAACTTCTGACAAGAAGATATTGCATGAGAAAATCCGATGATTATGACAGCGATGTTTATCGGTCGATGATGATTATTATAATGATGATGATTATGATGACAAATGTGTTTTGATGATGCTGACGGCGATTTTTATCGGTAGATTATGATGATGATGATGTGCTGACCGTCGTTATCATCATTACAAAACTTTTGTCATCATCATCACCATCGACCGAAAAACATCGCAGTTATCATCATCACATTTTTGTGATCTTCATTACGATGATGATAATGGTGATGATGATGATGGTGTTGATGATGATGATGATGATGATGATGACCTTGATGATGATGACCTTGATGATTGTGGTGATAATGATGGTGATGATGATGACAATGATGATAAAAGTTTGTGATGATGATGATGACGGTAATTTTGATCGTCGTCATCATCATCAAAACTTTTGTCATCATCATGACGATGATGATGATAATGGCGTTAATGGTGACGATGATGATGATGGTGTTAATGGTGACGATGATGATGTAATTGATGATGATGACAATGGTGATGATGATTGGGGTTTGATGATTGTGATGATGATAACTGCGATGTTTATCGGCCGATGATAATGATTATAATGATGATGATGAAAAAAGTTTTTTATTATGTTGACGCCAATGATTACCGGCCGCCGATGATGATGATTATGATGATGATGATGATGATGCTGATGATGATTATGATGATGATGATGATGATGATGATGATGACGATGATGATTATTTTCATGATGGTATTGATGACGTTGATGCAAATTGTAGTTATGATGATGATGATGATGATGATGATGATGACGATGATGATTATTTTCATGATGGTATTGATGACGTTGATGCAAATTGTAGTTATGATGATGATGATGATGATGATGATGATGACGATGATGATGATGACGATGACGATGATGAGTGTGTACCATATTCGGAACGAATGTGGTACATTTTTCATCCGAATATGGTACAAGTTTGTACCATATTTGGTCAGGCATTTTACCCCAAAACTGCAGATACGTATATGGTACAATTAGACAGTTGTACCATATTCGGCCGAATATGGTACAAATTTGTACATATTCGTTTTTGTACCAAATACGGTCCGACAGTGGGCACTGTCGTTACTGAAGAATCCTGTGTTGATTTTAAGTTTAGAAAGCTTCGAGTGACTGTGTTTCTGAGGATATTTTTAAGTTTGTGTATTTGGTTTGTTAACCTCATTGTGTTGAAAAAAGTATGATTTTTGGATTTACACCTGCTGTACTTTGACGGACTTGTGTACATACACTTTCAACATTTTGGAATATTTTCAGTTGTTAAGTTTATGTTTTATAAAGTAAATATGATATACATTTGATGGAATCCTTCGTATTTCGTTTTCGTGTAAAAAAAAACATATAATACAGGCGTGCGTTTTCAAAGTCCTTAAGTACTTGCATTAACATTAATAAAGCGACCAAGAATAGAAGGTCATCTGTTCCAAGTAGCGTATGGTAATCTTGTTATTTTATTTTACATCGTACAAGATAACTGACTGTTTACACATTTTACTCATAATTACTTGTTTGATTCATCTAAATAATTGTACTATTCAATTAGAAATAATGGAAACATATTTGTGGCCAATACATTGATCAAGACGAGCATATATTTGTTTGTTTAATTAAATAAAACACAGAAATTTTATCATTTGGCTTAATCTAATACGAGTCTACTAAATCGGTATTCAGAAACGACACTTGAGTGTAGATCGAGTCACTGTCAAGTGGCCGAATCATTCACTCGAGAAATTCTCACTCATTCGAGTGTACTCCAGCTACCCTAACCTTTGTGAATACCAATTTCTAGTTAGGGCGAAGTCACACTCAAAAGCACGGACCGTTAGATAATTAAAACCGGATTATCTCAGTGAGTGTGAGTGGAGTAGCGTTTCTGAATATGGGCCATAGTCTCTGTAGGTAACCCTATATGACACATTGGCCTGTAAATAGATGAAACACAGTCACTTAATACACAGCCAATTAAATCCAAACAAGCACATACTGCGAATTTATGGATTAAGACACGAACCATTTGTGTTACAATATTTTTGTTGTGTACTGTACTTCAAGCATCGTGTGATACGGGATTTTGGGCCCTGGAATAGGCATAGTTGCAGATGAAATAAAAACAACAGGATTATGCAGTCATTTTTATGTAAAAATGATTTTATTGAAGGATATATTTGGAAGTAGTTAAATACACAATATTTTTAATTTTTTTACGGAAAGGTTTGTGTTTTACATTTCTAATCTCTATTTTTCACTATATTACATCATTTGACAATTCTGCATCCAATGTAAACAAATATGCGTGCGCATAGCAGATATTTTGGTCTGGCGACCTAGCTTTTGGTATTTTCCGGTACCGGTCGAAATTAGGTTGTGGTCGAAATCTGGTTGTTTGAGGATACACCCAAAACATATTTATGAATTTAATGAAATAGTGAACAGACTGGCTGAAATTGATCGACGTGTTTAAGCCGTTCACGGAATGGTTTGAATCACAACATTACATTTGTCAATACGGCCTACACTTCAGTAAAGGTGGGTTCACACTATGAACGTTTGTACCAGCGTTGGCCACCGTTTGAAAAGTCTAAGAAATGAGCCCAAACGTCGGCGAAATTACGTTCGCGAGAAGGATTTTTTTCATTCACACTACGAACGTTCTATATCTGGCGCAAATCAACTTTTACCAACGTTTCCTAGCGCTTGGCAGCATTTACCAGCGTTGTATTTATTTTCTATTAGCGTAGGCGAACTTTTGCCAACGCAGATGTAGCGTATGTGCAGTGGTCGCCGACTTAGTCCAACTTAGACGAACGAATACTCAGCATAGGTAAGCTGAGGTCAGCGTCAGGCGACTTCTGTATATAGCCGAACGCTCGTGGACACTTCCTGGCAGTCTTGTTTTGATTGAAGAAGTGGTCACATCTCTCCGTCTCCCTTCTGTGTATTTGGTTGCTGTAAAGTTTCGCTTTATGTATCCGAAGTGTGATCGGTACCCGTAACTTAGGTGAACTTTGGACAACGGATCCTAACGAAGCCTGACGCAAGCCTAGTTCCAACAACGTTCAACAACTTTTGCGAACGAACTGAACGTTTGCAAGTTTTTGTCAGCGGTCAGCAACGCACTACCAGCGCGACCCAAACGTTTTCGAGCGTATGCCGATCCCAATTCGGATACATAAAGCGAAACTTTACAGCAACCAAATACACAGAAGGGTAACGGAGAGATGTGACCACTTCTTCAATCAAAACAAGACTGCCAGGAAGTGTCCACGAGCGTTCGGCTATATATAGAAGTCGCCTGACACTGACCTCAGCTTACCTATGCTGAGTATTCGTTCTTCTAAGTTGGACTAAGTCGGCGACCACTGCACATACGCTACATCTGCGTTTGCAAAAGTTCGCCTACGCTAATAGAACATAACAGAATTCAATATGCACGGCGTTGACACGCCGTGCAATAAATACAACGCTGGTAAATGCTGCCAAGCGCTAGTAAACGTTGGTAAAAGTTGATTTGCGCCAGATATAAAACGTTCGTAGTGTGAATGAAAAAAATCCTTCTCACGAACGTAATTTCGCCGACGTTTGGGCTCATTTCTTAGACTTTTCAAACGCTGGCCAACGCTGGTACAAACGTTCATAGTGTGAACCCACCTTTAAAGCGGGGTACGAGTTTACTAGTACGTACCATGAACGAAACTGTGAGCATCATTAACCTAAGGAAACACGTGCAAGGAACGGAAACAGCGGCAGACTTCTTGCCATTCATCATCGGATTCCGCAAATTCACCCCGGTCGTCATGGCAGGACTGAAAACGGGGTTGGCAGAGGTCGAGTAACAACCAGCAAATTCACAGGCAGCCATTCGGAAACAGAAACGGGACTGTGCATGCGTCAGGTAATAGCCCAGCACAACTTCCTGTTACTCCCCACAGCCGAACGGATACGGGGTCAGGCAAACTTTCGGTTATCACACGCAGCCTTCTAAATCTCACCACGGACAGTCGGGTGAAAGCGGACACATGGCCTGGCAAACTTCCGAAAACTACAAACAACTTCCGGTATCTATAACCACGGAAAACCGGCCGGAAGCGGTCTCGGGGCTGGGCATTTGTCCGGCAATAACCAGCGACTTCCTGCTAGTCCCCATGGGCAGCTCGACGTAAGCGTATACTATAAATGACACTACCAGCAGCCTCAAGCAAGTTACCACATGTTACCAGACGGAAGTGGGTGCGGGGCAAGAATAGCATCCGTTATTAACGAGCAACTTCCCGAGATTCGTGTTGAACAGCCATTCGGAAGCGGGTCCGAGATAGGACCAACGTGCGGAAGCGGATACGCGGACGGGTATACGTCAAATAACCAACAACAACATCAAGTATGGCGCCATAGGCATCCGAGCGGATGCGGAAACGTGGGTTGGTCCAGCTCCCACCGGCAACTTCATACACCTCAAAACGGGCAGCTGGGTGTGGGCGGATACGGAATCGGGTCGCTTACCTACCTGCCACACACACTGCAGGGCGGAAGCGGAAATGAACATGTACATTTTCCAAGGGTGATTCACGAATACATGCCGAATATATTCAACCCAGACCAACGGAATCTGGAAGTGATGGAAATCAGTGGCAAAAAGCGATTTCCATCATGGACAATATACAGCAAATAATCAAAGCTGTGGACAGTATTCTTTTCAAAATGTGTGTTATCATTAGAAAGGCTCCGGTATGGTAGTTTTAATAAGTTTAATATTCTAAACAATATATGCACAAATTGCAAATTAATACAGTGCACATGTGATAATTTAAATCAATGTGTGATAACTGAAATGTATCAGCTTGAAAATGATATGATCGTACCATCAAATTGTATTTCGTTTGATATGAACAATGAATGTCAAACTCAATCAGTTAATACTGAAGAAAATATCTCTAATAGTATAAAACTTTTAAAAAGTAATGTATTACAAACAAAATTAGACTCGTGTAGCTTAATTTCGCTAGACAACCTGAGTTCTGATCCTAAGGTTGCCACATTAGGTAAGAGTATAAATTGTACTGTAGATGCATAGTGTTGAGATACACAATTTCTTAAAACTGATGTAACCGGTAAAACCGGTCCGGTAAATCAAAATTTATCTCATATAACTGACACAGGCTTCAATTTCGTAGGAGCTGGGCTTCATTTTGCTAACCTAAATATACCATATGCTTCCAAAATTAAACGAAATAAAATTTCACTTGCAGCAAATAAACTCTCCCCATGTTTTGGGTATGTGTGAAACATTTTTAACAGATAATGTACAAAATGATTTGTTACAGATAAAAAGCTATACTATTGAAAGAAGGGATCGTTTTCATAAAAAAGGTGGCGGTCTTTTAATTTATATTGATGAAAATATTCACTATAAAAGACGAAATGATTTAGAAACTTCTGATATTGAATCTCTTTGGTTAGAAGTATTGGGGAAACATTGCAAATCATTTCTAGTTAGTTTTATTTATCGTCCACCAAACTCTAGTCAAACATGGATTGACATGTATGACTCTCAGTTAGAGGTCGTAGATAACAGCAATGTAGAATATTATATTTTTATTTATTTATATGTGGTTTTATGGCGCATCGACATCTTCGGTCATTTAGCGCGCAAGGAATGTAAAAAGGAATGACCACTCGTGAAATAAAATTCGATCTTCCATCGAAATCAACTAATAGTCTTTTTATTTTATGCTTTTTTAAAGAATTAAACATTATTTTGACCAATAACTACTCTAGCGTCTCATTTACTACCCTATGCGGTGCCTCTGTAGCCGCTTTACAACCATATAGATTTCGAGCACAACCGCTGACAAAATAGTGCGAACTCTACCAATTTATTAAACTATACAGCATTGAAAACATCGATAAAACAACAATTTGATAAGAATATTGAGACAATTTAATTATTGTTTCACATTAAATTATAAATTTAAAAAATATTTGTTCGAAATTATGCAACAAATTATGGCGTAGCAATATTCATTGCACATCGATAAATGATTAAAGCGGACGCCATGTTGGAAATGAAATTGACAACACGTAAAGATGGAAATAACTTGTTAACAAAGAACTTTGAAATCTGGAGAACGCTTTTAAACAGTCTGTAGTAACTGACGAGTTTTGCGCATGAATAACCGTCAATGACACTGTCAGAGATGACACGAACTGTCTTGAATGGTCTGGCGAGAGGGGTTTCTTCGCGTGGCTACGCTTCATCATGATCAGATACATAATACCTCAGGTTTTGTACATTTGAATTGTTGACCATTTGGGAGAGTCCCGGGTTTCTCATGGCGCTTCTCATATGTACACCCTATAATTATGTGTCATGGCTAACATATTATGCTTTCAATTATATCATTAAATACTAATGTTTATAGATTTTATGTGGAAAGTAAGCCAGGACTTAACCACCATTGTCATATGGCTGTGAATTTGGAAGTATTCATAATGTGTAGCAATAGGAAACTTTAAGGTGTCTATTTGCTGAACACACCAAATTTTGTACCCTTCAATTAATGTAGATTATTATAAAGAAGACTAATGGCTGTGTTATTACATATGTATATACTGTATGTTTTCCTTGCCTTTCATGTTCTCATCACAATTGATTTGTGCCACTGTCCAAGCCCTTTATTAAGTGCTTTAAACGCATATGCTCGTGCATTTAGGCAATTTGTCTTTAAACATGATACTTGCTCTCCATAAAGAAGTCTTTCTATACACCACAAACCGTTACATTAGTATGCTCTGTTCTTTAAAATACACAGCATAAAGTATGTCATCCATTTCTTTACAAGTATTGAATGTATAGCATAAAACCCCAAAACATATTTTACAGTAACAAAATTTTAGATACACTTTGTATCTTTATTATATGTATAGTTTCATATTGTACTACTGGTCATCATCATTTATTGGACAACTTTATGAAGCATTTGTAATAGATAGTTCCCATATTTACCTCCCATGTTCATAATACAATTTTCAGCCATATTGATCTATAGGCAAAATTCCTTAAAGTGTATTGGGAACATAATTGTAAGGATGATAAACTAATCGGATATAAAAAATAACTTGTACATTACGCTGATGTGGACAGTTAGCTCAGTATTTTAAAGTTGAAGAAAAAGTGGTTGTCAAGAACAAGGGATGTATATATTGTAGATGTTGGAACTATATATTGTTGTTAAGTGTGTATTCTGTGTTACTTTATTCATGATCTCAGTTATTTTTATTAAATTTTTGAAATTCTACACAATTGTGTTGCCTTTTCCTTTGTATGTTCTTGTTTTTAAGCCATCATGTTTGTCAAGTCTCTCAAACTTTTTATGCCCCTCCCGAAGTAGAGTGCATATTGTTTTGCACATGTCGGTCGGTCGGTATGTCGGTTGTTCTGTCCATAACCTTTTAGTTTCTTATCAATAACTCATGAACCCCCTGACCTATCGTACCCAAACACGGTCCATACAATCATCTTGGGTAGCAGAAGAACCCTATTGATTTTTGGGTCACAGGCTCAAAAGATGAAGGTCACAGGGGTCAGTTGTTCTCAAACCGTTTCCGATTAATAACTCAAGAACTCCTTGACCTATCATACTCAAACTTGGTCCATGCATTCATCTTGGGTAGCAGAGGAACCCTATCGATTTTGGGGTCAAAGGTCAAGGTCACAGGGGGACATAATGTTTTACAAACATCTTGTTACTGCCGATATGCAGTAAAAAAATAGCCTTATTATATTTGTGTTTGGGTTTTGTCGGGTTTACGACCTTGTCAACAGGTTTGGTCATTATAGGCATTGCCAGCCTATACATGATCTACCTGGGCTCGATAACGGGTGCTTCCTCAGTTTCACTACAAGCAACTGACAGCTTTCTCACTCGAATAAGTGGTATGATGCAGATTACATTGGAAAGATCAAAATCACCACTGACCAGAGTAGGTACGACCAAGGATCAAACCCAGGACCTACGGACGGATAGTCAAGCGCGTTATCAACTGCGTTAGCCATGCCAGTTTATGTTATTGTGGATATTACATGTTTAGATTTCCACGGAATGCTACAATAAAATGATAACAAGTTGGCTGCATCTCAATGCAATATTGTATTGATCTAAATATTTACCACTCAAAACTGTAAGCAGAACTAGTACAGCAAGGTTACTTCACCTGTGGTTATATTTAGTTGGCTCAGTGCATGAATCTGTAACGTTTGGTTAAGTACTGTTGGGTTTAATAATCAACAGATTTGGTCATTTAACGGTGTTGTCAGTCTATACACGATCTACCTGGTCTACATAACTAGTGCATTCCAACTTAAGTCAGCAGTGGGAGGCAATGACATCGGAAAGATTCTTTGATCAAATCACCATTATGTCTGTAGCTTTATACATGTAAAAATGAAGAGTGATGTGCATTGTGCGTCTGACTGTTAACAATTAATGTTCATACCAGATTCATCGTTTTGGATTATTTGGATGCCATTAAATCAAAACTAAGATGTATGTATCTATATACAAGTAACATATTGGTTCCGTTCAAAAATCGGCAAGCTATGTCCCAACATCACTGGAAAATAACACATATTTTTCCAATATGGCTATAACCAAGTTTTTGAACACAGATGGACCTAAGATCCACGAAGTTTACTACATTATTTCAGAAAAAGTTCTGAATGCGTAACAGATGTTGAAATTGACAGCTGATAAACTTATAAGCTTTCTTCTAAGAATGGCTGCAAAGTTACAATAATTAATAAGTCCAAGACAGATAGGTAAGCACGTCCAAAACAGCCTGGACTCGTCCTTTTTCTGCCTTTGAAGTTCTGCCTTAGTGAACGTTACTTGTCCACGAAACGCCATGTAAATGCACTCTTAGTTCATGCCTCACAGTTCCTTTACAGTACACTATTTTCCACCTATTATTCACATATATTTGGTTACAACGCGCTGGTTTTCAGGACTCTCAGTCCTTTGATTTTTAATTGGGGATTCTTAAGCCACTTTGTTTTTGAGGCGCTTTAGCGTCTCTTTGCTATCATCGTCTCAACCGGAAGTATACTCGAAGTACCGCCACAATCATATTCCTCCTCATGAAAAATAGTACACGTAAAGTCTTATGATTTTATTATAGATTTGAAGAGTGTAATTTATGATTTATCAGGAATAAATAATTAGTGGAATGGCGGCTTTCCTTGATTATTTTCGAATGAGCGAGATTTCTCGAATAGTCGCGTATTAATTTGTATGAAAGTTCTGCGAGTGCGTTATCAATCCGACCCACAGGTTGTTGAAAAATATTTGTTTAGTTATCTGTATGACCTTATCTGTATGGTCATTCAACGTTTAAATTGTATGTTTCAAGTTCCTCTGGAATCGACTCCAGAACATCGGGCAACTTGTGGGATCGTGTGCAAATTTATATTCTGCGTCGTTAATCCGACCCACAGGTTGTTGAAAAATACTTTTTTTATATCTGTATGACCTTATCTGTATGGTCAACATTTAAATGGTATGTTTCAAGTCCCTGTGGAATCGGACACACCATAACATCTGGGCAACTTGTGGGGACGTGTGAATTTTTTTATTTTGCGTCGTTTACGGCTACTGGACTTCTCGACATTTGATCAAGGTAAGTTTAAATTTCTTTGTTGTCAGCTTGTAACTCGTGTATATAATGATAACGATGTGTTTTCGTAATGAGTTGGCAATGTTGTGTACCGGTAAGATTGATTATTTGAGCGAGATTCTGCAAAATTGCGTCAACAGCACAGCGATCTCAAATTGGCCATTTCCTGAGAAGTTAGAATATCGGTTCTCGTTTATTGGTGTTGGACGGATAGGGCCGCTACAGCTAGATAGAAATCTGAATAATATGAGTTGACATGATACAACAGTTGTCAATATTCTATATCGCAGTTTACGCAAAATCGAGAGAGACGATGGCACAGCAATTTGAGTTATTTCCCTTTGTGATTGTCATGAATATTATTATTAATTATTATTATCAAAGTGCCATTTTAAACGAGTAACACTGATTGATCATGACCCAGATTTAGTCGATTGTACCAACTTCGGATAGTCACAATTTTCGGATAGTTTTATGACAATGTTTCAAATTTGTCTATTTTAGATGACAGCGGTTTAAATCCAGTGAAGAATCGAAGAAAAAGGAATAATTGATGAATTTCATCCACAATCAAGTCAACCACTTACTGCCCCAAATTGAATTATACTAGACTCCTATGATTTTTGGACTCATATTTCTTCCCAAGGACGCAAATCCAAATCCAAATGAGAACCCTGACTCCTATGTTGATGTCGCATACCAAGATGACTGGTATACCCTGTCCACTATTTTTGCCTCAGATATTTATGACAGTTGTAAAAGTCGCCTTTTCGAGAGACTAGAACATACAACATGTGACCATGCGGAAAAGACGTTAAATGAATACAGAAAGCATAGATCTGTGATAAAATGTGACTTGATTCGAGATGTTGTATACATTCAGAGAGACAATGGTTATACTGGATTGTCGGAAGATAAAAAACTTTTGAATTTGTAGATGAGTATTTTTGAGAAGAAATATTACTGTATTTGTACTTGTTATTCATTGCTTGTCTATAAATGTGTACCAAAATAACTACAATGGAATGAAGGAAATAAAATTACAATATTAGATCTTTATATTGGTTTTTGATATCAAGAAAGTTGGAAGTAAAATGTTATGTCAGTCTAAGTTAATGAGGGAAAGTAATAATTAATATTTTACTACCTGTGTTGCTAGACACTCATTGAAAACATAAAAGTATACAAGACACTGTACGTCAATTAAACATAGTATTATATACTGTCTATACGGCTTGAACAAGTTTATACACTGCATGAATGGGAGTCTTGATGCTGAAACAATTAACAGCGTAAACTTTGTGTTGTATACATAAAATTGTCATTCTTGGTATTATTTGTTAATCCCATTTAGCCCTCACAAAAGCAAGTTGATGGTTATGTATGCATAATTACAAATGTATTTGAATATGAAAGTCCAGACTCCTATATTGCAAGTCATATAGTGATATACTACAGCTATATACAAACGTATTGTTATTTTACAATTGTAAAGTAACAATATGTTTTTAAAGTTGAAGACTGAATCATTTCATTGAGATTTATTACTGCACTATATTCCATCTGGAATGGGTCAGGTTACTTGAGTTCATCATGTTAATTCTTGAAAGTACAGAATATTTCTCAATTATATACCAAAAACCCAGATGTCCATATTAAACTGATTATCGAAAACAGTTTAGAAGGTTTTCGAGTCTAATTCCTTTATAGAATTTTCTGGAAATATATATCGATCAAGCATGAGTGTGTGATGGGGTTAATTCCAAGAAGAGAGCGGATGGATGGCATAGGAAGATGATTATTGAAAATAATCACCTTCAAATATAGAAAACGTGCCCTGGAAGCGCCTCTCAGGACCTTCAGTCCTTTGATATACACTTGCATCGCCCTGTTTCGCTATTCTTTTACTTCTGTTTCAGAATGACCGGTTTAAATGCAGCTTTTGCGACTTATGGAATGACAGTGCTGAGACGGCAGTAAGGCATTGTATACGATATCATAAACATGAAAAAGTGTCATTTCTGCAGTTTTTAATATGTGATGGCAAATTGAAGTTTAAATCACGTTCTTTTACTGTGTTTGGTAGGGATATATAATGTGATCATAACAATGTGTTTCTCAATAAACAGACTGGTAAGCTAATTATTCCAATAGGTAAGGTGTGTTGCTCAGGACTGGCTTGCATCTCTGTCGATTCCACGACCACAATATTACTTAGTTCCAGCGTATTAACGAAAACAGATTCTCCATCATCGTAGGAAACTTCCATGGTCGTCGTTTAGTATCTGTAACACCTTTGTTTAGAAACGATGACATAATATTTGGTTTCGTTTAGTAATGGTGACATTTGTTGAGGCATCGATAACATCATTCAACACCAAATCAAAGCTTTATTTTACATCGAAAATAAATCAAGTGCACATGATTTTAAATAACATGAGTATAAAATTCATTAAAACTCTTATTGTGCATTATTCCATTGTCGTTGACAGTATATTTACTAAAATAAATGATATTTAATAATATTTCTCCTCAGTTGTACAATTGTGCCAATAATTTTGTTTATCCGTATAATTTCCGAAAACATAACATTGAATACATAAGCTGGGATTACATACTGTCAAAAGTTAAATTACGCAGCCAAGAAAAATCACGATCGTCTCTGGAATCTAATTTTTTTAGACTTACCATACAGCGAAATGGTCTGCATGTCCTCATTAGCGGAGAGAAGCGATTACATTTTTCGTTGCGAATCGATGACGTGTCGTCGTTTAGAACTGCATCACGCATTGACAAGGTTGCATACCAGTGACTCTGTCGACTTTCACAAAGAAAATACATATTCGTCGTCATGGTTGACCACGCGTGACGGTGAGTACGATTTTCAACTTTGAGCACGAGGATCACGTGTACTATGTAGTAAGCGGTAAATTTCATTGCAATGCAATCCACGTTGTATGTCCAACACGATAAACAGAAAAGATGGCGAGAAAGACCACTGAAGAAAGCGCCAGGGCCGTCGGTATGATTGAGAATGGTACTCCGATTCAACAGGTATGACTAACTTTATTAATTAATTAATTAATCAATTCAAATACAATTTGGAAAATAATTATAGATTTTTTGTTAATATTTTTGGTTGCCCGTCTGTTCAATAGCCGCAAGTATGTACATTTGTTTCTGTTCTTATATGTTGACGAAATACCAAGAGGACATTTATAAATTGTGTTCAGTGTATATGTACAGGTTTAGATCACGACAACTAATACCAGTATGAATGCAGAGTTGTCTGGTCTGAGCAAACACCAAAGGCAGTGGATGGACGTGTTGTCATTGGTCTTAATTATCATGTTACAGTCGGATCTCGTTTATTCGGCAGCCTCCTATCCGAATACTTGATATTATCCGAATGTCCCGATGTATCTTCTTAGGCACATCGAATTGAAATGGTCTATTCGAAACTATGTATTATTCGAAATAAAATTTCGGACGGGAAGATTTCGAATAAACGAGGTCCAACAGAAGCATCG
The DNA here is from genome assembly GCA_032209605.1 of Mactromeris polynyma. Taxonomy (NCBI): domain Eukaryota; kingdom Metazoa; phylum Mollusca; class Bivalvia; order Venerida; family Mactridae; genus Mactromeris; species Mactromeris polynyma. Next base: position 4,403,386 of record JASFXZ010000034.1, on the reverse strand, counting down.
TATGAAGTGATCTAGTAATTACTAAGCAGTGAAAAGTCACTCCGGCATAAATCACGTTGATAAAGGGAGACTACTATGTAGCGTATTATTATTTTCAAAGATTTTCAAAGATTCAGTTATCTTTCTTGTTTACCACAGTGACACTCGCACAATGCGTTTTTTTCTGTCAAAGTATGTAAGCAATAGATATTTACGAACTGTTGGAATGCACAATGTTGCTGGAGGGTCTGTGAATATAACACGTCACCAAGGGAGCTCCTGCATATCCTATGCAGTATCCATTTCGTACTCTGTATAATTATGCAATTTATTCTGCGTTTTGATATAAACACACCATGGTGGCCTTGTTTAAATATCATTAACAGGATTGTATTAACGTGTTTATTTACACTTTTCGTGTTTTAAATACATTCTATCATTAATTTCTTACATCAAAGAAAATGTTTCAAATTTTCACCATGCCCCGTGGATATTTTAATTTATTTGCTCATTTCACTGCATTCCTCACAAACTTTGTACATTTTTTTAATCTACGCATCTGCTTTCACTTTCATTTTATTATCGTGAAAAATTGTATCACCTGTTAGACATTCGTATTGGTCGATCTTTTTTCTGTTAATGCTGTCTTATTCTAATTGCATTCATTATTCACATTTTCGTTTCAGTTTCGAGTACGTAATTACGCTCGCTATTAAGATTATTTAATTTATTAGTCAGGCAATTAATGAAAGTTTATCCCACCGTTTCATTTTATTTTTTAGCATTCCAACTTGTATTCATTAAAACCAATTTAATTTAAACCAAGTCAGAACTGCGATTCCCACAGCGCTTTCCCTGGAAGAAATCCCATTAGGTCACGTTATATTATGTTTGTTGAAGTTTTAAAAAAGAACATAATCTGTATAATAGCCGAGATGATCCAATTGTACAAATTCACTGTACGGAATAAATGGTTTTTACACATTACCGTCGGACAAGATAAATTGCAGGTCGTTCCGGACCGAAAAATCCTGTCAAATAGTTTCTCGTTAATAGATTATTACTCGTCATTAGTAAGACAATTATATCTAACATTGTACAGAAATCTTGATAACATGATACATGACGGCTTAAACCAGACAGATCGTATTGTAAGGCATTGAACGGGAAACAAATGAAAGAAAAAAAAGCAAATAGCTATTGTGAGTTAAAAAAAAAGCTAAATTTGTATCAATGTTGTATTTTAAAAAGCGAATACAAAGGGAAATTCACGGAAGTAGGTCAAGCAAATAACTTTTTGTTATGCTTCATATTTTGTGATATTTCTATATACGCAAAACGACTGAAATATTGTATGCGAACTATAGAATTAAACCGTGTGAAAGTCACATCTGTTTTTGCTGGATTTCAGTACAATAGAAATGTCTGACTTTGTGTAACAAAATGTTTAGTAGTTATTGATTTAAAGATTAATATACAGTAAATGTGTACCGTAGATTATAGAAAAGGTGCCCACCTTATAGATTAGAAATCTTTAATGCGTTAAGTTAATGGCTTAATAACGCTTGTTTGTGCTTAATATATCCAAATGTATGTATCTGTTGTAAAAATTGACCTACTGTCTGGCAAGGTATTATCGTTAAGGCAACACTTAATAATTCTACAAAATTTCCGAATGAATTATGCATCGAGCGAAATCTTAATTCTATTTGCCCATATTTTCAATTTTTAAAGCGTGTGCAATACCGTGGAACAAGGAACAACGTGTGTGTATAAATAGTTGTTGCATTATAGGGGCCTAAATTATTCGGCCAATACAACATGTAGGGACTACTTGTTTATGTAGGTCAAGAAATATGTTGAAGACAGAAAGCAATTATAAGCTGACGATGCAAACTTAGCCAGTGAAAAGTTTTAAATGATTGGTGAAGATCTGCCGATGGTGAAACAATATCCAGCTGACACAAAATTAACTGTACATGAGGGTGAATGAGATGTATATAAAGAAAACCTATAAAATCGACATATGTTTTTGTTTCTTAATGATTGGCAACTCCAGATACTGGAATGATTCACTTTACATTTTGTACGGCCTATTTGGAAAATTTAAACTCAATTTCAGAAACTGCTAAATGCGCATGATTAGGCAAATACAATGTATAAACGCAGTAATATTCATATTTGAGCGCTATTATGGGATTTACAACCTCTTCTGTAAGTGACGTCATTTAAAAAAGGCAACATGTGATGCCATTATTTGCAAGCTGGAACCAATATTTACTCCATATGGTCACTTCATTTTCATATTGCCATAATTATATTGCTTACTGTCAGTACATGGTGACGTCACATGTGACGTTTTCTTGAAATGACATCACTAAAAGGAGATGTTGTAAATCGTACAGCGGCGCTCATATGTGCTTTATGTTTTTTTATGTTCAGGGCGTAGAGTGATACTGTGGATGTGGGTGAATGTATATAAACGCTGTATTACAGACTATGACATATTCACTGCCATTAGTTCTTGCAGTTGATGAGTTTTTTATATTGATTGTAATCTTGATCAATATTATGACGTATGAGACACTTGTAAAAGTAGTCCGTTACTTGTAGGCTGAGCTAAATGTCACGTAAATGGCATTAGAACACAAACTAGTTATCATGCAGTTATCTTGACAGTGACATAAAGAGTATAAAATACATTTGTCTTCATTTAACTGTGGCGAGTGCATTTAATTTGTAAAATACGGTATATGACACAACTGGACAATTGTTTTCATTGGAAGGCATAATGGACGAGGGGGCTAGATCACTTGACTTCTGATCGCAAAGTCGCGGGTTCGACTCCCGTGTTAGGTGAGGTTGACTTCTTTATCCTGTATTGGACCCGAGTACGTGTTCGTTACCCCTTGAAGCAGTCATTGAGGGTTATTGATATAAAATATATATAAAGGTGTTTCGCCATTCCATATAATTATAAATTTCCCTCTTTTTCAACAGCGACAGTAGACGATATAGCTGGTACATGGACAAAGCAATGACATGCATACTGGTATTGTGAAATTGTTTCTAACCCTGTCAACAATATATGATATGTTTGAAATAGCGTACGTACAACAAGGGGTGTGGTTCTTGTAATAAGAATAAAGTAAAGACGCGTGTACATGTACGTGACTTACAGTATTCTATGTCAGTGTAATTGCTATAAAGAACGCTGTCACACTTGACTCTCTTCATGTTAGAACAGTATACGATGTCAGTGTAACTGCTATAAAGAACGCTGTCACACTTGACTCTCTTCATGTTAGAACAGTATACGATGTCAGTGTAATCGCTATAAAGAACGCTGTCACACTTGACTCTCTTCATGTTAGAACAGTATTCTATGTCAGTGTAATTGCTATAAAGAACGCTGTCACACTTGACTCTCTTCATGTTAGAACAGTATACGATGTCAGTGTAATTGCTATAAAGAACGCTGTCACACTTGACTCTCTTCATGTTAGAACAGTATACGATGTCAGTGTAATTGCTATAAAGAACGCTGTCAAACTTGACTCTCTTCATGTTAGAACAATATACGATGTCAGTGTAATTGCTATAAAGAACGCTGTCACACTTGACTCTCTTCATGTTAGAACAGTATACGATGTCAGTGTAACTGCTATAAAGAACGCTGTCACACTTGACTCTCTTCATGTTAGAACAGTATACGATGTCAGTGTAATTGCTATAAAGAACGCTGTCACACTTGACTCTCTTCATGTTAGAACAGTATACGATGTCAGTGTAATTGCTATAAAGAACGCTGTCACACTTGACTCTCTTCATGTTAGAACAGTATACGATGTCAGTGTAATTGCTATAAAGAACGCTGTCACACTTGACTCTCTTCATGTTAGAACAGTATACGATGTCAGTGTAATTGCTATAAAGAACGCTGTCACACTTGACTCTCTTCATGTTACATTTTTTTCTCTTAAAGTCTGATACTGAAAATGTGTGTTCACTTCCTCAATTTATACCACATAAAATAAATAACAAACACTGTCTTTTAAGTTTTTCGGTAGAACAACTAGTTCTATGCCAATTTTAGACAGTCGTGTCGCTTTAATACGAAAACTGCTTTTTTCGGAAGTGGCGCAAGAATAACAGGTAGGTGAATCGGTTAAAAATAGTTCAACATCTGAGCGTAACCTGCACAACATATTTAATACTGGTAGTAATCTTTACTGCGCCCATGGACAATAATGGACAATGGACATAATGGTTCATACCTTCTGTGAATCTGGAAGTGCTTAAATAGAAAACCAGTGTTCAATACCGAACATCTTCACTGCTTTCAGCGCTTTGATTATATTAAATCATCGATACGAGCTGGTTAGTAACGCAGGAAGCAGTCATCGAGAGTTATAAATATAAGTTATAAACTTGTTTCACAAATCTCTGTAAAATAAATGCATTTAAACAAAACATAATGTGACATATTTCAGTAATCGTGTCACTCTTGTATTCAGTTTTGTTTCATGTTTGATTCGGGGATAAATTTATCAGATCGCCAAGTACAATAAAGTTACTTGAAACTCTCGATAATTGGTATTCGCTTTAACCACACAAATCTTGAAAGTGCACACATTTCAATTTGTACTAATGTCGGTAATTAATGGCCATATCTCGTGTATTGTTCTCGTTGTATGAAAACATTAAATCAGATTGTAATAAATTAAACTTAAAGCAGTGTTCACATGGTACACGTTCACATAGGTCCATTTAGCTACAATTGTGACGAAATGCTTTCCTGTGGGTCGTTCTTCTGGTAGATTTGATTTTGGATACATTACATCCGGGCCATATTGGCTCGGTCACAATGAAGATCATCACAAAATTGGTCCGAATATTTCTTTCGAATCTTGTCAGCTAATGAGAAAACCGTGGGAGTGATAATAACTAATAATCTTAACAACCGTATCTTAGTGGTTCGATTAGTAAGCTTTATGCAAGTCTTTAAGGTAGCAGTTTTCTAATTGATGACTGCATATAAATTGGCCCCGGTCAGAATGAGCTTTAAGGATATTTGACAGGCTTATTCTAGGGTGGATAATTATCTATTTTGGTGGTTTTTGAGCTTAAATGAGAATAGCACCATATTCTAAGCGGGTACATATTTAGTGGCGGTTAACCCTTGATCTACAGAATTTAGGGGTTCGTTGCCCGAGCTTTCAATATATGTATAATGAATGTGGTGGAAAAAAAACAAATCAGCCTTACTGTTAACGGCGGAGCACTGGTTGGTTGGTCTGCATGCTTCTATAGCCCTATATCTTACAGGTATGTTTGTATTCGGTTGACAATTGTAAAAACTTATGCAATTGTCAGCAGTTTCCGCTTTTATGATTATTTTCGTGTCGCATTGAGGAACCAGGCTGATTATTTTCGTGTCGCATTGAGGAACCAGGCTGATTATTTTCGTGTCGCATTGAGGAACCAGGCTGATTATTTTGTTAAAAGGTTTCTGTTAAATATGTTATAGCCACTGTGATGCTGGAAAATAATTGTTTTGTATGAGTATTGTTTTCTCCTGTCGAGATAGCGGTAAGAATAACGGACCGGCAACCCGGAGACCCGAGTTCGAATCCCAGTGGCGCCATTGACCGATTTTTCGTGTTCCTCAAAAAATGATGTTATATAAAATAAATAGTGAACAGTTACTTCTATGTCTGTACGGATTATACTAGTCCCGTAACGCATTGGTTGTCCTGAATGTAAGGATGTTCTGAATGTAAGGATTTTACTGTTCACGTAACGCATTGGTTTTCCTGAATGTAAGGATGTCCTAAATGTAAGGATTTTACTGTCCACGTAACGCATTGGTTGTCCTAAATGTAAGGATTTTACTGTCCACGTAACTCATTGGTTGTCCTGAATGTAAGGATGTCCTGAATGTAAGGATTTTACTGGTCCCGTACCACATTGGTTGTCCTGAATCTAAGGATGTACTGAATGTAAGGATTTTACTGTTCACGTAATGCATTGGTTGTCCTAAATGTAAGGATGTCCTAAATGTAAGGATTTTACTGTCCACGTAACGCATTGGGTGTCCTAAATGTAAGGATTTTACTGTTCACGTAACGCATTGGTTGTCCTGAATGTAAGGATTTTACTGTTCACATGACGCATTGCTTGTCCTGAATGTAAGGATTTTACTGTTCACGTAACGCATTGCTTGTCCTGAATGTAAAGATTTTACTGTCCACGTAACGCATTGGGTGTCCTAAATGTAAGGATTTTACTGTTCACGTAACGCATTGGTTGTCCTGAATGTAAGGATTTTACTGTTCACATGACGCATTGGTTGTCCTGAATGTAAGGATTTTACTGTTCACGTAACGCATTGCTTGTCCTGAATGTAAGGATTTTACTGTCCACGTAACGCATTGGTTGTCCTAAATATAAGGATTTTACTGTTCACGTAACGCATTGGTTGTCCTGAATGTAAGGATTTTACTGTTCACGTAACGCATTGATTGTCCTGAATGTAAGGATTTTACTGTTAAAGCCGAAAACATTGTTTGACATTATATACCAATATAAGTTTCAATTAGAACATATATGGGCATGAAATAAATACTTTTACTGTCCATATAATGAGTTAGTCATACTGTGATGCTAGCGTTGTCCAGATTGTACGGGATATATTCACATAATAGTTGAATCCGACCGTTATCCGGAGTGTTCGGGATGTTACTGTTCACGTTACATTGCGGGGCCTAGGTTGTCCGAACAATACGGGTTTTACCGCCAAAGTTACGTATTAACCAGACTTTAACTACTTGTTACGAAAAAAACAACAACAACAAAGAAACACATAAAATAGATTTATCTTTCTCAAAAACTGGGCTTCAGGGAAAGCTATAAATAATGAATAATTTTGAATAAATTAAGATCTATATCAAAATAGTTTTACCTTTGTTAAAACTTTCCGAAAAATGTAATTTAGCTGTAATATATGCGCCCACCATCACCCTATAAACGGCGTAGTATTATGTAAGGTTACACTTAATTTTGATAGGCTCATTTTTCAACCAGATTTTATGTTTAATGAAATGACAATTAACACTGGAAATAAAACCTTATAAATGACTCACACACATATATCAGAGCAATTAAATCAGCGTATACAGAAAAGCTTTGCGAAATCAATTGAAGTCAATGTTTCACCAACATTGTACTGTGATAATTAACCCTATAAACCGTCTATGGTATGAGATATACGTCATCATACGTGATTAAATTAAATCGACTTAAAGAAACAAAGACCAACTTTGAGATGTGCTCGTATTTAGTGTTGTTTGTACCGAGAATATATTTCAGCGCCAACTCTGGTCTGAATTCAATTCATTCATGTTTAAACATTGCTAAGAAACTAAATTGCAAACATATTTTACAATGCGCTCTGTTCAATACTAAAACTTTTTACTACATGATGTACTCTGAACAATACTCGAACTTCATACTATACTATGTACTCTGTACATTACTCGACCTTCATAATATACTATGTACTCTGTACAATACTCGTCCTTCATACTACACTATGTACTCTATACAATACTCGACCATCATACGATACTATGTACTCTATACAATACTCGACCTTCATACTATACTATGTACTCTGTACAATACTCGACCTTCATACTCTAATATGTACTCTGTACATTACTCGTCCTTCATACTATACAATGTACTCTGTACATTACTCGTCCTTCATACTGTACTATGTACTCAGTACATTACTCGTCCTTCATACTATACAATGTACTCTGTACATTACTCGTCCTCCATACTGTACTATGTACTCGATACATTACTCGACCTTCATACTATACTATGTACTCTGTACATTACTCGTCCTTCATACTATACTATGTACTCTGTACATTACTCGAACTTCAAACTATACTATGTACTCTATACATTACTCGACCTTCATACTCTACTATGTACTCTGTACATTACTCGTCCTTCATACTATACTATGTACTCTGTACATTACTCGTCCTTCATAATATACTATGTACTCTGTACATTACTCGTCCTTCATACTATACTATGTACTCTGTACATTACTCGTCCTTCATACTATACTATGTACTCTGTACATTACTCGTCCTTCATACTATACTATGTACTCTGTACATTACTCGTCCTTCATAATATACTATGTACTCTGTACATTACTCGTCCTTCATACTATACTATGTACTCTGTACATTACTCGTCCTTCATAATATACTATGTACTCTGTACAATACTCGTCCTTCATACTATACTGTGTACTCTGTACAATACTCGACCTTCATACTATACTGTGTACTCTGTACAATACTCGACCTTCATACTATACTATGTACTCTGTACAATACTCGACCTTCATACGATATTATATACTCTATACAATACTCGACCTTCATACTATACTATGTACTCTGTACAATACTCGACCTTCATACGATATTATGTACTCTATACAATACTCGTCCTTCATAATATACTATGTACTCTGTACAATACTCGACCTTCATACTATACTATGTACTCTATACATTACTCGACCTTCATGATATACTATGTACTCTGTACAATACTCGACCTTCATACTATACTGTGTACTCTGTACAATACTCGACCTTCATACTATACTATGTACTCTGTACAATACTCGTCCTTCATACTATACTATGTACTCTGTACAATACTCGACCTTCATAATATACTATGTACTCTGTACAATACTCGTCCTTCATACTATACTATGTACTCTGTACAATACTCGTCCTTCATAATATACTATGTACTCTGTACAATACTCGTCCTTCATACTATACTATGTACTCTGTACAATACTCGACCTTCATACGATACTATGTACTCTATACAATACTCGACCTTCATACTATACTATGTACTCTGTACAATACTCGACCTTCATACGATACTATGTACTCTATACAATACTCGACCTTCATACTATACTATGTACTCTGTACAATACTCGACCTTCATACTATACTATGTACTCTATACAATACTCGTCCTTCATAATATACTATGTACTCTGTACAATACTCGACCTTCATACTATACTATGTACTCTATACATTACTCGACCTTCATAATATACTATGTACTCTGTACAATACTCGACCTTCATACTATACTATGTACTCTATACAATGCTCGTCCTTCATACTATACTATGTACTCTGTACAATACTCGACCTTCATACTATACTATGTACTCTATACAATGCTCGTCCTTCATACTATACTATGTACTCTGTACAATACTCGACCTTCGTACTATACTATGTACTCTATACAATACTCGTCCTTCATACTATACTATGTACTCTATACAATACTCGACCTTCATACTATACTATGTACTCTATACAATACTCGACCTTCATACTATACTGTGTACTCTATACAATACTCGACCTTCATACTATACTATGTACTCTATACAATACTCGACCTTCATACTCTACTATGTACTCTGTACATTACTCGTCCTTCATACTATACAATGTACTCTGTACATTACTCGTCCTTCATACTGTACTATGTACTCGACACATTACTCGACCTTCATACTAGACTATGCACTCTATACATTACTCGACCTTCATACTATACTATGTACTCTGTACATTACTCGACCTTCATACTATACTAAGTACTATGATTATTACTCGACCTTCATACTATACTAAGTACTATGATTATTACTCGAACTTCAAACTATACTATGTACTATGTACATTACTCGTCCTTCATACTATACTATGTACTCTGTACATTACTCGTCCTTCATACTACATTATGTTGTCTGTACAATACTCGACCTTCATAGTACACTATGTTGTCTGTTCAATACTCGACCTTCATTCTACATTATGCGGTCTGTACAATACTCGAACTTCATACTACATTATGCGGTCTGTACAATACTCGACCTTCATACTTCATTATGCGGTCTGTACAATACTCGACCTTCATACTACATTATGCGGTCTGTACAATACTCGACCTTCATACTACATTATGTTGTCTGTACAATACTCGACCTTCATAGTACACTATGTTGTCTGTACAATACTCGACCTTCATACTACATTATGTGATCTGTACAATACTCGACCTTCATACTACATTATGTAGTCTGTACTATACTCGACCTTCATTCTACATTATGTGGTCTGTACAATACTCGAACTTCATACTACATTATGTGGTCTGTACAATACTCGACCTTCATACTACATTATGCGGTCTGTACAATACTCGAACTTCATACTACATTATGTGCTCTGTTCAATACTCGACCTTCATTCTACATTATGCGGTCTGTTCAATACTCGACCTTCATTCTACATTATGCGGTCTGTACAATACTCGAACTTCATACTACATTATGTGCTCTGTTCAATACTCGACCTTCATTCTACATTATGCGGTCTGTACAATACTCGAACTTCATACTACATTATGTGGTCTGTACAATACTCGACCTTCATACTACATTATGTTGTCTGTACAATACTCGACCTTCATACTACATTATGTTGTCTGTACAATACTCGACCTTCATACTACATTATGTTGTCTGTACAATACTCGACCTTCATACTACATTATGCGGTCTGTACAATACTCGACCTTCATACTACATTATGTTGTCTGTACATTACTCGACCTTCATACTACATTATGTTGTCTGTACAATACTCGACCTTCATACTACATGATGCGCTCTGTACAATACTTGAACTTCATACTACATTATGTTGTCTGTACAATACTCGACCTTCATACTACATGATGCGCTCTGTACAATACTTGAACTTCATACTACATTATGTTGTCTGTACATTACTCGACCTTCATACTACATTATGTTGTCTGTACAATACTCGACCTTCATACTACATGATGCGCTCTGTACAATACTCGAACTTCATACTACATTATGTTGTCTGTACAATACTCGAACTTCATACTACATGATGCGGTCTGTACAATACTCGACTTTCATACTACACTATGTGATCTGTTCAATACTCGAACTTCATACTACATTATGTTGTCTGTACAATACTCGAACTTCATACTACATGATGCGCTCTGTACAATACTCGAACTTCATACTACATTATGTTGTCTGTACAATACTTGAACTTCATACTACATTATGATGTCTGTACAATACTCGACCTTAATACTACATTATGCGGTCTGAACACTACTCGAACTTCATACTACATGATGCGCTCTGTACAATACTCGACCTTCATACTACATTATGTTGTCTGTACAATACTCGAACTTCATACTACATGATGCGCTCTGTACAATACTCGACCTTCATACTACATTATGTTGTCTGTACAATACTCGAACTTCATACTACATTATGTTGTCTGTACAATACTCGACCTTCATACTACATTATGCGGTCTGTACACTACTCGAACTTCATAGTACACTATGTTGTCTGTACACTACTCGAACTTCATAGTACACTATGTTGTCTGTACAATACTCGACCTTGATACTACATTATGTGCTCTGTACAATACTCGACCTTCATACTACATTATGTGGTCTGTACAATACTCGACCTTCATACTACATTATGTGATCTGTACAATACTCGACCTTCATACTACACTATGTGATCTGTTCAATACTCGAACTTCATACTACATTATGTTGTCTGTACAATACTCGACCTTCTTACTACATTATGTGCTCTGTCCAATACTCGACCTTCATACTACATTATGTTGTATGTACAATACTCGACTTTCATACTACATTATGTGGTCTGTACAATCCTCGATCTTCATACTACATTATGTGATCTGTACAATACTCGACCTTCATACTACATTATGTGATCTGTACAATACTCGAACTTCATACTACATTATGTGATCTGTTCAATACTCGACCTTCATTCTACATTATGTGATCTGTACAATACTCGAACTTCATACTACATTATGTGATCTGTACAATACTCGACCTTCATACTACATTATGTGATCTGTTCAATACTCGAACTTCATACTACATTATGTTGTCTGTACAATACTCGACCTTCATACTACATGATGCGCTCTGTACAATACTTGAACTTCATACTACATTATGTTGTCTGTACAATACTCGACCTTCATACTACATGATGCGCTATGTACAATACTTGAACTTCATACTACATTATGTTGTCTGTACATTACTCGACCTTCATACTACATTATGTTGTCTGTACAATACTCGACCTTCATACTACATGATGCGCTCTGTACAATACTCGAACTTCATACTACATTATGTTGTCTGTACAATACTCGAACTTCATACTACATGATGCGGTCTGTACAATACTCGACCTTCATTCTACATTATGTGATATGTTCAATACTCGAACTTCATTCTACATTATGTGATCTGTACAATACTCGAACTTCATTCTACATTATGTGATCTGTACAATACTCGACCTTCATACTACATTATGTGATCTGTTCAATACTCGACCTTCATTCTACATTATGTGATCTGTTCAATACTCGAACTTCATTCTACATTATGTGATCTGTTCAATACTCGAACTTCCTACTACATTATGTGATATGTACAATACTCGAACTTCATTCTACATTATGTGATCTGTTCAATACTCGAACTTCATACTACATTATGTGATCTGTACAATACTCGAACTTCATTCTACATTATGTGATCTGTTCAATACTCGAACTTCCTACTACATTATGTGATCTGTACAATACTCGAACTTCATTCTACATTATGTGATCTGTTCAATACTCGAACTTCCTACTACATTATGTGATCTGTACAATACTCGAACTTCATTCTACATTATGTGATCTGTTCAATACTCGAACTTCATACTACATTATGTGATCTGTTCAATACTCGAACTTCATACTACATTATGTGATCTGTACAATACTCGAACTTCATACAACATTATGTTGTCTGTACAATACTCGACCTTCATACTACATTATGTTGTCTGTACAATACTCGAACTTCATTCTACATTACGTGATCTGTTCAATACTCGAACTTCATACTACATTATGCGGTCTGTACAATACTCGACCTTCATACTACATTATGTGATATGTACAATACTCGACCTGCATACTACATTATGTGCTCTGTTCAATACTCGACCTTCATACTACATTATGTGATCTGTACAATACTCGACCTTCATACTACATTATGTGATCTGTACAATACTCGACCTTCATACTACATTATGTGCTCTGTTCAATACTCGACCTTCTTACTACATTATGTTGTCTGTACAATACTCGAACTTCATACTACATGATGCGCTCTGTACAATACTCGACCTTCATACTACATTATGTGGTCTGTACAATACTCGAACTTCATACTACATTATGTGGTCTGTTCAATACTCGAACTTCATACTACATTATGTGCTCTGTTCAATACTCGAACTTCATACTACATTATGTGCTCTGTACAATACTCGAACTTCATACTACATTATGTGGTCTGTACAATACTCGAACTTCATACTACATTATGTGGTCTGTTCAATACTCGAACTTCATACTACATTATGTGGTCTGTTCAATACTCGAACTTCATACTACATTATGTGCTCTGTACAATACTCGAACTTCATACTACATTATGTGGTCTGTACAATACTCGAACTTCATACTACATTATGTGCTCTGTTCAATACTCGAACTTCATACTACATTATGTGATCTGTACAATACTCGAACTTCATACTACATTATGTGCTCTGTTCAATACTCGAACTTCATACAACATTATGATGTCTGTACAATACTCGAACTTCATACTACATTATGTGCTCTGTTCAATACTCGAACTTCATACAACATTATGTGATCTGTACAATACTCGACCTTCATACAACATTATGATGTCTGTTCAATACTCGAACTTCATACTACATTATGTGGTCTGTTCAATACTCGACCTTCATACTACATTATGATGTCTGTTCAATACTCGAACTTCATACTACATTATGTGGTCTGTACAATACTCGAACTTCATACAACATTATGTGATCTGTACAATACTCGAACTTCATACTACATTATGTGATCTGTACAATACTCGACCTTCATACTACATTATGTGATCTGTACAATACTCGAACTTCATACTACATTATGTGATCTGTTCAATACTCGACCTTCATTCTACATTATGTGATCTGTACAATACTCGAACTTCATACTACATTATGTTGTCTGTACAATACTCGACCTTCATACTACATGATGCGCTCTGTACAATACTTGAACTTCATACTACATTATGTTGTCTGTACAATACTCGACCTTCATACTACATGATGCGCTATGTACAATACTTGAACTTCATACTACATTATGTTGTCTGTACATTACTCGACCTTCATACTACATTATGTTGTCTGTACAATACTCGACCTTCATACTACATGATGCGCTCTGTACAATACTCGAACTTCATACTACATTATGTTGTCTGTACAATACTCGAACTTCATACTACATGATGCGGTCTGTACAATACTCGACCTTCATTCTACATTATGTGATATGTTCAATACTCGAACTTCATTCTACATTATGTGATCTGTACAATACTCGAACTTCATTCTACATTATGTGATCTGTACAATACTCGACCTTCATACTACATTATGTGATCTGTTCAATACTCGACCTTCATTCTACATTATGTGATCTGTTCAATACTCGAACTTCATTCTACATTATGTGATCTGTTCAATACTCGAACTTCCTACTACATTATGTGATATGTACAATACTCGAACTTCATTCTACATTATGTGATCTGTTCAATACTCGAACTTCATACTACATTATGTGATCTGTACAATACTCGAACTTCATTCTACATTATGTGATCTGTTCAATACTCGAACTTCCTACTACATTATGTGATCTGTACAATACTCGAACTTCATTCTACATTATGTGATCTGTTCAATACTCGAACTTCCTACTACATTATGTGATCTGTACAATACTCGAACTTCATTCTACATTATGTGATCTGTTCAATACTCGAACTTCATACTACATTATGTGATCTGTTCAATACTCGAACTTCATACTACATTATGTGATCTGTACAATACTCGAACTTCATACAACATTATGTTGTCTGTACAATACTCGACCTTCATACTACATTATGTTGTCTGTACAATACTCGAACTTCATTCTACATTACGTGATCTGTTCAATACTCGAACTTCATACTACATTATGCGGTCTGTACAATACTCGACCTTCATACTACATTATGTGATATGTACAATACTCGACCTGCATACTACATTATGTGCTCTGTTCAATACTCGACCTTCATACTACATTATGTGATCTGTACAATACTCGACCTTCATACTACATTATGTGATCTGTACAATACTCGACCTTCATACTACATTATGTGCTCTGTTCAATACTCGACCTTCTTACTACATTATGTTGTCTGTACAATACTCGAACTTCATACTACATGATGCGCTCTGTACAATACTCGACCTTCATACTACATTATGTGGTCTGTACAATACTCGAACTTCATACTACATTATGTGGTCTGTTCAATACTCGAACTTCATACTACATTATGTGCTCTGTTCAATACTCGAACTTCATACTACATTATGTGCTCTGTACAATACTCGAACTTCATACTACATTATGTGGTCTGTACAATACTCGAACTTCATACTACATTATGTGGTCTGTTCAATACTCGAACTTCATACTACATTATGTGGTCTGTTCAATACTCGAACTTCATACTACATTATGTGCTCTGTACAATACTCGAACTTCATACTACATTATGTGGTCTGTACAATACTCGAACTTCATACTACATTATGTGCTCTGTTCAATACTCGAACTTCATACTACATTATGTGATCTGTACAATACTCGAACTTCATACTACATTATGTGCTCTGTTCAATACTCGAACTTCATACAACATTATGATGTCTGTACAATACTCGAACTTCATACTACATTATGTGCTCTGTTCAATACTCGAACTTCATACAACATTATGTGATCTGTACAATACTCGACCTTCATACAACATTATGATGTCTGTTCAATACTCGAACTTCATACTACATTATGTGGTCTGTTCAATACTCGACCTTCATACTACATTATGATGTCTGTTCAATACTCGAACTTCATACTACATTATGTGGTCTGTACAATACTCGAACTTCATACAACATTATGTGATCTGTACAATACTCGAACTTCATACTACATTATGATGTCTGTTCAATACTCGACCTTCATACTACATTATGCGGTCTGTACAATACTCGACCTTCATACTACATTATGTTGTCTGTACATTACTCGACCTTCATACTACATTATGTGGTCTGTACAATACTCGACCTTCATACTACATTATGTGATCTGTACAATACTCGACCTTCATACTACATTATGTGATCTGTACAATACTCGACCTTCATACTACATTATGTGATCTGTACAATACTCGAACTTCATACAACATTATGATGTCTGTTCAATACTCGACCTTCATACAACATTATGATGTCTGTTCAATACTCGAACTTCATACAACATTATGATGTCTGTACAATACTCGAACTTCATACTACATTATGTGATCTGTACAATACTCGACCTTCATACTACATTATGCGGTCTGTACAATACTCGACCTTCATACTACATTATGTGATCTGTACAATACTCGACCTTCATACTACATTATGTTGTCTGTACAATACTCGAACTTCATACTACATTATGTTGTCTGTACAATACTCGAACTTCATACTACATTATGTTGTCTGTACAATACTCGACCTTCATACTACATTATGCGGTCTGTGCAATACTCGAACTTCATGCTACATTATGCGGTCTGTACAATACTCGACCTTCATACTACATGATGCGGTCTGTACAATACTCGAACTTTATACTACATGATGCGCTCTGTACAATACTCGAACTTCATACTACATTATGTGCTCTGTACAATACTCGAACTTCATACTACATTATGTGCTCTGTTCAATACTCGAACTTCATACTACATTATGTGCTCTGTTCAATACTCGAACTTCATACTACATTATGTGCTCTGTTCAATACTCGAACTTCATACTACATTATGTGGTCTGTACAATACTCGACCTTCATACTACATGATGCGGTCTGTACAATACTCGGAACTTCATACTACATTATGTGCTCTGTTCAATACTTGAACTTCATACTACATTATGTAATCTGTTCAATACTCGACCTTCATACTACATTATGTGGTCTGTGCAATACTTAAACTTCATACTACATTATGTGATCTGTTCAATACTCGACCTTCATACTACATTATGTGATCTGTTCAATACTCGACCTTCATACTACATTATGTGATCTGTTCAATACTCGAACTTCATACTACACATATCAATAAGAAGGAGTGAGCTGTACGATAGTTAACTTGCAATACTTGACACAGACACAGGCTACGTTATGGAGAGGAATTCTTCCACTTAATGAAAAATACACTTGATCGATAAAATTTAATCTAAATAAACATTTCTGTCTTGATAATAAAGCCATACAATTATTTTGACAAGACAGAACATAAAACATACACAAACCAATTTAACCAGTAAACTCCTTCATTCTGTTTCATTAAATGTCTAATACATACACCTTGATGCATTAGCTTTGCAGTTTACTAGGATTTACTGCAGACTTAGAACATTGATAACAGACGTGTAATTAACCCTAGACTGCACTTTTTAGCACCGTAATTTGTTTTTCAGTATTTTTTAACACAAATCCTGTTTCGACAGCATGCGGGCATCATTATACTTATAGAACTGTTCAAAGCAGGTTAAACTGAGTAAATAATCATTTGCATTTCAAGCAAAATACGGTGATATTTGTGAACCCTTGTAGTCCGAAATAAATCCAATGTTTAAAGTTTATGACCGTTGTGTAACACTCATTGTTCGTATAAATTATCAATTTATAATTAAAGTAAGAGTGCGATTTTGTTTCTTTGACATGTATTTCATAATTAATTTTATACATCTAATTTATTCAATTTAAAACATTTTACCAGTTGCCAAACCTCAAATAGGTTTTATATCCCGAATCTACCGCTTTGAAATAATCATGGCATCGATCTTGAAACGGTAGTATAGAAATGACATTTTCATAGTAACACTTTTGAGTGGATGAAGTGTGCGGGTATTTGAGAGATTTCATTGTGTATAAAGACGCTGACTGAATTACTAACTTCACATTGTAGTATTTGTTATAACAATTCGACGATAAACCAGTACGGACTAACATTTCGATAACTTTGTGTGTGTATATAACAGTCAGTTCTCGCTTGTTCAGGCATTTGGTTTTCGTGTTCAGTCGCTGGGGAGTAAACTACATTTATGAATGAGCTTATATTTCTATATTTCCTACGTCAGTAAATATCTACGTCTGTGTGTATATTTGTATAACACACTCATTCAAATGTGCAAATAGATGTTTAAGAAAAAACATGCGATTTGGCAATTCTATGACATTTAAATCCCGCTTAACATATTTTATCGCTTTCTGCAGTACAGCTTGACATACGGAATATGGCTTATTTTAAACTTTGCTGAAATAACGGATTTTTAAGTGCGTTGGATATTAAAATAATTGAAATGAAGAGTGATTTATTTATGTGGTTGTTTTAGTATTATTATTATACATTTGTGGATTCGGAATTATTGGAACGGATATATTCTGCTTATTAGCTAAATTATCATTAAACCAGCTTTTTGTGCAAAAAATGGAAATGATCAGATTATTTGGAATGTATTTGTTGTATTGCTTTGTGTGGGGATCGGAGGCAGCCAGCGGAGGATTAACCCAAGGTAAGGCATCAGCTCCCTTAAGCATTCACCCTAAATCAAGTGCTACATATAATTCCTATAATCACCACCAAAATATTAATAACAGAACAATTTTGCAATGTAAATATTGTTATTTTTTTATTGTCCGTGCATATATATGAACACTTATTGAGCTTGTAATATATAAAACCCCTATGCTGATGAACATGAATTCAATAAACATATGCATGCAAAACAGATATAATATTAAACAAGCATTTTAACTATCTCATATATTATTCCTTAAACTCTGAACTGTCAATCATGTAGCATTTTATGCAAAATGTTGTTTACTAATAAATATGCTTTGATATTCATGCATTCAGTACATCAATGTGTAAGTAATGGAGTGAAGGGGCCGTTTAGGGAGCTAACGTCATGCATTCAGTAATGCGAGAAGGTCTGTTTTGCACATTGGTGAACGAAGCGTTCCAACTGAAATCTGGAAATTCGTTGAAGAAATAGCGTCTATCTGGGCGTTCTTGGGCTCTTGGGTCACTTACATATGCACTTGTATTGCTTAAACCCTATGATCTGCTACGTAATTGATAATATTAAGGAATATCCATACTGAAGATCAATGTAACAAGCATTATACAATGTACCATACATGAACTCAGTTTCTCTAGCATATCATGTAGGCTGCCAAACGTATAAATTCTCAAAGAATGTATGATTTTACGAAAATAAATCAGCGAAGTTTGCTGTCTATTTTTAACACTAATTTGTTATTTCACAAACTGTTACCTAACAAGATACTTCAAGACACAGTCAATAAATCACTGATGTTGTGTTGAATGATCGTAAAACATGCCGAAGCGTACATGCATTTCTGTAGTTGTATATCACTTTCGATATACCACATGTTAGTTTATATATACACCGTCTGGTTAACTTATCCAGTTTGGTTAGATAAACCATCCAACTATTAAAGTGTCATACATAAAAAAATAATATGCATTAAAATATGATTAAGTATGACACACATCGTACCGTTATCTTGATGTAAAATGTATTTGGGTTATGTTAACATATATACGTTGTTCGTATGAGTGGCTTGACATTATTGCTGCTAAATACAATTGATTCAATGCTGAATACATCATGAGATTTTACATGTAAGATAAAGACTGACCGAAACCCTACATTTTTCTAACCATTGCTAGAGTCACAGCAAACGAATTGTTACCCAACAAGACGGCCTGGAAACAATGCTGCGGTATGTAGATTATCTATCGACACATTTATGCACTGCGCTGATATCTCGGTATTCACTCTGGTTATATAAACATGCTTTAGGGTCACTAGTTCGATCCTAAAATATTCAACATCACGACACATATCGAAAACAAATTCTACAATGGCTAGACTGAAATATGTCATATATGGTATGCTTTGACTAGATAGAAACTTGATGGGCGTAATTCAAGTTATGTTGATTATGAAATATGTAATTAAAAGGTATGGGAAAGTAACCTTCGGCTCTTGTATCCTCCTTCCACTTTGAGACTCAATTAATACAGATGTCATTCATAACTAGAGTGTGGAAATTTCAAACTGCAACTCACTTGCTAGACGAATGTTTTCAACTTAAATAATTTTGTTAAACCAGACATGTGATTGGTATCTTTGAACACTGAATCAGGCCAATGTGATAAATCATTGACAAACTGTTTAAAAGTTTATGGCCCAAAGAATTGACGAGCACAGTAAAGTTGGTTTTCATGTTCATATCTATGTCATTGTAAACGTATGCTTCATTGTATAGTGCTATAAAAGTGGAGAATTTAACGTTTTAAGAGAGTACTAAACTGTGATATATGTGTGTCAATAACTGCATTGTAATCTGTCAGTATGTAACAACCACCCGTACACAATTTGAAAAATGAGTTTTAGTAAACAATATGTCAATGTCCAGTACGTGTCATGTAACCAGTAAACAATATGTCAATGTCCAGTACGTGTCATGTAACCAGTAAACAATATGTCAATGTCCAGTACGTGTCATGTAACCAGTAAACAATATGTCAATGTCCAGTACGTGTCATGTAACCAGTAAACAGTATGTCAATGTCCAGTACGTGTCATGTAACCAGTAAACAATATGTCAATGTCCAGTACGTGTCATGTAACCAGTAAACAGTATGTCAATGTCCAGTACGTGTCATGTAACCAGTAAACAGTATGTCAATGTCCAGTACGTGTCATGTAACCAGTAAACAATATGTCAATGTCCAGTACGTGTCATGTAACCAGTAAACAATATGTCAATGTCCAGTACGTGTCATGTAACCAGTAAACAATATGTCAATGTCCAGTACGTGTCATGTAACCAGTAAACAATATGTCAATGTCCAGTACGTGTCATGTAACCAGTAAACAGTATGTCAATGTCCAGTACGTGTCATGTAACCAGTAAACAATATGTCAATGTCCAGTACGTGTCATGTTACCAGTAAACAATATGTCAATGTCCAGTACGTGTCATGTTACCAGTAAACAATATGTCAATGTCCAGTATGTGTCATGTAACCAGTAAACAATATGTCAATGTCCAGTACGTGTCATGTAACCAGTAAACAATATGTCAATGTCCAGTACGTGTCATGTAACCAGTAAACAACAATATGTCAATGTCCAGTACGTGTCATGTAACCAGTAAACAATATGTCAATGTCCAGTACGTGTCATGTAACCAGTAAACAATATGTCAATGTCCAGTACGTGTCATGTAACCAGTAAACAACAATATGTCAATGTCCAGTACGTGTCATGTAACCAGTAAACAACAATATGTCAATGTCCAGTACGTGTCATGTAACCAGTAAACAATATGTCAATGTCCAGTACGTGTCATGTAACCAGTAAACAACAATATGTCAATGTCCAGTACGTGTCATGTAACCAGTAAACAACAATATGTCAATGTCCAGTACGTGTCATGTAACCAGTAAACAATATGTCAATGTCCAGTACGTGTCATGTAACCAGTAAACAATATGTCAATGTCCAGTACGTGTCATGTTACCAGTAAACAATATGTCAATGTCCAGTACGTGTCATGTAACCAGTAAACAATATGTCAATGTCCAGTACGTGTCATGTAACCAGTAAACAATATGTCAATGTCCAGTATGTGTCATGTAACCAGTAAACAGTATGTCAATGTCCAGTACGTGTCATGTAACCAGTAAACAATATGTCAATGTCCAGTACGTGTCATGTAACCAGTAAACAACAATATGTCAATGTCCAGTACGTGTCATGTAACCAGTAAACAGTATGTCAATGTCCAGTACGTGTCATGTAACCAGTAAACAATATGTCAATGTCCAGTACGTGTCATGTTACCAGTAAACAGTATGTCAATGTCCAGTACGTGTCATGTAACCAGTAAACAACAATATGTCAATGTCCAGTACGTGTCATGTAACCAGTAAACAGTATGTCAATGTCCAGTACGTGTCATGTAACCAGTAAACAGTATGTCAATGTCCAGTACGTGTCATGTAACCA
The DNA here is from genome assembly GCA_032209605.1 of Mactromeris polynyma. NCBI lineage: Eukaryota > Metazoa > Mollusca > Bivalvia > Venerida > Mactridae > Mactromeris > Mactromeris polynyma. The sequence continues at coordinate 4,380,786 of JASFXZ010000034.1, read as the reverse complement.
GTAAACAACAATATGTCAATGTCCAGTACGTGTCATGTAACCAGTAAACAACAATATGTCAATGTCCAGTACGTGTCATGTAACCAGTAAACAATATGTCAATGTCCAGTATGTGTCATGTAACCAGTAAACAATATGTCAGTGTCCAGTACGTGTCATGTTACCAGTAAACAATATGTCAATGTCCAGTACGTGTCATGTTACCAGTAAACAATATGTCAATGTCCAGTACGTGTCATGTAACCAGTAAACAATATGTCAATGTCCAGTACGTGTCATGTAACCAGTAAACAACAGTATGTCAATGTCCAGTACGTGTCATGTAACCAGTAAACAACAGTATGTCAATGTCCAGTACGTGTCATGTAACCAGTAAACAGTATGTCAATGTCCAGTATGTGCCATGTTACCAGTAAACAGTATGTCAATGTCCAGTACGTGTCATGTTACCAGTAAACAGTATGTCAATGTCCAGTATGTGTCATGTAACCAGTAAACAGTATGTCAATGTCCAGTACGTGTCATGTAACCAGTAAACAGTATGTCAATGTCCAGTACGTGTCATGTAACCAGCGTGGTGATATTCCTTTGCTAAATATGAAAATCTCTCCGCCGTTGTTATCAGCTTCTAGTAACTTGGTACTTCAGTGTCAATGTCTTTACTTTATCTGTAGTGCAAATATTTTCCCTGATACCTATGTGACATGATATACATTTGTTTCCTCATGAATTGTCTAATCATTACAACTTGAAGAAATATTTCATGATACAAACGTTTTGTACGCTCAATTAATCAATATCTGCTTTATCCTCTCTCTTTCTTAGATCGTTTTGAAAATGTGATAGATATCAGACCGGATTGTTCATAATCCTAGTGAAATAATTACATTTCTCTAAAAGCCGTACCGTCCGGAATAGCGTTCGACTAAGTACGTTCCCTAACTTGCTACATTATCATTATTCAATTGTTAAAAAGTGTGATTTATCTACGAATATTTTCGTTTGTAGACATTTTCTGTTTCGTTTGATCCGCAGACATAATTCATATTTGTTATAAAGGTAGCGCAAATAATACGCACATCCCAATTATACGAATGATTAAGTTTAATATACCGTGTCATTGTGCTGTATTCCAATAAGTCGTCACAACTTATTCTAATAAATCCAAATATTAACCAAAGATTTGTTAAATCTAACTTGAGTAAACTGCCGAATTTGAAAAAAACATATCAGAGTTTAATCGTCACCGATAAACTATAGATATCATGACTTGAATTTCATATAAAAAATCACCCAGAAGTGTGTACGCGTATACTTGTAGTAAGGAGAATGCATTGTTTGCTTACTAGTTTCTTGAACCTATTTTTCAATTATTAGTCAGCGAGTCTATTTATATTCGTTTTTCATATTGCTCATGGGACTCGGAAATGAAAAAATATTTCGATTGTTTGTATCTCTTTTCCGAATAATCCATTCAATTAACATTTTCCCGTTTTGCGCATGCGTTAATATTGTGATACACCTTCCTTGTTCCTAAAATGATACCATTCAATGAGAGGTTAGAGAAGTCCGAGCAGAACGTAGTATGATTGTCCCAGGCTTGAGGCTATACCTTACTGTGTCACCGTATAACCCAGGCTAGAGGCTATACCTTACTGTGTCACTGTATAACCCAGGCTAGAGGCTATACCTTACTGTGTCACCGTATAACCCAGGCTAGAGGCTATACCTTACTGTGTCACCGTATAACCCAGGCTAGAGGCTATACCTTACTGTGTCACCGTATAACCCAGGGTAGAGGCTATACCTTACTGTGTCACCGTATAACCCAGGCTAGAGGCTTTACCTTACTGGGTCACCGTATAACCCAGGCTAGAGGCTATACCTTACTGTGTCACCGTATAACCCAGGCTAGAGGCTATACCTTACTGTGTCACCGTATAACCCAGGCTAGAGGCTATACCTTACTGTGTCACCGTATAACCCAGGCTAGAGGCTATACCTTACTGTGTCACCGTATAACCCAGGCTAGAGGCTATACCTTACTTTGTCACCGTATAACCCAGGCTAGAGGCTATACCTTACTGTGTCACCGTATAACCCAGGCTAGAGGCTATACCTTACTGTGTCACCGTATAACCCAGGCTAGAGGCTATACCTTACTGTGTCACCGTACAACCCAGGCTAGAGGCTATACCTTACTGTGTCACCGTATAACCCAGTTCAGTTATGATTTACTTTTATTGCTGAAAGGTGTAATCAGTAACTCATATTTAGATATACAATGTATGCAAACATTCTCTTTGACAAGCCAACTCCAGCATTGTGCTGTCAAATCATGAAGATTTAATGCCAACATACCGAGATACGTCCTTCTTTTTGGTGCGAAACTTAACAACCAACATACGGACATTATCATACATGACATTAACTTTGAATAATACAAATGCACATATCACTTCTATTCTAGCCCAGGTACAGTAATTAGTTTAACATAGCAGCTTATTATAATACCAGTATTTCGGCGTGAATGATCTATGGTTTCCAGACGTTTGAGTCACTATGGATTACTATATATACTGCCATCCAAAAGTTTCTTTACACATGAATATTTTGAATTTCATTACTTTTATATGGAGAATTTCAAATAAAACATGTATGACCATGAAGTGAAATTATTCATCCCTACTTCTGTGATGGATAGTTAAGAATTAACAATTTGCACATCTCAGCAGCAGCATCAATCGGCCATCATCCGAAACCAACATTTGTATGTTTAAATGATCTGACACAAAAATAAGTTTCAGTACAAATTTATAAATACTTCTACAGAAAATTATTGCTGTGTCAAAAAGTATTTTCAATTAATTGCATGTGACACAAATATGAAAATACATTAGCTGCAATAGCAAATTGTGAAAGTGTGAAGGAAGTTTTGGAGGGCAGTGTATATACCAATGTGTTTGTGTTTTCGTCAACAGCATTACGCCTAGATTAGTTTAAACCGACTGAAACAGAGAACAACAAGCCACGGTTAGTTATACAATTACAATTAATTACTTGAGTATCGACAAACTAGTCTACATTTAACTGTACCTAAGACTGGTTTTGTGAAACCCTACATTTAAAATGCAGTTGAATTCAATACATTGGATTAAAAGGCCAACAATGTGAAACTATACTACGACTATGTGAGGATCTAACTTTCATTCTTCTGTGATGAACTGTTGTATGAACTGTTGTATGAACTGTTGTATGAACTGTTGTATGATAATTGTACACTGACACATATGGATAAACTCCATTTGTCGCTTCATAAATCGGTTAAACTTAAACAAAATGGTTTCGCCGAGCTACTAGTGAGACAAAAACCTGGATACAAATTCCTTTTTGCAACAACTATTTCCGAATATTATGAAGACCATAATTATGATTCTTAAGACCAGACATCATTCCTTCCCCATATCACGTGTACACACAATGTGGAATTGTTCGTATAAAGTTTAACATAATTTCTATCTCAGACTTAGTCTGTCTGGGACAAAATTGCATCATGACCTTATACTATGTGGGGTTTAACTTAAAATGTAATGTCCGCCCTCGGCACACTTCCATCTGCATTCGCTGCAATTTATAACTTGAAACCTCATCTCCGGGATCATAAAACAGTAATTAATAACAACACATCTCCTTATACGTGTTCTGTCGCTGAGAAATGTTGACAATCTCCTGCAGAAATCACAATTATCGAAATAAGCTATTATCCTTGTTTAATTGTGTTTAAAATTTAACCACTTGTTTGACAAAACACGAACGACATAACGTTAGTATAAGATAATTACGACTACTATTCTATGTTTACCCGGAGTCACATGCAGTCACACTGTAATCCAAACATAGGTAACTTGGTATGCTAAACAACGTTTACTAAGCTTAATTAGAGAATATAACTCTTCAAGTTGTGAGAATATTTAACTTATTTCTACTACAAAAGTGATTGAATAAAACAACGGCGTATTTATGCCCCCGATATTCCAAGAATGACAAAGGGGCATACATTGTTACCCCTGTCCGTCCGTGAGTCCGTCCGTCCGTACGAAACCTTGGTTTCAAATCAATAACTATTGAAAGGATATATTCAGTTCATACTGGGTACATAGGCATAGGATAATGAAATATAGGTCAAGTTTCGGTTACAATCCATAGTATTTTGTAGGAGTTATGGCCCTTTTTGGACTTAAAGATAGTTTCAAATTAATAACGGTTGAAAAGCCCATACCTGGGACATCCGTGTCATAAGGTCACCTTTATTTCAAAACAGATTTCAAAACATGACATAGAGCACAGCATTGTCCATGCACTATGCTTGTACATTAAGTATCTATGTAAACAACAAACAGATCACAGAACATATCATGTACAATAACAATGGTACGGTACTGGAACAGAAAGGAGATCATTTACTAACAGATGCACGACACACCAGTAAAGTCAATGTGATGAAATTTGAAGCAGATTTGGTGTCGGAAATTAGTATACTTAACCATCTGTATACAATAAATATGGACCATGTAATATATGTATCATATAGTATGTCTAGAAATACAAAGTGTTATATTATCTGATGATGTAATTGTTTTGTACCAACTCAACTATACAAAGCACATCTACTTGTACCCCATGGACATTGTATAAAACTGTGAAAGCCACATACCAAACTGTACAAGTGGTTACATTATGTCCAAACTTCAAAAACTGCCTGATATTTTATACTTTAGTTGATTACACTACATAATACAAACTGCTGTTTTATTCAAACTCGTGAAATGATGATAATTTCGCATGCCAGAATGACATTAAAGGTCTCCTCGTCTACATTACCAGTATGACATTTCTAGTCTCCCACTTGCGATCTGTAATCTGTACTATTATACAATACAGTCACACCAAATGAGTCAAACACGACAATTATATAAATTACGAATGTTATATAGGATAACGTTTATTCTCAGAGAATATGCCTGGACTTTGGTATAATGAACGACTATGGAGGAATAGTGGTGGAGACGTAACTGAATCTCGTCCTGAGGTCGGGGGTTTGATTTCCGCCATGGGTAAGGTTACAACATCATAAACCCTGAATTAGTGGCGATGGTTTGTTGATAACACAGCTGTTAGCAAGGACTCGAGTGTTGTACATAAATGGCTACAGTCTAGCTGTTAGCAAGGACTTGAGTGTTGTACATAAATGGCTACAGTCTAGCTGTTAGCAAGGACTTGAGTGTGGTACATAAATCGCTACAGTCTAGCTGTTAACAAGGACTCGGATGTTGTTTATAAAACGCTACCTTCTAGCTGTTAACAAGGACTCGAGTGTTGTTTATAAAACGCTACCTTCTAGCTTTGGCAAGGACTCGAGTGTTGTACATAAATGGCTACAGTCTAGCTCTTAGCAAGGACTCGAGTCGTGTACTTAAATCGCTTCAATCTAGCTCTTAGCAAGGACTCGAGTCTTGTACTTAAATCGCTTCAATCTAGCTCTTAGCAAGGACTCGAGTCTTGTACTTAAAACGCTACAATCTAGCTCTTAGCAAGGACTCGAGTGTTGTACATAAATCGCTTCAATCTAGCTGTTAGCAAGGGCTCGAGTCTTGTACATAAAACGCTACAGTCTACCCGTTAGCAAAGACTCGAGTGTTGTACATAAATCGCTTCAATCTAGCTGTTAGCAAAGGCTCGAGTGTTGTACTTAAATCGCTACAGTCTACCCGTTAGCAAGGACTCGAGTGTTGTACATAAATCGCTACAAACTAGCTGTTGGCAAGGACTCGAGTGTTGTACATAAAACGCTACAATCTAGATGTTGGCAATGACTCGAGTGTTGTACATAAAACGCTACAGTCTAGGTGTTAGCAAGGACTCGAGTGTTGTACATAAATCGCTATAATTTAGCTGTTGGCAAGGACTCGAGTGTTGTACATAAAACGCTACAATCTAGATGTTGACAATGACTCGAGTGTTGTACATAAATCGCTACACTCTAGCTGTTGGCAAGGACTCGAGTGTTGTACATAAATCGCTACAATCTAGCTGTGGGGAAGGACTCGGGAGTTATACAAGGACTCGAGTGTTATATATAAATGGCTACAGTCTAGCTATTAGCAAGGGCTTGAGTGTTGGTCACACTATGGTTTCATTTACCCTTGGCTTGATGCAGACAGATAGATAAACCATTAAATATATTAGGATAGATAAACAATTAAACATATTAGGATAGATAAACAATTAATTATATAAGGACAGATAAACAATTAAATATATTAGGATAGATAAACAATTAATTATATAAGGATAGATAAACAATTAAACATATTAGGATAGATAAACAATTAATTATATAAGGATAGATAAACAATTAAACATATTAGGATAGATAAACAATTAATTATATAAGGATAGATAAACAATTAATTATATTAGGATAGATAAACAATTAAATATATTAGGATAGATAAACAATTAAACATATTAGGATAGATAAACAATAAATTATATAAGGATAGATAAACAATTAAATATATTAGGCTGTGGATTGTTTGTATTTATGAATTGAGTAGTTTTTTCAGTGAGTCGGGAAAGCAGTAAACCTGTCACATTTAGATATAATCTGCCGGGAAGATATCAATCTGATAAATACAAATATATACACAAAAACCTAACTACCTGGATAATGGATACTAAAACCACACATCATTTGATACAATGTTGTATTCACGACTTATCAAGGCCACAACACATGTACTCATCTACACTAACGTTAGGAAGGCATAGTGCTGGAGGGGTAGAACGTCTGACACTTATTTGAAGGTCGTGAGTTCGCATCCCGCCATGCACGAGGTTGAATCGTGAACTTCACAATTTCGGAAATAGTACTGGTTAGTAATCAAAGAAGCAGCTACAGAGATGATTGATATAAATTGTAAGCTTGTTTTAAAATCTAGATAAAATAGAAAGTATTTCAAGTGTAAACGTTTAAACGTACACTTTTGTACTCGGTATTCTAAAACACATCTCTTTGAGTTGGAGTCGGGAGATTAAAACTGCCTTTAAGCTGCTATTTGATCAACCATGCGAAGTTAATAAACAATGTTAAAACATAATAACTATCCGTATGGGGTTGCAGATGAAGGATATCAAAATTAGTCTGATGTTTATGGATTTCCTAGACTTGGAGCTCATCAAAGCACGTTCCTTGATTATATACTGACGATAAGCGTGTGTAGCACATTAACTGCGAAATAAAAATGAATAATGCGTCATTCTATATCATTTTATATCTAAGTATTGTGCTTTTTAATAATTAAATAATTAGTAAAAGAATCAGAAGGGTTGATTTTTGCGTAACGGTTTGTTATAAACGTGTATTACTCCTGAGCAGTTTTTCTAAACATTCTTTAGTAAGTGTAAAAGTGGGATAAAAGGGAACTCCTATTGCTTCATACACGAGGCTGGTTGAAGAGCTCCGCTCTAACGACTTTACGATTATCAGAAGATGTTACAAGCTAGTTTCGGGTTCAGAGATTAAATCGAATATCACTCTATCCCAGTTATATGTATACAGTAAAACCTCACTCAAAGACCACCTCAATAATAAGACCACCTCGAAATTAAGAACACAATTTTCAAGTCCATTTTCACTGTTTTGCTCATTGATCAACCTCAATATTAGGACCACCTCAATAAAAAGCCCAGTTTTCAAGAGTCCAAATGGTGGTCGTATTATCGAGATGTTACTGTATATATATATATATCTTTATTTTGTTAACAGCAGACTTTATAGCTTATACTCGTTACCATATGTCGGCTTTTTGCACTTACTGGCAAAATGTACTAATATAATTATTATAGAACGTAAAGATACATATTGTTGTATCCAGTGTGCAGAGCAAGGTAATTGTGCAATGTAACATAATATGGACATTTACTTGCGTAACATGCTCACTTAACCTAAAAATCTGTATTGCAACATATGCTTTCAAACTTACTGTGGTATTTATCTACCATTGTTGAGAGCTGGGGAAGTGATTATTGTGTATTTAATCTGTTCTCCTCGTATGATGTTCGATGAAACGTTTTCCACAATATTGTATCTGCACTTGCGTCTAGGGTCACGTCTCGATGGATGTATTGTGTAAGAAAACATTTTAGATTGTTTAATTGCAGTGATACATGTGGTAGTTTGAGTATGTGGTCTTCTTACCAAGTTGAAAGGTTAAGTTACACGACGCATGCGCACAAACTTGGTCAGTGCAATCAAATGAATGATGACAATAAACCGGAAGCAAGATATTTAGTAGACAAACTGTCGTAAATGCTCTTAAGTCATAAATTGAAAAATCCAATGGAGAGTTTAATGTGATCTGTGTTTAAAACCTTGTTCATGCACAACCCTATTGTCCAAACAATCAATGTACACAAGTGTCCAGACATTTGTTAAGGATCTAGCAGTGACTACTACGGTATAATTCATCAGTTTTGCTTTCGCTTCTTGGTCTTTCTGGAGTTAGTTTTGTTGCGTTCAGAATGCTTCGCGTTCGTTGTTCATTCTTTATTTGCACGATCGACGGTTTTAAGTCAACTCACAGATATCTGTATAGATGTGTAAGAGATTAACGATATCAACTGTTTTTGTAAATTCCATGACATCTGTTGTTACGTAAACTTAACCCTCGGCTATTATTAATTTCAAGGCGTGATGTATCAGAACTGGTAACAGTCTATCAATGCCCAATGGCGAGACATTCAAACTTCGAACTTTTTTTCGGGATTTCGGAATGAGAGACTCTACTTGTGAGCATGAGATAAGCTACATACGTATCGAACATACACAGCTGATAAGCCAACACGCACGTGTACATTTCCTTTGATGCAATCATTTTGCTACTGCTATAATACTTTATGAACTCCTATAAAACCATGAATTATTAATAATTCGAATTTTAGTGATATTACAAATTATAGAAATTCCACAAATAGCCCATTTTTTGGCATTCGTATTTACGTAAAATGACGATAATACAAATTAACTAAATGGGTTGATTGCAGGCGCGGTCCCTTAAACATATGTCATATGTTAACTGCTGACTCATCAGGGTATTCATGTTGTCTTAAAATTCCATCTAGCTCTAAACACTGTACAATCTATTAAATATTGAACTGTATTTCGACACCATTAAAGATATGCTGTTTATAAACCCCATTATATAGAATTATAATAATAAAGATGTGTTGTATTTATACCCCATTAAAGATTTGATGTATTTATACCCCATTAAAGACGTGTTGCATTTAGACCATATTAAAGATGTGTTGTATTTATACCCCATTAAAGTTGTGTAGTATTATACCCCATTAAAGCTGTGTTGTATATAGACCGCATTAAAGTTGTGTTGTATATAGACCGCATTAAAGTTGTGTTGTATATAGACCGCATTAAAGCTGTGTTGTATATAGACCCCATAAAAGCTGTGATGTATATAGACCGCATTAAAGTTGTGTTGTATATAGACCGCATTAAAGTTGTGTTGTATATAGACCGCATTAAAGTTGTGTTGTATATAGACCCCATTAAAGCTGTGTTGTATATAGACCGCATTAAAGTTGTGTTGTATTTATACCCCATTAAAGATGTGTTGTATTTACACCCCATTAAAGTTGTGTTGTATTTATAGTCAATTAAAGAGGTATTGTATTTAGACCGCATTAAAGTGGGTACTGCATTTAGACCCCATTAAAGAGGTATTGTATTTAGACCGCATTAAAGTGGGTATTGCATTTAGACCCCATTAAAGAGGTATATTGCATTTAGTCCGTACTAAAGAGGTATTGTATTTAGACCCCATTAAATATGAATTGAATTAATATCCCATTAAATATGAATTGCATTTATACCCCATTAAATATGTATTGTATTTAGACCCAATAAAGAGGTATTGTATTGAGACCCCATTAAAGCTGTATTGTATTGAGACCCCATTAAAGCTGTATTGTATTGAGACCGCATTAAAGCTGTATTGTATTGAGACCCCATTAAAGCTGTGTTGTATTGAGACCGCATTAAAGCTGTATTGTATTGAGACCCCATTAAAGCTGTATTGTATTGAGACCCCATTAAAGCTGTATTGTATTGAGACCCCATTAAAGCTGTATTGTATTGAGACCCCATTAAAGCTGTATTGTATTGAGACCCCATTAAAGCTGTATTGTATTGAGACCGCATTAAAGCTGTATTGTATTGAGATCCCATTAAAGCTGTATTGTATTGAGACCCCATTAAAGCTGTATTGTATTGAGACCGCATTAAAGCTGTATTGTATTGAGATCCCATTAAAGCTGTATTGTATTGAGACCGCATTAAAGCTGTATTGTATTGAGACCCCATTAAAGCTGTATTGTATTGAGACCCCATTAAAGCTGTATTGTATTGAGACCCCATTAAAGCTGTATTGTATTGAGACCCCATTAAAGCTGTATTATATTGATACCTCATTAAAGCAGTATTGTATTGAGACCCCATTAAAGCTGTATTGTATTGAGACCCCATTAAAGCTGTGAATTTTCCATATTTCAGTATTGTACAATATTGACATAATTTGTTCTATTATTAAATATTTGTTTTTGCTCAAATCTGTCAAATAATTACTTAAATTGAAACTTCATAAACCCATTTATCTTAACAAACCACAAATATTTTCCACTCGAGAATAAAAACAGGGTAAGCTGTAATTAAGTTTTATTTGTTGTAGTTGTTACTGTCATGCATCACTCACAATATGACATATTGAAGTTTAATTCGTTCTGAAATCTTCGTCGTGTTCAAAATTATGTATTGCTAAGTAATTGTTAAAATCCTTCAACGAAACACAACTGAGGGATTTTTCAAAGCGAATTTATCCATACTATACGACCTATAATTTAGGAATTTAATATCGGACTCAGAAGTTGAGTGGAACTTCTTGAGTATTAACGTGCATTGTGATGCAAGTCTTCGTCCATAGTGTAGTTAACCTGATCTCACTTTATAACTAAGATTTACACGAGAATGACGTTAGATCGCTATGGTGCAGTGGTTAGCATAACAGACCGGCAATCCGGAGACCCGCGTTCGAATCCCAGTAACGCCATTGACCGATTGTTCGTGTTCCTCAAAACATGATTTTATTACACTGAAACATATATAAATTATGTAACCATTATCTGTCAGAATTCACTCATTAACACACTGAATGATTAATTAGGCTTTAAATCGAAGTCGCTCATTACGTGGCTGCAGTAGGAATGTCCACCTCTATACACTTACTACCGGACAGTATATTCATTATTTCATCCTCAAACGGAAACAGACGTGAAACAAGAAACCAAAAAAATGACTGACATAAATTATTTTTACAAAACAAATCGATACCTGCTTTCAACTTGTAGAATAGAACAGAACAAATATAATATAGAATGTTTGTATTTAGTCATAAAAAAAATTTCATGCCCCAAAACAATAGGGTAGGTAGGTCGGATTTTTTTTAATATATATTTTTTATTTACAAAACAGCAAATTAAACATAGATTTAAATGAATATATGTTAAAGCACAAATCCCCTTTCCCTTTTAACATGGATAATGTTTAATCAATGTGAATATAACGCTCTACATCTAGAATACCCATAAAGCGTCTAATAACTGGTCAGAAATATGAACACAAAGAAAAAATCATACCAAGACATTTTATGAAAAGGTAAAAAATGTTAACACGCGAAAAAATGTTCTACGGTAGGGGAAAAAAATTAGGGTAGGTAGAGAAATCTGAAACCAACATTTGTTTACGCCTTAGATAAAGCGATGTTTGATATACTAGGTCCCTATACACTTCTAAATGTGATGTTCCCGAATACAGGGTCTTGTATGATTACCGATATAGACAACACGGATACAAACATTGTCATATATCTGTCAGTATATGAATCATTAAAACTGTGATTTTGTAGGATATAAGCACATTCTCTTCAGTTGACAGATTTACTGTTATTTCCATTGACTACATGTATACAAGTTGTACAGTCAACCTGATTACATATGTAGTGCCGTGGTTTATGTGTAAATTTATTTCACATGAATTAAAGCGACTTAAGTAATTTTCACATACTTAGTCCCATGTCTATGCATATCTTTATGTGAGTAATTATGTAACTAAGCGTCTAAATATCTGACTTATAATGTATGTAAATAGTAGAGAAATGTTTGACATATGAATTATATATTCATTATAAACTATTGTCATACAAATTAAAGATTATATATACATGCTACTTAAGATTTATGTTCACATGCCTTGATTTGTGTTTAAAGATAACGAATTGCAAATGCGGGGAAGGCTTTTGAGCGGACGTCCTCATTTATCTGGGCTCCGTGTTAAGACAATGTTAGCATACCCGGCTTTCAGTGCCTTTTAGCTGACTTATCGCAATAGATTGTCCACCTTGAAAATGTCCCGAAAATCGATATCGAGTATCCAGCTTGACCAGTTTTTATCAATAGATTATATAGGGAAAAATGATCAAACGTAAATGTTAACTTAATGATAAAGTCTTATTACTAGAATATTGTAACAGTTATGTCAGTATTCTGCCATTTCCTCTCTATTATTTAGTGTCCTTGAAACTACAGCAACAAAACAATCATATACATCATTTGGACAGAAAGTTTGGTCGTCATAATCAGAGGTGCAAATTGCTTTTTTAACCTAATAAAAGGAATACCCGAAATGTAAGCTGTCGTCCAAAACTATTATTACTGCCAACTTATTTGTTTTTAATCTTAAAACTCAATGTTTACTCTACTCACACACACTGTTCAATGTTTACTCCACTCACATACACTGTTTAATGTTTACTCTACTCACACACACTGTTCAATGTTTACTCTACTCACACACACTGTTCAATGTTAACTCTACTCACACACACTGTTCAATGTTAACTCTACTCACACACACTGTTCAATGTTTACTCTACTCGCACACACTGTTCAATGTTTACTCTACTCACACACACTGTTCAATGTTTACTCTACTCACACACACTGTTCAATGTTTACTCTACTCACACACACTGTTCAATGTTTACTCTACTCACACACACTGTTCAATGTTTACTCTACTCACACACACTGTTCAATGTTTACTCTACTCACACACACTGTTCAATGTTTACTCTACTCAAACACACTGTTCAATGTTTACTCTACTCACACACACTGTTCAATGTTTACTCTACTCACACACACTGTTCAATGTTTACTCTACTCACACACACTGTTCAATGTTTACTCTACTCACACACACTGTTCAATGTTTACTCTACTCACACACACTGTTCAATGTTTACTCTACTCAAACACACTGTTCAATGTTTACTCTACTCACACACACTGTTCAATGTTTTCTCTACTCACACACACTGTTCAATGTTTACTCTACTCACACACACTGTTCAATGTTTACTCTACTCACACACACTGTTCAATGTTTACTCTACTCACACACACTGTTCAATGTTTACTCTACTCACACACACTGTTTAATGTTAACTCTACTCACACACACTGTTCTTCATGTTCTCTCTATACATTATACAATTATAAGATAACTGACAACTTTGATATGTAGAATTGTATTGTGTGATTGCGTATTATTGGTAACTTCACTGCTTTGTAAATACAAAAACTTATTTGATTTGTACAAATCTCAACATCATTATATATATATATATATATATGCAGTTTCAGTTTCAACCAAATATTTATCACGATATTAGCAGTATGCAGATGTTTGGTACACCATGATGTTGGTACGGAGCATTAAGTGTATCTATAAATGTTGTGTGATCTTTGTGCTGGAAGCTTTGTGACTCATCAATATGGTTTAGTGATTCTCATTACAATTACATGGGTCACTGAGAACACATTATAATCACTATAGGATATAACTACTTTGTATAGAAGTAAATACTGTAAGTACGCAAGTATTGTACTCAATGTAGTTGTTGGCTTTGGTATGCCCTTGGTTACATTCAACATACTGCGCTAATCCATTGTGGACATTTTGCACCCACACAGTATTAATTAGTGAATTCTATATTGTTTTTACATGATTACAAATACTTTGATCTGATTGGTTTCGTAGTTGAGCATTTTGGTGTGCCAACATTTATTGACTCTACAAATGTGCTATCAACTTTACTCTACAAGGAGACACAGGGGAAGGTTGATACATTACATTAACGGTTTATAAACAATTTCAACATTTCACTAACCTACATTATATACGGTATATAAACTCACATTACATAAACGGTTTATAAACAATTTCAACATTTCACTAACCTACATTATATACGGTATATAAACTCACATTACATAAACGGTTTATAAACAATTTCAACATTTCACTAACCTACATTATATACGGTATATAAACTCACATTACATAAACGGTTTATAAACAATTTCAACATTTCACTAACCTACATTATATACGGTATATAAACTCACATTACATAAACGGTTTATAAACAATTTCAACATTTCACTAACCTACATTATATACGGTGTATAAACTCATATTACATAAACGGTTTATAAACAATTTCAACATTTTACTAACCTACTTTATATACGGTGTATAAACTCACATTACATAAACGGTTTATAAACAATTTCAACATTTCACTAACCTACTTTATATACGGTGTATAAACTCACATTACATAAACAGTATATAATCAATTTCAACATTTCACTAACCTACATTATATACGGTGTATAAACTCACATTACATAAACAGTATATAATCAATTTCAACATTTCACTAACCTACATTATATACGGTATATAAACTTACATTACATAAACAGTATATAATCAATTTCAACAGTACATATACGGTATATAACTATTTGCAATTAAATAGACAGTTGTACACGCTACTATTGCTTGCCATTACAGGAACATCCCTATGAACTATCTTACTATATATGTATTCATTGGAATTGTTTAACATGTGTTAAGTTTGCCATTTAATGTAAATATGTGTGTTGACACGATCAGTATCAACGTTGTTGTAAGTTTGGTTACCATAGTTTCGAAACTAGAAAAAGCGATGCAAACATGCATCTAAATCACAATAGAAAGAACAAGAAATATCTTGAAAAAAGATGGTCGGTGTAATTTGAAGGTTAAGATTTGTTATGCAACATAAAAATGCCGAGATGTAACGATTGCTGGTCACTCCAGATCCAAAATGGATTTCGGTAAATTTATCGAAATTCAGTGGATTTCGGTAAGGTAACATACCCTTTATCGGAAGGGTAACCCATCCGCGTCAAGGTTACAAAAGTTGTTCGGCTGAAGAGAAATTGCCTTGGTGGTTAACGTAAGATATTATTGGTTTACACAACACTGATATGCATATAGCAAAACCATGTTAGTACGGCTGCGCCGAAAAACAATGAATTACATGTTTACAAACTCGCGTTATGCCTAACATTTCACTTCATGAATATAATAGAACTATACTAATTAAACAATATTTTCTATACACAACAAAGTAAAATGCCGGTGTGTTATCTTATATTGGGTAGAACATCATCGAAATCGTCGGATTATTTCTTGTTGAGCCCGTATGAGTACTAAAACCAGCCGCGCTTAGGCGCGCTGGTTAAAAACACGATAGCACAATATGAGTTATGTCTGTACTGTAGTATACGCTACGTAACATTCATCTAGGCTACCCGTTGAGAAAGTCTTTTCGGTGTATTAACAAGCTCAATGATAATTGAATTACCCCCTACTTATAGAACACATTACATAATGACCTTGTAATCGTCTTATTCAGTATGATGAGTCAGACTATAGTTTATGTATGCACAGTCAATATTGTCAGACTATAGTATACTTATGTATGCACAGTCAATATTGTCAGACTATAGTTTATGTATGCACAGTCAATATTGTCAGACTATAGTATACTTATGTATGCACAGTCAATATTGTCAGACTATAGTATAATTATGTATGCACAGTCAATATTGTCAGACTATAGTATACTTATGTATGCACAGTCAATATTGTCAGACTATAGTTTATGTATGCACAGTCAATATTGTCAGATATAGTTTATGTATGCACAGTCAATATTGTCAGACTATAGTTTATGTATGCACAGTCAATATTAAACTGATCTACGAGTAACGTGTTCAAGTGACACTGTTCACCTACAACTGTAATTATGTTCAAAGTTTATATTAGATATGAACTCAAACATGTTTCTTTATCTATTTGCGCGCGTACAATTACAGTGTCTCCTCTTGAGAACAACACCCTTCCGAAAACGAAGAGAGGGTCGCTATGGAGAGGTACTGTAGTGTGTATAATTGTGAGTATACGAAATATCTGCGTGTTATATGTGTAACTTGGTCGTATGAAACTATGAACTATATCATATAAAAATAAAGGGATAATATCTTGCGGGGATTTTATAAATATAACAGTTATCCCGTAGTATATGAAAGGCAAGAATACCACAAACACACACTGGTGGTACTTAAGTTCCAAAATCAAACAAAATGAATTTGTGATTTTCGTACGAGCATAAAGTGTAAAATACTAGTAGGCTCGAACCTTTGACTACTTGACCGTTCAACTTTTATCATGACAGGCATGTTAATTTTGCGAGAAATGCACTGGTGCGTTTTAAACAAATGTCGATGTTTGCACTTCACATGTATATTGCATCTACTGCTAATCGAAGCTGAGACAGCTGCATCACAACATCTTAAATCTACAAAAACTTTACATACAGTACGACACACAACAATACAATATCATTGAATAATTGCAAGTTTATCCCACTCTGTCTTGAAGCAACCAAATATGCAATATAAAACGATTATGTCAACATTATATACAAATTTTAATATGTATCGCAGTTATTAACGTGAGGGTGTATACTGTAAAATAAATATTTAAATATTTTCTTGGATCTTCATTCCAGTAGACAAACAATATCGCCTGGTTCTACTTTGATATCCCTGCATTGTGTGGGTTTTATTTTGAAGTGATTTCCATACCGACAAATAAGTGACGAGTGTTCGACAAATATATAATGAAAGACAAATAACTTATACGTCTAACTCTGGTATGTAAGATACTTATCATCTCTGAGAAGTTTGCTTTAGTGTTTATGTATGCTCACTGATGCATCATGTTTGAATATCGATTGTAAATCCTCGACGTTTGATTCTCAGAATTTAGGTGGAAGAATCAGAGAAATTAACCATTTTTGGTGACGTCATTGTGTTATGGTGGTAGAATCAGAGAATTTACCATTTTTGTTGACGTCATTGTAATATGGTGGTAGAATCAGAGAATTTACCATTTTTGTTGACGTCATTGTAATATGGTGGTAGAATCAGAGAATTTACCATTTTCGGTGACGTCATTGTGTTATGGTGGTAGAATCAGAGAATTTACCATTTTTGGTGACGTCATTGTAATATGGTGGTAGAATCAGAGACTCACTATTAATGTTGTGTATGTGAAGGTATATAACCATACTCACTATTAATGTTGTGTATGTGAAGGTATATTGCCATACTTACTATGAATGTTGTGTATGTGAAGGTATATAGCCATACTCACTATTAATGTTGTGTATGTGAAGGTATATAGCCATACTCACTATGAATGTTGTGTATGTGAAGGTATATAGCCATACTCACTATGAATGTTGTGTATGTGAAGGTATATAGCCATACTCACTATGAATGTTGTGTATGTGAAGGTATATAGCCATACTTACTATGCATGTTGTGTATGTGAAGGTATATAGCCATACTCACTATGAATGTTGTATATGTGAAGGTATATAGCCATACTTACTATGAATATTGTGTATGTGAAGGTATATAGCCATACTCACTATTAATGTTGTGTATGTGAAGGTATATTGCCATACTTACTATGAATGTTGTGTATGCGAAGGTATATTGCCATACTTACTATGAATGTTGTGTATGTGAAGGTATATTGCCATACTTACTATGAATGTTGTGTATGTGAAGGTATATAGCCATACTCACTATGAATGTTGTGTATGTGAAGGTATATTGCCATACTCACTATGAATGTTGTATATGTGAAGGTATATTGCCATACTCACTATGAATGTTGTGTATGTGAAGGTATATTGTCATACTCACTATGAATGTTGTATATGTGAAGGTATATTGTCATACTCACTATGAATGTTGTATATGTGAAGGTATATTGCCATACTCACTATGAATGTTGTATATGTGAAGGTGTATTGCCATACTCACTATGAATGTTGTATATGTGAAGGTATATTGCCATATTCACTATGTTTTACACCCTGCATTACTGACCAAGATTTGAAGAAACGTATTTTGATTAATTAAACGATATTGTGACAGTCTAGACCAAGTCTAGACAATATAATACCAGGGGATGCGTGTGTCGTATAATGAGCGACATTTTATTCGGTACTAGATAATGACCGTCCTTCCGGAATATGATCAAAAACATGGACATATGTAATACACTCATTAATAATTGTAAATACATGTAGTCGCATAAAATAGGACTCTGTGTTAGTTGGGTTTTACGGTAAATACATATTTTATCAATCGATCAATTTCGATGTCAGTATGAATGAATATATTCTGAATGATTTAGTGAAATAGTTTTGCTGAATAATTTATAGCTTTTCCTGTCAATGATAAAAAAGAAAAGTAATATAAATATACGCTTGAAGTTGATTAATTTCTTTCGAACTTCGAACATCAAAAGAACACATTACGTACTGAAAATATCATAAAGAGAATATGTAAACTACTTCATTTACGAATGTCCATTGGTCAACCTATATAATTAAGAATATTAAGTCTGTCTGTTTCATACAAAAACCAGGATTAAATGACGACGTAATGTAACGGTTACGTTAATCCCACACTCCTAGAACATACTATAACGTACGTGTCCCTAAATATGGTCAGAAGTGTCTGGTTCGACGTTCATATACGGTCCCTGGACACTCATTGCATTTGAATCACACTAGTGTAACCAAGAATACTGCTTTCATCAAATAAAACAGTCGACATTAATGGCGGATTGCTTACGACAATGTTTGCGGTGCTTAAATTTTTACCAGTTTCTTAAAAGCAAACAAATCGATAAAGAATAACACGTTGATTGTCTGACTTCTGTTGTCTGTAATGTGCGACAATTCCCAAATCCCAAATTCCTAAAACTCCCTTATTACTCAACAATACCAAAAGAGCTCACAAAAACACCAATGTCGAAAGAGTCCATGTCATTTTCGACGTCCTTTTTTTATGTATGTCCGTAAAATCAATTATAGTTGATTCAAACAAAAATCGCAAATGGCAGTTCAAACCATCGCACAGTTTCATTAAGGTCACTTTTTGTTGTCCAATGATTACGCTAATGGTATCGTACAACCATTGTATTTCAATCAGACGAGTGTAACCACGAGCACTTCATGAAATAAAGTAGTGGACATTTTACATTGCCAACTTAAATGTCAGTAAATATTAGCGGTGAATCACAGCCAACTCCAAGGACTCCATATTGACTCTAACAATGGAGCAAATCAATGCTGATTGCCCATTGGTTGATTTTCGCATCGACCAATTAAAATGCATGGTTTATTCACTGCGCAGCATCATGCAAGAGCTTCATAACACAAATACACACGTCAGGTAAATTACAATTTAATTTAAGGGTTGGTTTTCACAGAAACTACACCCGTGTCGGATATTCACTTTTGTCATAGTTAATTCATTCACAAACATTGCGACAGAATTTCAAACTCTGCGCATTTCGCTTAATGAAAGGGTTACCTGTTCCATGATATTACGTTTACGGATGAAGCCGCATTTTCTACACACATTTCTACATTTGAATGTTATGTCACCATGCAGATAGTACAATAATACACTGTATATATTTAGGGATAGATGATTCTACCATGATTATTAACAAAAAAACACGTGCCCGGCATGATCAAAGGACGAATGCACTGCATCTAATTTGAAAGACGCGCTTAATCTACCGAGTGAGTACGCGTCACGGTTAAAGCGGTATTATCGTATGCGTCCAGTTAATTTTAATATGGCGGTTTATGTAAGAATTGTAACATGTCATGAGATTCTGATTTCAATAAATGTCATTTTTGCCTGACAACTGACGTACATCTTCAGATGACATATGAGCGCCGCTGTACGATTTCGAACCTCTTCTGTATGTGAC
This sequence comes from Mactromeris polynyma, assembly GCA_032209605.1. Classification (NCBI taxonomy): domain Eukaryota; kingdom Metazoa; phylum Mollusca; class Bivalvia; order Venerida; family Mactridae; genus Mactromeris; species Mactromeris polynyma. Next base: position 4,360,385 of record JASFXZ010000034.1, on the reverse strand, counting down.
GTCATTTCCAGAAAACGTCACATGTGACGTCACCATGAACTGACAGTAAACAATATATGTCACATATGGCAATATTAAAACGAAGTGATTATATGGAGTAAGAAGAGGTGGGAAATCGTACAGCAGCGCTCATATATGGGTTGAATATTCGATTGCAGTATCAAACATGTATAGTGATTCTATGTCTACAAAGGCTCACGATTATTTTAATGTCTATCAAGATGTTGTCGATTTGCAAATTGCCATATATCTTGAAAGTGAAACAGTACATTCAGTTACTGATAGTATGTTTAGTCCTACTTCGAATAATATATCGATACTTTACATAATGAAGCAAACTCTACTTTAACATGCGACCAATGAAAAGGGTTCTTTAAAGTTTTGCAAACCCTCTATGAAAGATTTTGTTAACGTCATCATGAATTCATGCAAATCAGCTTTAAATTTTCTGAATGGTTTTCTGCACGCGTAGATATCAAAGGAAATTTTATAGGTGTAATTGTGGAAAAGTATATTGATTCTCTATGTGGTGCTTTAAATGGCTTTTCCGATAACAAAGTTGTTATTTTGTATAAACTATCTATCAAGTGTTTTATTCTATAACCGGTCTCTTGTGTATAAACTATCTATCAAGTGTTTTATTCTATAACCGGTCTCTTGTGTATAAACTATCTATCAAGTGTTTTATTTTATAACCGGTCTCTTGTGTATAAACTATCTATCAAGTGTTTTATTCTATAACCGGTCTCTTGTGTATAAACTATCTATCAAGTGTTTTATTTTATAACCGGTCTCTTGTGTATAAACTATCTATCAAGTGTTTTATTTTATAACCGGTTTCTTGTGTATAAACTATCTATCAAGTGTTTTATTTTATAACCGGTCTCTTGTGTATAAACTATCTATCAAGTGTTTTATTTTATAACCGGTTTCTTGTGTATAAACTATCTATCAAGTGTTTTATTTTATAACCGGTCTCTTGTGTATAAACTATCTATCAAGTGTTTTATTCTATAACCGGTCTCTTGTGTATAAACTATCTATCAAGTGTTTTATTTTATAACCGGTCTCTTGTGTATAAACTATCTATCAAGTGTTTTATTCTATAACCGGTCTGTGTTTTATTTTATAACCGGTCTCTTGTGTATAAACTATCTATCAAGTGTTTTATTTTATAACCGGTTTCTTGTGTATAAACTATCTATCAAGTGTTTTATTTTATAACCGGTCTCTTGTGTATAAACTATCTATCAAGTGTTTTATTTTATAACCGGTTTCTTGTGTATAAACTATCTATCAAGTGTTTTATTCTATAACCGGTCTCTTGTGTATAAACTATCTATCAAGTGTTTTATTTTATAACCGGTTTCTTGTGTATAAACTATCTATCAAGTGTTTTATTCTATAACCGGTCTCTTGTGTATAAACTATCTATCAAGTGTTTTATTTTATAACCGGTCTCTTGTGTATAAACTATCTATCAAGTGTTTTATTTTATAACCGGTCTCTTGTGTATAAACTATCTATCAAGTGTTTTATTTTATAACCGGTTTCTTGTGTATAAACTATCTATCAAGTGTTTTATTTTATAACCGGTCTCTTGTGTATAAATTATCTATCAAGTGTTTTATTTTATAACCGGTTTCTTGTGTATAAACTATCTATCAAGTGTTTTATTTTATAACCGGTCTCTTGTGTATAAACTATCTATCAAGTGTTTTATTTTATAACCGGTCTCTTGTGTATAAACTATCTATCAAGTGTTTTATTTTATAACCGGTCTCTTGTGTATAAACTATCTATCAAGTGTTTTATTTTATAACCGGTTTCTTGTGTATAAACTATTTATCAAGTGTTTTATTTTATAACCGGTCTCTTGTGTATAAATTATCTATCAAGTGTTTTATTTTATAACCGGTCTCTTGTGTATAAACTATCTATCAATTGTTATATTTTATAACCGGTCTCTTGTGTATAAACTATCTATCAAGTGTTTTATTTTATAACCGGTCTCTTGTGTATAAATTATCTATCAAGTGTTTTATTTTATAACCGGTTTCTTGTGTATAAACTATCTATCAAGTGTTTTATTTTATAACCGGTCTCTTGTGTATAAATTATCTATCAAGTATTTTATTTTATAACCGGTCTCTTGTGTATAAACTATCTATCAAGTGTTATATTTTATAACCGGTTTCTTGTGTATAAACTATCTATCAAGTGTTTTATTTTATAACCGGTCTCTTGTGTATAAACTATCTATCAAGTGTTTTATTTTATAACCGGTTTCTTGTGTATAAACTATCTATCAAGTGTTTTATTTTATAACCGGTCTCTTGTGTATAAACTATCTATCAAGTGTTTTATTTTATAACCGGTCTCTTGTGTATAAATTATCTATCAAGTGTTTTATTTTATAACCGGTCTCTTGTGTATAAACTATCTATCAATTGTTTTATTTTATAACCGGTCTCTTGTGTATAAATTATCTATCAAGTGTTTTATTTTATAACCGGTTTCTTGTGTATAAACTATCTATCAAGTGTTTTATTTTATAACCGGTTTCTTGTGTATAAACTATCTATCAAGTGTTTTATTTTATAACCGGTCTCTTGTGTATAAACTATCTATCAAGTGTTTTATTTTATAACCGGTTTCTTGTGTATAAACTATCTATCAAGTGTTTTATTTTATAACCGGTCTCTTGTGTATAAACTATCTATCAAGTGTTTTATTTTATAACCGGTCTCTTGTGTATAAATTATCTATCAAGTGTTTTATTTTATAACCGGTTTCTTGTGTATAAACTATCTATCAAGTGTTTTATTTTATAACCGGTTTCTTGTGTATAAACTATCTATCAAGTGTTTTATTTTATAACCGGTCTCTTGTGTATAAACTATCTATCAAGTATTTTATTTTATAACCGCTCTCTTTTGGAGTTAAATTAATTTAATTAAAAAATCATCGCTATAATTCAGTGATTAACTTATCTGAATATGTCGTGGAAAGTATTTTTCCTTTCAAACAAGGCTGATATACATCCTTATTGGTATTAACTTAAAATCGAGATAACGTGTGACACAATGGACCAAGGTACATAATAACAACCACGTGTCTATACTGAACTAGGCCACTAAGTGGACCAATGTACACCTTAGCGATGCAGAAAATTCGGACATTCAATACAAGGTTAAAAACATAGAAAATATTCCATTACAACTGGGCAATATTATTTCCGTTACTGACAATGGACGAGTCTAGAAATGTACCCGCGGGATGTTTGGTAAACGTTCAATGAATTCTTCATTATTTCTGTATTCAATGAAGCTGTTGCAAACTGTCGTTATAATTCGATATTTGTAATCATTATTAGCCAAATACAAGCCATAAATGTCAGCCGGTGATGTTTTGTAAACGTTCTAATGACTCATCCGTGAAATTTATTAACCACAATTTCCTAATTCCCGATAGAACCCCAGGACGTAGGTAAGTTTGATATTTAAGCCCCACTATACAATGCTTAAGACTTTCATTTCGCAGATAGTGAACATTTTATCAAGATTAAACCAAGGAGACAAATCACGCATTTTTGTTCTCTAGCACAAGCGGACGATTTATTTTCGATATCCAAAAGTACGCAAATGTGGTTTGGAAATGATATTACTCATGTAAGACTGGAAATGGGCGTTTGGTGAATTTTATACGAAGTTTGTAAGCTCGTATTAGATTATTTTATCAGCTATTTCACCGAAAATTAGCTAATAAGGGTTTTATATCAAACCGTGGTAGGAGTAAATTCGTATTTTAAGTATCGCTTGACACATTCATTTAATAATGTTTAACATTCAAAAAAATACTTTATTTATTACTAAACTTTTGTACTCAAGCAAGGATCAGACTTGAAGTGGTCATTACTTTCAAACTAGTTTATGACTTAATTTAGCTAACGTAAACACAGTCACATACTCAGTATAACAATCTATTGTATGGAATTCTACACAAGACTTCGACCCCAAAAACTCGTTTACAACACTCAACCTTTTTTATCTATCAATTCCAACTATTTCTTCATTGTAATAAAACCGTGAGCTTATCTTTTAGCAATTTGTTACCGTACACACTTAAACTTTAATTGAAAATGGGTTTTAATTTGGAATACATAGTACGTTAATTGTATTTTAATAAGTAAAACACATACTTTATTTGCAGTATTGGAAATGTTGTCTATATGAATTAAGAGTATTTTGATATAGAAATTCATTATGTAACATTTTTATCGTACATTTGTTGAACATTTTCTACATCTCGAATTTACTCGTTAAGTGTGTAAACTCGCACGAACGGTATTGTGCCAAAATGGTATAATAAAAATGTAATACTATGACACAATACATTTATGTCTATATGTTAAATTGAACAATGGGCATCTAGTTTATATTAATATATTTTACATTGATTGTGAAACAAGTTATTGCAAGTTATATAAATCACTCTGGATGACAGCCTGGTTACTAACTGGGTTACTAACCAGTACTCCTGCCTAATTGAAGGCTCGTGAAGATCGTGGCTCAATATCGCCTTACGGTGGGATACGAACCCATGACCTTCGGATCAGGAGTCATGACCTCTACCCCTCGACAACTACACTACAATTTAAAGAGCAGTGTTCTCGTCAATTTGTGCGTGCACTGTTTATTGTCAACCACGTAACACTTTTGATGATAACATTACATGAACAGTTATTTACATCTTTAAACACTTAATTGAAGAGCAAACCTCATTATTGTTAAGACAACAGCCATTTTACATTGTGACCTTTACAACTGTCATTTTACATTGTGACCTTTACAACTGTCATTTAACATTGTGACCTTTACAACTGCCATTTTACATTGTGACCATTACAACTGCCACTTTATATTGTGACCTATACAACTGCCATTTAACATTGTGACCTTCACAACTGCCATTTAACATTGTGACCTTCACAACTGCCATTTAACATTGTGACCTTCACAACTGCCACTTTACATTGTGACCTTCACAACTGCCACTTTACATTGTGACCTATACAACTGCCATTTAACATTGTGACCTTCACAACTGCCATTTTACATTGTGACCATTACAACTGCCACTTTATATTGTGACCTATACAACTGCCATTTAACATTGTGACCTTCACAACTGCCATTTAACATTGTGACCTTTACAACTGCCATTTTACATTGTGACCATTACAACTGCCACTTTATATTGTGACCTATACAACTGCCATTTAACATTGTGACCTTCACAACTGCCATTTAACATTGTGACCTTCACAACTGCCACTTTACATTGTGACCTTCACAACTGCCATTTAATATTATGACCTTCACAGCTGCCATTTTACACTGTGACCATTATAAAAGTGATTTAACATTTTGACCTTCACTACTGCAATTTTACATTGTGATCTTAACAACTGCCACTTTACATTGTGACCTTTACAACTGCCGTTTTACATTGTGACCTTTACAACTGTCATTTAACATTGTGACCTTTACAACTGTCATTTTACGTTGTGACCTTTACAAAAGTGATTTAACATTTTGACCTTCACTACACTACCATTTTACATTGTGATATTATATGAAAACGGATAATGACTGCCTGGACTCTTGATAATAATTTGGCGATGTATGTCTCGTAACATACTGTGTCAGTACATTAGAGAACATACTGTTTTACCATACCGTGTCAGTACATTAGAGAACATACTGATTTAACATACCGTGTCAGTACATTAGAGAACATACTGATTTAACATACCGTGTCAGTACATTAGCGGTCAGGCTGATTTAACATACCGTGTCAGTACATTAGATGTCAGACTGATTTAACATACCGTGTCAGTACATTAGAGGTCAGACTGATTTAAAATACCGTGTCAGTACATTAGAGGTCAGACTGATATAACATACCGTGTCAGTACATTAGATGTCAGACTGATTTAACATACCATGTCAGTACATTAGAGAACATACTGATTTAACATACCATGTCAGTACATTAGATGTCAGACTGATTTAACATACCGTGTCAGTACATTAGAGGTCAGACTGATTTAAAATACCGTGTCAGTACATTAGAGAACATACTGATTTAACATACCGTGTCAGTACATTAGAGGTCAGACTGATTTAAAATACCGTGTCAGTACATTAGAGGTCAGACTGATTTAAAATACCGTGTCAGTACATTAGAGGTCAGACTGATTTAACATACCGTGTCAGTACATTAGAGGTCAGACTGATTTAAAATACCGTGTCAGTACATTAGATGTCAGACTGATTTAACATACCATGTCAGTACATTAGAGAACATACTGATTTAACATACCGTGTCAGTACATTAGATGTCAGACTGATTTAACATACCATGTCAGTACATTAGATGTCAGACTGATTTAACATACCGTGTCAGTACATTAGATGTCAGACTGATTTAACATACCGTGTCAGTACATTAGATGTCAGACTGATTTAACATACCGTGTCAGTACATTAGAGAACATACTGATTTAACATACCATGTCAGTACATTAGATGTCAGACTGATTTAACATACCATGTCAGTACATTAGAGAACATACTGATTTAACATACCGTGTCAGTACATTAGAGGTCAGACTGATTTAACATACCGTGTCAGTACATTAGATGTCAGACTGATTTAACATACCGTGTCAGTACATTAGAGAACATACTGATTTAACATACCATGTCAGTACATTAGATGTCAGACTGATTTAACATACCGTGTCAGTACATTAGAGGTCAGACTGATTTAAAATACCGTGTCAGTACATTAGAGAACATACTGATTTAACATACCGTGTCAGTACATTAGAGGTCAGACTGATTTAAAATACCGTGTCAGTACATTAGAGGTCAGACTGATTTAAAATACCGTGTCAGTACATTAGAGGTCAGACTGATTTAACATACCGTGTCAGTACATTAGAGGTCAGACTGATTTAAAATACCGTGTCAGTACATTAGATGTCAGACTGATTTAACATACCATGTCAGTACATTAGAGAACATACTGATTTAACATACCGTGTCAGTACATTAGATGTCAGACTGATTTAACATACCATGTCAGTACATTAGATGTCAGACTGATTTAACATACCGTGTCAGTACATTAGATGTCAGACTGATTTAACATACCGTGTCAGTACATTAGATGTCAGACTGATTTAACATACCGTGTCAGTACATTAGAGAACATACTGATTTAACATACCATGTCAGTACATTAGATGTCAGACTGATTTAACATACCATGTCAGTACATTAGAGAACATACTGATTTAACATACCGTGTCAGTACATTAGAGGTCAGACTGATTTAACATACCGTGTCAGTACATTAGATGTCAGACTGATTTAACATACCGTGTCAGTACATTAGAGAACATACTGATTTAACATACCGTGTCAGTACATTAGATGTCAGACTGATTTAACATACCGTGTCAGTACATTAGATGTCAGACTGATTTAACATACCCTGTCAGTACATTAGAGAACATACTGATTTAACATACCATGTCAGTACATTAGAGAACATACTGATTTAACATACCCTGTCAGTACATTAGAGAACATACTGATTTAACATACCCTGTCAGTACATTAGAGAACATACTGATTTAACATACCGTGTCAGTACACAAGAGGTCAGACTGATTTAACATACCGTGTCAGTACATTAGATGTCAGACTGATTTAACATACCGTGTCAGTACATTAGAGAACATACTGATTTAACATACCGTGTCAGTACACAAGAGGTCAGACTGATTTAACATACCGTGTCAGTACATTAGAGAACATACTGATTTAACATACTGTGTCAGTACATTAGAGAACATACTGATTTAACATACCATGTCAGTACATTAGATGTCAGACTGATTTAACATACCATGTCAGTACATTAGAGAACATACTGATTTAACATACCGTGTCAGTACATTAGATGTCAGACTGATTTAACATACCATGTCAGTACATTAGAGAACAGACTGATTTAACATACCGTGTCAGTACATTAGAGGTCAGACTGATTTAACATACCATGTCAGTACATTAGAGAACATACTGATTTAACATACCGTGTCAGTACATTAGATGTCAGACTGATTTAACATACCATGTCAGTACATTAGAGAACAGACTGATTTAACATACCGTGTCAGTACATTAGAGGTCAGACTGATTTAACATACCGTGTCAGTACATTAGATGTCAGACTGATTTAACATACCGTGTCAGTACATTAGAGGTCAGACTGATTTAACATACCGTGTCAGCACATTAGAGGTCAGACTGATTTAACATACCGTGTCAGTACATTGAGTTCAGACTGATTTAACATACCGTGTCAGTACATTAGAGGTCAGACTGATTTAACATACCGTGTCAGTACATTAGAGGTCAGACTGATTTAACATACCGTGTCAGCACATTAGAGGTCAGACTGATTTAACATACCGTGTCAGTACATTAGAGGTCAGACTGATTTAACATACTGTGTCAGTATATTAGAGGTCAGACTGATTTAACATACTGTGTCAGTACATTAGAGAACATACTGATTTAACATACCGTGTCAGTACATTAGAGGTCAGACTGATTTAACATACTGTGTCAGTACATTAGAGGTCAGACTGATTTAACATACTGTGTCAGTACATTAGAGAACATACTGATTTAACATACCGTGTCAGTACATTAGAGGTCAGACTGATTTAAAATACCATGTCAGTACATTAGAGAACATACTGATTTAACATACTGTGTCAGTACATTAGAGAACATACTGATTTAGAGGTGAATTTAAATAAAAAGAACAGGCAACTTTTTTGGGGTTCGCTTTTTGTCAGAAAATTGATAATTTTACTCTTCCTGTAAATTGCACGTATTTCGGTCGGCACAAATACTATTTCTAAATTCACTTATTGATGAAAATCCTCGACTCGACGAGAGCAATAGATACACAGTTAGAAAGTGGACAGAATATTTTAGTTGTGGTTCCTTTGGTTCTGTGATCCTGCACGATTTGTTAAACTAAAATTGTGTGAAAGCTAAAGCACATATCGACATCCTACCAACAGTTATCGTATTAACATGAGCGCCGCTGTACGATTTCCAACCTCTTCATTCAAGTGACGTCATTTCCAGAAAACGTCACATGTGATGTCACCATGTACTGAAAATAGCAATATATGACAATATGAAAACGAAGTTACCAAGTGTAGTAAATAGTTTTTCCTGCTTGCAAATAGTGACTTCACATGTTGCCTTTTCTTGAAATGACTTCACGTACAGAAGAGGTTGGAAGTCCTACAGCAGCGCTCAATTATGAAATGGAGTTAACATAGTGTGGGACATGAGATTATAAACGACACCTTTTTGTGAAACTATTTTGTGAACCTATTTTGTGATTCCACTATGGCTGTTCTGTTCTATAGATGGCTGGTTTCTTCAGTACTAAACATGTACTTATAGCAATTGCTTAGGTTTAAGATTTAAAACATTTATGTCAGAGACATGACTGTCCACTATACCAGTATATATGTCCTTAAGTAAATCTTCGTAAACCATCTGGAATTAAGTTGTCATACACAGTTGACAGATACAGACATTTTTGTATTTTATCATATATAACTGAAATACTTAATCGCTTATGTGAAGGGCATTAAAGCAGACGTTTCCGTATTCAAGACAATATGTTCCATAAATAATGTAACATATGCTAAAATCTGTAAAGTTTTTATGCAAAAACGGTACATAATTGTCTCCTCTACTAATCACATTACACCTTGTTTTGCAAATCATGTCAAATTAAAATGCAAACTTCTAGTTTATTGTACACCAGCACGAATGTGTCATTTGCGTCGTTATGTTGTCGCGCTGTATACTGAATCGTTTATAAATATCTATCACCTCCGAAATTCTCATATTTGGCTTCCTACTTTAGAAAACACAATTCAAAGATAATTTCAAGCATTCAAACTAGAATAAGTGTATCGTACAGATTTTATGTAATTTGAGCACAGTATTTACATTGAAGGGAGATGAATTTCCCTCGCTTCCAAATCAACAATGTATAATGTCAATTTCTATAGGAGCTCTGCAATGGGATTTACAACATATTCTGTAAGTGACGTCATTTCAAGAAAACGCAACATGTGATGACACTATTTGCAAGCAAGAAACAACATTTACTCAATATGGTCACTCCGTTTTCATATTGTCATATGGGGCAAATATTGCTTACTGTCAGTACATGTTGACGTCAATGTGACGTTTTCTGGTAATGACGTCATTTAAAGAAGAGGTTGGAAATCGTTCAGTGGCGCTCATATATTAATTTATCAGTATATATACTATATATACTAGTGCAGAACAATACCGAAGCTCTTGGACAGTTTGACCTACATAAATTTGGTCAAATATAACTTCATAATTACAGTTACTTCCTCCATCTAACTGAAAGTTATTGTTATTTTTGCAGATGAATTCCTGGAGTCACTCGCAGATTACGAGATTGTTGTTCCATCACGTGTTACACGAGAAGGACATCATAAAGAGTATAATTTACATCCGAGTCATTCTCTGCGCAGGCGCAGTACACAGTTGTCGGACGTCCAATCAGATTTGCATTATAGTGTTACTATAAATAGAAAGAACCACATTTTGAAATTAGATTTAAATAAAAATTTAATATCGCCAGGACTTATCGTTGAAAGACGAGGAAACAAATTTAAAAATGTGACTGATTCTCAATTTTCATACATTGGTGAGCAGCACAAAGATTGTCATTTCCATGGCAAAATTGTGAACCAGACTTATTCAAAGGTCGCTATCGGATTGTGCTATGGAATGGTAAGTGAATTTTGTTACTGTATGTGTTTTGTGCTTAGTTTGTATCAGTGATCCCATTTTAGACTTAGCTAAATATGTTCGTCAAATATTCTGTTCATTGAAGCCTTTTCGCAAAACTGTTATCATGAGTTCATTGCATAGGAAGTAATTAACCAAGCGTTGACCAAGTGTTGGCTAAGTGTTGACCAAGTGTTGACCAAGTGTTGACCAAGTATTGACCATGTATTGACCAAGTGTTGACCAAGTGATGACCAAGTATTGACGACGGACAACGGAATTGCAAGCATTATGCACATACTTTTTCAGCGTTTATTTCTAGTCTAAGCAAGGCTTAAACTTACTAAATACCATGCGTACCTTGACATTCTCTTGTATTAGTTTCAACTTATTTATTTTACATTGACAATGAATAATTTCCTACAACTTATACTAAACACCCGATAGCTGCATCCTGGGTAACTATCTATAACTTGTGCCTGATTAAGAGATTGTTAAGTTCATGTCGGAGCTTAAACTCACGAGCTTCGCATCAAGAGTCAGTCGCTATTCCCCTCGCCTTATTCTCTTGTAGTAAACCTATAGTTGTATCTATGAGCTAGGAAGAGCGCACATATGGATCAACTTCTATGTCTAATGTGGTTGATGTCAAATCTTGTATATTTGTTCGATATTTCGGGTCACGTGATACAACAAAATTCACTTTTCTTTGGAAAATTTTGTAATTAAATGTTAAGTAAATGTATATTTTGAGAAAATGAGTCTTGACTAACATGTTTAAACTTCACATCGTATTTATTTATGATAATGTCAGAAATGTTCTCTCCATGAACTTAGATATGAAATTTTGAAAAACCAAATGAAAACAACTTGTATCAGACTAAGCGTAATTTTGACGTCAATACGGAAATTAGTTAATTACGGGAACATTTGCAAATGTCCTGAACGCTACTCATAAATCTAATCAATCTTCATTGTATCCAATTGTCGACGATGTTTAATAATTAGTGCTTTGTACTTCCTTACAATTAACATTCTAGCTCAATACGCGAACGCTTTCCGAACAGATAATTAAATGCCTTCAAGGTTCCCAATTATACCCTTTATCACTAAATTAATCTATACAGATGCATGTCTAAATACCACTCAATTGCAAGCGTTAAATTATCAAAAGAATTCCATACAGTATTAATCACGAACTCTTCAACAAAGAAGTCGCAAAATTCAGGAAAAGATAAAAAATATTTAGTAATTTAATACAAATTGTATTGGTCTGAACTGAACCATGAATCAATGGACCAAAGTCATCATAAAATGCATGGTGTCTTAAGAATAACCGTTTTAACGATATGTTTTTTGATGAATGCTTATACAATTAAAATTAAAATTGCAATTTTCTTAACAAAAATGTAGTCCAATCGTCCTGATATAAAATATTACTCAGATGATGTGGGTTTGTAATCCAGAATGACTGAATTAGCGGTTTTCGTTACACATGGATTGTACATAAGAATACAACAAAGCTATGTTGGATAAATAAGGATGTACAATATTACACACAAAATGTAATACATAAAATGACATAACCTTACGGTTTCCAATTATAATTGTTCAGAATTGTATAAAGAGTGATATATTTTTTATATATAATTATCACCAGAACAAAATAAGATTACAGGGCAATGCGTACATGTGATAAAACTGAGTATTAGTTTCAGTTAGAATTTCATCATGTCCCGCTGAGTCGTAATACGGAGAAATATAATTTCGTAATCCCATGACATTAAGGGTTTGCCCGTATATCCTTTATTTGCCGCCGTGGTGTGCAGTCATACAGCTTGTTTTATCTTATACAGTTACGATTTCTATTAAATTTAAATTAGCAGTCATAAAATGTCGGTTCACATTTGACCTAGACTATTTGTTGCCAGATACCCTCAGTGTGTGAGGTTAGAATTAAGTACAGAGCAATATTAACCCTAAGTTGTGACACTAAATACATAAGATCCGTTTAATTAGCATTAGGTTAACACATTTACACCACAAGAGAGTATATTAATTGAAATCCATTCTTTGCACGACAATATATGGACGAAATGCCAACTTTACATCCGGATAATCTGAGGAGGGTGTCTAGACCAGGGACAGAATAGCTCCTCTAAAAGTCACTTTTGGCACAGACATGACCTTTTGATAATATCTAATGTACTTATAACTCGCCCACTCGTCTGACGTCAGTTATAAACACTTTTTGATCTCCTTGGTCAAAATTGTATATTATAACATAACATACGGTGTAGAGTGGTAATAACATAACATACGGTGTAGAGTGGTAATAACATAACATATGGTGTAGAGTGGTAATACATAACATATGGTGTAGAGTGGTAATAACATAACATACGGTGTAGAGTGGTAATACATAACATACGGTGTAGAGTGGTAATACATAACATACGGTGTAGAGTGGTAATACATAACATACGGTGTAGAGTGGTAATACATAACATACGGTGTAGAGTGGTAATACATAACATACGGTGTAGAGTGGTAATAACATAACATACGGTGTAGAGTGGTAATACATAACATACGGTGTAGAGTGGTAATACATAACATACGGTGTAGAGTGGTAATACATAACATACGGTGTAGAGTGGTAATACATAACATACGGTGTAGAGTGGTAATACATAACATACGGTGTAGAGTGGTAATACATAACATACGGTGTAGAGTGGTAATACATAACATACGGTGTAGAGTGGTAATACATAACATACGGTGTAGAGTGGTGTAGAGTGGTGTAGAGTGGTAATAACATCCATTTATTATCGAGATTTCACTAGTGAAATAACTATCCACGTGCGCGTGACGTCACAACAAAACACTCATATCTTGAGGCTGAAAATTAAAAAAGAAAGTTGTCGGAACTACTTTTTTATGCGTCAGCTTTTATTTACCCAAGACCGAATAACAGACGTCATACCTTGCTTGCATATAAGATGGTTAATGTTTTGGAGAAAATCAGCCGTTTCTGCTACAATGTCATAAATAGAATCTTAAATTCGTGTTCATTTTATTGAATTTATTAAACTCGTCATCTAAAACCGATAAAAACTTGGATTAGCCTCGTTTTTAGAAGATTCGTTTAAGAAATTCAATAAATAATAACCACGCATATACGGTCCTCTATTTAAATAATTATCAAATTGAACGCAAGTTTTTCTCTGCATGTATACCATATCTAATAATTCTAATACAAATGTAATATAACGTTCAACTTGTTCTTAATAATTAGCCAAACAAAACTAACATCTAATTTGTATCATTAAACATCATTTTGTATGGAACATATACCGTGTAGTCCATATGTTATCTTCATTGGGGCACCAGTATCATTATAGACTCAAAATGGTATTCTGTCTAGCCCACAGTACTAGCACACTGTTAGAATGCAGGCGCGTAGCTGCCTATACGCGAGTACACGGCTGTATCCACATGATTCTGACAAAAACGCCCAGAATGCACCAGATTGCAACATTGTTTTCAAAATTTTATGGGTGGGGCATGCCCCCGGACCCCCCTAGCACAATTATGAATCCACATGAATAGAGGGCTAGCTTCGCCCCTGGAATGATGGCACACGACTGCCAGCACGAGGTCACTTCACACTATACTTACCGTGCTCTCTAATGTCAAGTACATTTCTACGACAGACACGAAAGTTTTTTCAGATACATGTATATATATTTAGTAAATAGGGATGTCAACGAATATTCGAATATTCGTTTGTACGTCCAGATATTCGAATACTGATTCGGCATTCGAATATTCGATGAAATGCAAGTGTATTAAATTTCTATGATGGAATTATCGCATTGAATGACATTTTACGCGTGAAAATAATATCTACAGGTGTTAATTGACATGCCATGTTGTATATTTGGGAGCAAGAGAGATATAACACTTAGGCCCTGAAAATAATAGTAATTTCGGGGATTTTTACAACTTCAGTGATCAGTTTAAAACGCAAAATTGATAAGCATATTAAAGTAAAACTTCGAGATTCAAATGTATTATTATTAAATAAGAAGGTCGAATATTCGTTCGGAAGGTTGACCGAATATTCGAATACCAAAATTGCCTTGCGTTGACATTCCTAATATTTAGTTACGATTCTATTTATTGGTCATTCGAGTTGGCACATTTCTTTAAAAAGTTAATATTGTACATATTTATGTTCAAGAATAACTACATCCATTCAAATACCTGTTTTCTATGATATATGTAAACTGTTACCAACTTCTACCATTTAATGACATAGAGCTCATTCAGAATTGTTCAACAAACACAAATCAAAGTGATATTACGAACACGATACGCTTTACTATCAACGTTTCTCTATAATGAAATGTAACAAACGCATAAAGTTAGAATGTTGGTTATGTAAACAATTGAGAGAAGATATAAACTGACGCTTGTGTTTTATCCTTATGACGCCCACGCACAGTTTAGGCTAATAAATGACCGTATCATTTTACAAGCAAATTAAAGGTCATAGAATTTAATGTCGCGCCAGTGCATTTTATTTTAACACGAATTTAGTGTCGGCATTTATGAATAATGCCATCCTGAACAGACTGTAATTATACACAAGCTTGCCAAAAACAATCGGAGGCGGAGTTTGGACAGGTTTAAAACACGGCCACACTGTAAATTACGGCCAAAATGGAAACGAAAACACGGCCACCCCCCTTAACTTCTTTATTCTTTAAGATATCTTGAAAATTATTTTTGCACAATTGAGGACACCCTCGTGGCTTTCCTAAACAAGTTTTAAATTGTAATTATTTAAACTAGAAATTTATAAAATTTTGGTATAAAAGTCGGACCGTTTTTAGATCAAAATTACGGCCAAAATGGAAAACACGGCCACCCCTATTAACTTCTTTGTTTTATAAGATATCTTAACAATTCTTTTTGCATGTTAGAGGGCACCCTCCTGGCTTTCCTAAACCAGTTTTAAATTGAAAATATTTGAATTAGAAGTTTATAAAATTTTGTCTAAAATATGACCGTTTTTTGATCAAAATTACGGCCAAAATGGAAAACACGGCCACCCCACTTAACTTCTTTATTTTTTTAGATATATTGAAAATTATTTTTGCATCATAGAGGGCACTCTCGTGGCTATCCTAAAAACCTTTTATATTGAAATAATTTGAATTAGAAGTATATTTAATTCGGTCTTAAAGTCGGACCATTGTTTATCAAAATTACGACCGGAATGGAAAACACGGCCACCCCCTTAACTTCTTTATTTTTTAAGACATCAAAACAAATATTTTTCTATCTTAGTGGACAACCTCCTAGCTATAGTAAGAACATTTTATACTGAAAGGGTATCAATTAAAGGTTTTCAATATTTGTCCAAATGTTAGCCCGTTTTCAGATCAAATGTAAGTACAAAACAGAACAGAAAATACGGCACTATCTATTAAGTTCGTTTTTATCACGGACCTACATATGTATATAGGTCCGTGTTTTTATCAAATATATGAAAATATATATAGTTATTATTGTTATAACTCGATTTATAAAATTATCATAATTTACACTACGACTTTGCATGAAACAAAACAGGAAAAAAATAAATAGCAATAAATGTCAATTGATCAGTATACCCAATTAAATATAATAGGTGTTGATTAAATCAAATGTGCATATCTATCGACTAATTTAATTATCGCACCATTCGAAGTGCGTTAACATTAATTGATTGAATTGTCACACCTAGGCTAATATAAGCAAAGCATGTTTATTTAATGTTTTTTTCTTAGACTAAATAGTAATATATAAGTAAATGATATTTATGTACGTAACGCGTTTAATAACTTTGTTTGTATGAATGTATTTTTTGTGTGTATGATTGTATGTATGCATTGACTGTCTTTGTGCTGTTTTGTGTTATATAACCAAAGGCACGTATTTGCAATAATTTGCAAATCTCAGAACACTGCAAATCTCAGAACATTGGAATACAACTGTCATAAAGGCTATTTAACAAATACAAATATAACACCAATAATTTGCAAATCTCAGAACATTAACATACAACTGTCACAAAGGATATGTAACAAATACAAATATAACACAACTATAACACCAATAATTTGCAAATCTCAGAACATTAAAATACAACTGTCAAAAAGGATATGTAACAAATACAAATATAACACAACTATAACACCAATAATTTGCAAATCTCAGAACATTAAAAGACAACTGTCAAAAAGGATATGTAACAAATACAAATATAACACTATGTAACAAATACAAATATAACACAACTATAACACCAATAATTTGCAAATCTCAGAACATTAAAATACAACTGTCAAAAAGGATATGTAACAAATACAAATATAACACTATGTAACAAATACAAATATAACACCAATAAACAATCATAACATCAATTAACAATTTATAACACAGTAAAACACAATTTTATCACACATTGTTATATATGTCAGTTCACTTGTTTTTTTCTCGATTATTATTAAATGAAGAATGAAATTAAAGTTCACATATTTGAACTTACGGTGACAGCCGATAGGTTTTTATAACACGAAAACGCAACTGAATAGTTTTTAATGATTAAATTACTCTTTTACCAGGAACATTTATTACATAGCCATTTGTCATTATTGTCAGAGCATCCTGAACAACTTTGGTGATACCATTTTATTTTGCAAAATTTATTTCCACATTTAACCATATTTTCAACAATATCGGGCATATGGTGGATACTAGCACCTTGGCACTAAAAATAAGTGCATGTAAATTAATATACAATAAATCTTTTTTTTATTTCAGCGTTACGATAAGATTAATGATAATTTGAATTATTACAAATCACGTTTAATTACAGACAGTTACAAAGTTTTGTATAAATAACAACGTCATATATGTGTCTTTTCATTTATACTATATACATAACATAACATATATTTTATTCGACATTAAATTGTAACATCCAATTCATAGTCGACAAATAAAATTCAAATACAAAGTATGAAGAATGAGAAATTTTCCAAGAGAAACATTTTATGCATTCTAAATTAGAACAATAACTCTCCATAGACTCGACAACAAGGGGACTATTTGTTGTATGTTATATATTTATTGTCTTGTAATTTCATACACATGTCACTTTAATATCCCAAAATTTAAAATAGCTATGACACGTTTAATCGTCTCTTCTCATAATCTTTTCATAGAAACAGACAGATGGCAAAGAGCAAGAATTGAAGTTCAAGATAGATTATGTAATTATTGTCACGTGCACAGATATATTGAAAATAAAACGTACATTACATATAATATTGTACATTGACATACCTGCAGATCAGCTGTGTGTCCACAAACATTATCCCATATTTCATTAATCCTATATCCAGAGTACGAACGTACTGAAATATCACTATCCGTAATATAATACCTAAGGTATTTTGCCTGACTATGTCCGACTATCAAAGACATGGTGAAATTAATAAACAGCAGAACACAATATTGAGAATAAACAGAATGGATGATCCTTTGCAAAGGAAAATACAAGACACTTATATGAAGCAATTCGAATGAATGATATTAAAATAAAATTTCTAGGTTCGTTGTTTGCAAATTTATGTTTATTACATTACTTTAATACAATGGCCTTTATAATTAAACGATAATTGGCGTTAATTTTAAACTGTGTTACCAACAAGTGTGTATTTCAAAAGATATTATACATGTCGGCAAAAAACAAGTGTGTATTTCAAAAGATATTATACATGTCGGCAAAATAATCGATTTGATTGAACATCAAATTCGTTAAAATAAATGGATAATCTAATTAGTTTATCATGTCCAGAGGTGTGATAATCCAATTATAGGGGTGATGCGATTAATCATGATTATTACGCCTCCCAATGTTTTCATTTTCGGCGTAATTTTGATCGGAAAATCGATCGACTTCTAGACAAATATTACAAACATGTTTTAAATATAACTCTTTATAAAGATAGTCTTTTATAAAATCCTACAATAATTTTTAAGATAACACATGAATAAAGAAGTTAATGGATAGGGCCGAGTTGACTATTTTGGCCGTAATTTTGATAAAAAAACGGTCCAACTTTTAAACTAAATTAAATAAACTTTTAATTCGAATAATTACAATTTAAAACTTGTTTAGGAAAGCCACGAGGGTGTCCTCAATTGTGCAAAAATAATTTTCAAGATATCTAAAAAAATAAAGAAGTTAAGTGGGGTGGCCGTGTTTTCCATTTTGGCCGTAATTTTGATCTAAAAACGGTCCGACTTTTATACCAAAATTTTATAAATTTCTAATTTAAATTATTTCAATTTAAAACTTGTTTATGAAAGCTACGAGGGTGCCCTCTAATATGTAAAAATAATTTTTAAGATATCTTAAGGAATAAAGAAGTTAAGGGGGGTGGCCGTGTTTTCGTTTCCTTTTTGGCCGTAATTTGCGGCCTGGCCGTGTTTTAAACCTGGCCGCGGAGTTTGTCTCTTGTCCCCAAAACCACTTTCGCCAATCAGGTCGCGTCCTGCATAAGTTTATGGTTAATTCATAAAAATCAATTATTGCGTCAACGATGGATTTTATATAGGAATTTAATTATTCTTACTCTCTCGAACTCATGAAAGTCAAACAGCCGATGAAGATGCATTGGTCTTTTCCAAGCTCAATCATTTCAAAGACGCATGTTACTTATTATGTTGAGTTATTACTCCTAATACAGAATGTTTTAACCCGAGTTGATCCACAGGGCAATCAACTCAACATGATCAAAATAGGTCTTTCATCACTTCTACTATTAAGTTGTACATACATCTATAACAGTTAACCAGTTCTCAATATCTGTGTATATCAGGGTCTCATATATGATGCAACATTTTTCTATACAATTAAGAACACTATTCGTACAATTTATGATGAACATGCATGTACCCCGTATCGAAATCTGCCGGCGTGTTCTATCACGGTGTCAACCTCCGCGCAGACAATTGACTGGTTCCGATCGTTTAGCTCTAATCATATCCCCGCCACAATCAAGAACCACGTGATTCATGGGATGTCACATGACAAGTAAAAGATGGCGGAATATGAAATGTTCTGACCATTGATTTCGTTAAAGTTACAAGGTATCAAGCCAGAATAAGTCTAAAGCACTCCATATGGTCCATGCCTGTTGTTAGATATGGAGACTGAAATGATGGCCGCTGATTGGACGGATTAGTGAAAGTGTGGTCTACTATTCGTTTTAAAATACATGTATGACAATCTGTGTTGTCGTAATACTGCATTCGTAATGTTTGTAAAGCTGTACAATATGAGCTAATATAACCTCACGTGTTAAAATATTTCTATATAAATGTGAAAACCTAGTGTAAAACCATTTTTATCCTCAGATGTTCAAATCGAAGTTGACATATTTAATGTCAGAGCCATGAATTATATAACATATGTCTACAGTATAAGTCGGTTATACAACTTCTTGAAACGAACTGATAGGAGTAAAATGGACCTTTATTATTCTAATCAATGAGGAAATAGTTATATTATTG
The DNA here is from genome assembly GCA_032209605.1 of Mactromeris polynyma. NCBI lineage: Eukaryota > Metazoa > Mollusca > Bivalvia > Venerida > Mactridae > Mactromeris > Mactromeris polynyma. Next base: position 4,339,797 of record JASFXZ010000034.1, on the reverse strand, counting down.
AGCAATATTTGAAGTTTTCTTATCTTAACATAATATTAAATAAAAATGCCTATCTTGATACAGAATCATTCAAATTTGTAAGCGTCAGTTCGATTTATTCATCCTTTATTTTTATATAAACATATAGCATACGACACACTACTGATGACAATGTTATCCTCACAGTCTGACAAACAGAAAGGATATACAGAGTGGACGATGTATTCGTACACATCTGAAAGCGACGATGGGCATATTTTATACTGAATGCGTTGTTGAATTTCTCTCAGATACTTATCTTACGTGCTCAAACAAAGCATCTATCTGAACATATTTGACGTATAATTTTATTGCGTGACAAATCCCATTTTATCGTGATGTATCACCTCTCCTATTATTTCTATCAATATTTCAAATTTTGCTGTTAAAAATCCATTCCCTTGTTCGTTCACATGCCAACACTGAAGCAGAATCTGTCAGACGTGTAACAAAATGTATTGTGACACCGCTTCCCCTGAATGTTCACGTGTGAAGAGCGCATAGTCAGCAGAATATGATAACATAAGTTATGGTGGTATTGGCTGCAAGAGGGTAAATGTAGCTACTTTATGTCCATCTTACATCCGAATAAAGCTACACACTCTTGTTATCCGTCAGCCATTAATGAACCCATTTTTGAGCAAGAGCAAAATGATAGTTTATTGGAATTTTGTAATATTTCCGTAGAGGACTATAACCCGTCTAGCCTGCAAGTGATACTCGTCCCGCGTAGGTTATACTGACCCGCGTAGGTTATACTGTCCCGCGTAGGTTATACTGTCCCGCGTAGGTTATACTGACCCGCGTAGGTTATACTGACCCGCGTAGGTTATACTGTCCCGCGTAGGTTATACTGACCCGCGTAGGTTATACTGACCCGCGTATGTTATACTGACCCGCGTAGGTTATACTGACCCGCGTAGGTTATACTGACCCGCGTAGGTTATACTGACCCGCGTAGGTTATACTGACCCGCGTAGTTTATACTGACCCGCGTAGGTTATACTGACCCGCGTAGGTTATACTGACCCGCGTAGGTTATACTGACCCGCGTAGGTTATACTGACCCGCGTAGGTTATACTGACCCGCGGACCTTATGGTACAAGTATATACAAAACATAGCTATGTTAATACATAATAAAAAGCGATAGTAATTAATATTACAAGACTCGCATTTATAAATGCTGTAATGTGTGTACCAAAATTACGCATGGATAATGTTTTAATGGTTTACGTTACTAAACAGAGATGTCCAGTGTTAATGTCAACATATATACCTGGCTTCACCTACTCAAATCTATCGTTACAATAGAAAGTTCCCATATCTACTACATTTACTTCCCTTGTTCTTAACTGTCGGCCATTTAATAGGCAAAACTGATGAGCCCTTATAGGAGTAATTTCAAAATATGTGATAATTGAGAAAATATCAAGAAAATTTGAATGTGACAACCTGTTTTTCCTCAACTTACTGAGCCAACTGCCAACATGAGCTTAATGAATAATTCTTTTATCATCGTTTGTAAACATTAATTCTCCATAAACTTTAAGGACATTTGACTATCAAAATGGCTGATAATTCAGAACAAGGGAGGTAAATATTGTAGATGTGGGAACTATGTATAAACATATATTTTACCATGCTAGCCTTCCAAACTATTACCATTCAGTATATCAATCTGGAGTTTATCAATTATTGATAGTCAAATATTTGCTTACACTTCTGTGTGTGTTGTGTCTCTGGTTAATTGTGTATTTGTTTGGTTATATGAAGTCAAAAACCGAGGATTTATGTTATGTTTCATGGAAGGTAATTTTACTTTTATAGAGATCCACTCAAAACTCGTCCATGACGACACAACATTGACAAACCTTACCGGTCACGTGTTATACTTCTACAGTCGTTCTATGTGTGCTTATTTATTGCAACGTTACTACGATCGCTATATATTTTGAATGTTCTGAAAGGCACCGGATTTAATTAAATACTAACTGAAAGTTGGAGATATATTACTTGTTGGATATAACAATAAATCAAACACGATGTAAAGTTAATTAATACTACATTACAAAGTATATAATTATGTAGACATCACGAATGAAATGATGAACATTATTTATATCACTCTCATTGTCACACGTTAGAAGCTAGACATCTTGCAAGTGTGACTAAATGTAGTCGAGCGTAACCCATCTCATCGAAAGTACATACATGTAGTCGAGCGTAACCCATCTCATCGAAAGTACATTCATGTAGTCGAGCGTAATCCATCTCATCGAAAGTACATTCATGTAGTCGAGCGTAATCCATCTCATCGAAAGTACATACATGTAGTCGAGCGTAACCCATCTCATCGAAAGTACATTCATGTAGTCGAGCGTAACCCATCTCATCGAAAGTACATACATGTAGTCGAGCGTAACCCATCTCATCGAAAGTACATTCATGTAGTCGAGCGTAACCCATCTCATCGAAAGTACATACATGTAGTCGAGCGTAACCCATCTCATCGAAAGTACATTCATGTAGTCGAGCGTAACCCATCTCATCGAAAGTACATTCATGTAGTCGAGCGTAATCCATCTCATCGAAAGTACATTCATGTAGTCGAGCGTAATCCATCTCATCGAAAGTACATACATGTAGTCGAGCGTAACCCATCTCATCGAAAGTACATTCATGTAGTCGAGCGTAATCCATCTCATCGAAAGTACATTCATGTAGTCGAGCGTAACCCATTTAATCGATAGTATTTAATGTACTCGAAGGTCACTCATGAATCGAGAGTACATTCATGCTGTCGAGCGTACATCCATACAATGGGTAGTACATTTATGTACTAGAGGATACATTTACTCATGAATCGAGAGTACATTCATGCTGTCGAGCGTACATCCATACAATGGGTAGTACATTTATGTACTCGAGGATACATTTACTCATGAATCGAGAGTACATTCATGCTGTCGAGCGTACATCCATACAATGGGTAGTACATTTATGTACTCGAGGATACATTTACTCATGAATCGAGAGTACATTCATGCTGTCGAGCGTACATCCATACAATGGGTAGTACATTTATGTACTCGAGGATACATTTACTCATGAATCGAGAGTACATTCATTCTGTCGAGCGTACATCCATACAACGGTTAGTACATTTATGTACTCGAGGATACATTTACTGATGAATCGAGAGTACATTCATTCTGTCGAGCGTACATCCATACAATGGTTAGTACATTTATGTACTCGAGGATACATTTACTGATGAATCGAGAGTACAACCAGTTAATCATCAGTGAGAGTTCAATGATTTTACTCGAGGGTACGACTACACACTCATACACACGCATCTATTGTTTGATCATCATTTTAAATGCAATTGTAATACATGTATGTTTATTACTTATTGCACGAAGGATTGAAGCCGTTTTCCTCATCTGTCTCATATAGACGTTATTTAAGAAATATGATTTTACATATTACATGTACGTGTTTGTTTTCACACGGACGGGCGTTAATGACATTCAAAATCAAAATTACGTATTAACACAATAAATCACGTTTCTTAAATTACGACTGACGCCTACTTTACTCAGAATTTATGAGATATAATAATGCCCCACTTGATGTCCACACAGTCACACTTTTCAGCAATTTATTACATATTAAAGGGACATAAGCAAATATATTTATGAACTATAAAGTTGTAAAACATGTTGAACATCTCTGGCCAATGGTATTTTAATCAAAATGCACTAAATTCAATGCACTTGATTGACTCTAAGAATGACTTACCAGTCGGATGTTAAGAATGGTTTGGTTAATTTTATATATTGAGAGCATGCCTGGATACGCAGATATTTGCAAACAAAATACAATAAAGCACAATATTCCATTCAGCTTCTTTAGGGCATGACATGACTGTGTTAATATAAATATCTTCATATCACTTTGACATGACTGTGTTAATATAAATATCTTCATATCACTTTGACATGACTGTGTTAATATAAATATCTTCATATCACTTTGACATGACTGTGTTAATATAAATATCTTCATATCACTTTGACATGACTGTGTTAATATAAATATCTTCATATCACTTTGACATGACTGTGTTAATATAAATATCTTCATATCACTTTGACATGACTGTGTTAATATAAATATCTTCATATCACTTTGACATGACTGTGTTAATATAAATATCTTCATATCACTTTGACATGACTGTGTTAATATAAATATCTTCATATCACTTTGACATGACTGTGTTAATATAAATATCTTCATATCACTTTGACATGACTGTGTTAATATAAATATCTTCATATCACTTTGACATGACTGTGTTAATATAAATATCTTCATATCACTTTGACATGACTGTGTTAATATAAATATCTTCATATCACTTTGACATGACTGTGTTAATATAAATATCTTCATATCACTTTGACATGACTGTGTTAATATAAATATCTTCATATCACTTTGACATGACTGTGTTAATATAAATATCTTCATATCACTTTGACATGACTGTGTTAATATAAATATCTTCATATCACTTTGACATGACTGTGTTAATATAAATATCTTCATATCACTTGGATTATTCTTAAAGCACATACCAAAAACAAACCGAAATTATGTAAACGCCATTTCCGCTAGAGTGTCCCTAACATTGTTATATTGACTCTTCATGTAACAATACATAATAAATTTCGGGTCGACTGTATACCAATGCTGACACTTCGATGGAAGTTACTCCATTAAGTTTAAACTTTTGTTTAAGAAATTTATGAAATGGTAGCTGTGGACAGCAAATGATGTTCGAGTGTTCGACCTATCTGTGTTCGATTGATCTACTGTTAGATAGTATGAAATAAGAAAGGGATTTCGCCGGGACTTAAGAACCTGTTCGAGGTATCTACTGTGTTCTAGCCAAAAATGTTCGATGTTTCGAAATTCTACTGTATTATGAAAGCTATTACACATACAAGAAATAATACCAAAAAAAGGAACATTGATGTTGTTGTGCCTGCAAGAATAGTCTCCAGTTTATACTGACACTTATCTGGAGACATTTCCATGCACTTATTTATAACCAGAAGCAAAATGCACAGAGAACTTGCGATGTATTTCACTGATCACAAGTGAAAGCTTCTCCATACTACTGCGATATATTAACTGTAACACATTGTTTGTGTATGCATGTTTTTGACACTTTCGGGTGTCTTGTTGCAAACTCGCCTTTCATTGCAGACACCTGCACTATGTATGCTGTTTTACCACATCCGTCCACAATTATTTCAAAGTGTATGTATACCGAATGCAATTCTTACATTCCTAAACCAAGTCAAGAGTCACTGCACACACACGTTGTATATATCATGCGTATTTCAGTAACAATGACAACTGAGCTCTTATTTACACATATATTTCAAATTGTAATTAAAATATCGTCTCGTATGTATCGAATGTTGTAGAGATCTTTGCTCGAGGTCGGTAATGTGTCTGATACACCATACATGATTCAATGACAACCGTTGTTTGTAGAATGTTTAGTAATGTCATAATACCTAGTGCACCACACGCAGGGTCATGATATACAGTGCACCACACGCAGGGTCATGATATACAGTGCACCACACGCAGGGTCATGATACACAGTGTACCACTAGCAGATTCATGATACACAGTGTACCACAAGCAGATTCATGATACACAGTGCAACACAAGCAGATTCATGATACACAGTGTACCACAAGCAGATCCATGATACACAGTGCAACACTAGCAGATCCATGATACACAGTGCAACACAAGCAGATTCATGATACACAGTGTACCACAAGCAGATCCATGATACGCAGTGCACCACAAGCAGATTCATGATACACAGTGCAACACAAGCAGATTCATGATACGCAGTGCACCACTAGCAGATCCATGATATACAGTGCACCACACGCATATTCATGATACACAGTGTACCACAAGCAGATCCATGATACGCAGTGCACCACAAGCAGATTCATGATACACAGTGCAACACAAGCAGATTCATGATACGCAGTGCACCACAAGCAGATCCATGATACACAGTGCACCACGAGCAGATTCATGATACGCAGTGCACCACACGCATATTCATGATACACAGTGTACCACAAGCAGATCCATGATACACAGTGTACCACAAGCAGATCCATGATACGCAGTGCACCACAAGCAGATTCATGATACACAGTGCACCACAAGCAGATTCATGATACACAGTGCAACACAAGCAGATTCATGATACACAGTGTACCACTAGCAGATTCATGATACGCAGTGCACCACAAGCAGATTCATGATACGCAGTGCACCACAAGCAGATCCATGATATACAGTGCACCACTAGCAGATTCATGATACACAGTGCACCACAAGCAGATTCATGATACACAGTGCACCACGAGCAGATTCATGATACGCAGTGCACCACAAGCAGATTCATGATACACAGTGCACCACAAGCAGATCCATGATATACAGTGCACCACTAGCAGATTCATGATACACAGTGCACCACAAGCAGATTCATGATACACAGTGCACCACGAGCAGATTCATGATACGCAGTGCACCACAAGCAGATCCATGATATACAGTGCACCACTAGCAGATTCATGATACACAGTGTACCACTAGCAGATTCATGATACACAGTGCACCACAAGCAGATTCATGATACACAGTGCAACACTAGCAGATTCATGATACACAGTGTACCACAAGCAGATCCATGATACACAGTGCACCACAAGCAGATTCATGATACACAGTGCACCACAAGCAGATTCATGATACACAGTGCAACACAAGCAGATTCATGATACGCAGTGCACCACTAGCAGATCCATGATATACAGTGCACCACACGCATATTCATGATACACAGTGTACCACAAGCAGATCCATGATACGCAGTGCACCACAAGCAGATTCATGATACACAGTGCAACACAAGCAGATTCATGATACGCAGTGCACCACAAGCAGATCCATGATACACAGTGCACCACGAGCAGATTCATGATACGCAGTGCACCACTAGCAGATTCATGATACACAGTGCAACACAAGCAGATTCATGATACACAGTGCACCACGAGCAGATTCATGATACGCAGTGCACCACTAGCAGATTCATGATACACAGTGCACCACGAGCAGATTCATGATACGCAGTGCACCACTAGCAGATTCATGATACACAGTGCACCACAAGCAGATTCATGATACACAGTGTACCACTAGCAGATTCATGATACACAGTGCACCACAAGCAGATCCATGATACACAGTGCACCACAAGCAGATTCATGATACACAGTGCACCACAAGCAGATTCATGATACACAGTGCAACACTAACAGATTCATGATACACAGTGCACCACAAGCAGATCCATGATACACAGTGCACCACAAGCAGATCCATGATACACAGTGCACCACAAGCAGATCCATGATACGCAGTGCACCACAAGCAGATCCATGATACACAGTGCACCACAAGCAGATTCATGATACACAGTGCACCACAAGCAGATTCATTATACACAGTGTACTACAAGCAGATCCATGATACACAGTGCAACACTAGCAGATTCATGATACACAGTGCACCACAAGCAGGGTCATGATACCTAGTGCACCACAAGCAGATTCATGATACCCAGTGCACCACAAGCAGATTCATGATTCGCAGTGCACCACAAGCAGATTCATGATACGCAGTGCACCACAAGCAGATCCATGATACGCAGTGTACCACAAACAGGGTCATGATACACAGTGCACCACAAGCGGATTCATGATACACAGTGCACCACAAGCAGATTCATGATACGCAGTGTACCACAAGCAGATTCATGATACACAGTGTACCACTAGCAGATTCATGATACACAGTGTACCACTAGCAGATTCATGATACGCAGTGCACCACTAGCAGATCCATGATACGCAGTGCACCACAAGCAGATTCATGATACACACTGCACCACAAGCAGATTCATGATACACAGTGCACCACAAGCAGATTCGTGATACACAGTGCAACACTAGCAGATTTATGATACACAGTGCAACACTAGCAGATTCATGATACACAGTGCACCACAAGCAGATTCATGATACACAGTGCACCACAAGCAGGGTCATGATACACAGTGCAACACTAGCAGATTCATGATACACAGTGCAACACTAACAGATTCATGATACACAATGCACCACAAGCAGATTCATGATACGCAGTGCACCACAAGCAGATTCATGATACACAGTGCACCACAAGCAGATTCATGATACACAGTGTACCACTAGCAGATTCATGATACGCAGTGCACCACAAGCAGATTCATGATACGCAGTGCACCACAAGCAGATCCATGATATACAGTGCACCACTAGCAGATTCATGATACACAGTGCACCACAAGCAGATTCATGATACACAGTGCACCACGAGCAGATTCATGATACGCAGTGCACCACAAGCAGATCCATGATATACAGTGCACCACTAGCAGATTCATGATACACAGTGTACCACTAGCAGATTCATGATACACAGTGCACCACAAGCAGATTCATGATACACAGTGCAACACTAGCAGATTCATGATACACAGTGCAACACTAGCAGGGCATGATACACAGTGCACCACAAGCAGATTCATGATACACAGTGCAACACTAGCAAGGTCATGATACACAGTGCAACACTAGCAGGGTCATGATACCCAGTGCACCACAAGCAGGGTCATGATACACAGTGCACCACAAGCAGGGTCATGATACACAGTGCAACACAAGCAGGGTCATGATACACAGTGCACCACAAGCAGATTCATGATACACAGTGCTACACTAGCAGATTCATGATACACAGTGCAACACTAGCAGATTCATGATACACAGTGCTACACTAGCAGATTCATGATACACAGTGCAACACTAGCAGATTCATGATACACAGTGCTACACTAGCAGATTCATGATACACAGTGCAACACTAGCAGATTCATGATACACAGTGCTACACTAGCAGATTCATGATACACAGTGCAACACTAGCAGGGTCATGATACACAGTGCACCACAAGCAGGGTCATGATACACAGTGCAACACTAGCAGGGTCATGATACACAGTGCACCACAAGCAGATTCATGATACACAGTGCAACACTAGCAGGGTCATGATACCCAGTGCACCACAAGCAGGGTCATGATACACAGTGCACCACAAGCAGATTCATGATACACAGTGCAACACTAGCAGGGTCATGATACACAGTGCAACACTAGCAGGGTCATGATACACAGTGCACCACAAGCAGGGTCATGATACCCAGTGCAACACAAGCAGATTCATGATACACAGTGCACCACAAGCACATTCATGATACCCAGTGCACCACAAGCAGGGTCATGATACACAGTGCACCACAAGCACATTCATGATACCCAGTGCACCACAAGCAGGGTCATAATACACAGTGCACCACAAGCAGATTCATGATACACAGTGCACCACAAGCAGATTCATGATACACAGTGCACCACAAGCAGATTCATGATACACAGTGCACCACAAGCAGATTCATGATACACAGTGCTACACTAGCAGATTCATGATACACAGTACTACACTAGCAGATTCATGATACACAGTGCTACACTAGCAGATTCATGATACACAGTGCACCACAAGCAGATCCATGATACACAGTGCACCACAAGCAGATTCATGATACACAGTGCACCACAAGCACATTCATGATACCCAGTGCACCACAAGCAGATCCATGATACACAGTGCACCACAAGCAGATTCATGATACACAGTGCACCACAAGCACATTCATGATACACAGTGCTACACTAGCAGATTCATGATACACAGTGCAACACTAGCAGATTCATGATACCCAGTGCACCACAAGCAGATTCATGATACACAGTGCACCACAAGCAGATTCATGATACACAGTGTACCACAAGCAGATCCATGATACACAGTGCAACACTAGCAGATTCATGATACGCAGTGTACCACAAGCAGATTCATGATACCCAGTGCACCACAAGCAGATTCATGATACACAGTGCACCACAAGCAGATTCATGTTACACAGTGCACCACTAGCAGATCCATGATACCCAGTGCACCACAAGCAGATTCATGATACACAGTGCAACACAAGCAGATTCATGATACACAGTGCACCACTAGCAGATTCATGATACACAGTGCACCACTAGCAGATTCATGATACACAGTGCACCACAAGCAGATTCATGATACACAGTGTACCACAAGCAGATTCATGATACACAGTGCACCACAAGCAGATTCATGATACACAGTGTACCACAAGCAGATCCATGATACACAGTGCACCACAAGCACATTCATGATACACAGTGCACCACTAGCAGATCCATGATACACAGTGCACCACTAGCAGATCCATGATACACAGTGCACCACAAGCAGATCCATGATACACAGTGCACCACTAGCAGATCCATGATACACAGTGCACCACTAGCAGATTCATGATACGCAGTGCACCACTAGCAGATCCATGATACACAGTGCACCACTAGCAGATTCATGATACACAGTGCACCACTAGCAGATCCATGATACACAGTGCACCACTAGCAGATCCATGATACACAGTGCACCACAAGCAGATCCATGATACACAGTGCACCACTAGCAGATCCATGATACACAGTGCACCACTAGCAGATTCATGATACGCAGTGCACCACTAGCAGATCCATGATACACAGTGCAACACTAGCAGATTCATGATACACAGTGCACATCGTTTTTATAATACACCAGGTATGTGCATGTAAATAACATAATATAAATCAAATGATTACTTTAAACATCGAAATTTGCAACAGCGGTACGAAATTGCTTTCCATTCTAAATAAACGAAATGCCACAACATTGACTACAAATCAATATAAACGCTGATATCTGTAAATTGTTCTAACATTATTTCCGAATTTCTCTCATTTCAAATAGAAATGTGCAGTGGACTAATTTCGGTTCAATAATATTATCTAAGTTTCCACAATGTCTGAGAAGTATACTATTCACATACTGTTCTTAACATTAATCGATCATTCATAAGAATATTTTTAATTATTGCCATGGAATCATTTGCCAAGTATTCAGATGTGTATTTATAAGTTTTTCATCTTTAAGTGTAAAACACTACAATAATAAACGTCTCTCCAATCTAATGCACCGGTATTATTGAGGCTTAGATGCTTGATGCAAAGAAAGACAATGTGTTTACATAATAGTGTCTTCATTACGTGACTATTGGTGGAAGTTCTATATAACACTTTGGACAGGATGAGAGTTATTTAGACGGTAATGCATCAGCAATGAACCAATGACTGACAGGACGTGGTCTCAAGTTTCACTATTAAAGTCAAGAAAATGTTACAATGTTCACAGTTAAATGTTAGATTCACCATGGACATGGAAACGTAATTTCAAATAATTTTATAAAACTAATAATTCATAATTTATGAAGTTCATTGTACGTATCTGTCAATTGTTAATTAAAGGCTTCTGTTTTATCTTACATTGAACAAAACAAACATTCAGTCTAAGTATGTCAGCAGGGTTCATTAGATTAGAGAGTTATAAAATATTCCATGATCTTGAATGAATCATTGCAGACCTTTTGCGCTGGTCAAGATGTTCCAAGCCGAAATGATTGTTACACAAATGTTGATAGTTAATGGCTTGATCAAGGACTTCACAACTTCTCATGGTGACATTTTTAAACAGCGCAATTAATGAATTTTGCTACACTTAACATACTGAGCTGCAAAATGACATCAGTTTAATTGTTGTTTTTCTGCAAACAGAAGCATAACCTAAATGATATGTGGTCGCCATTTAGTTTGAGCATTATTATGATTATATCTAACTGAGTCACGTGTTTCAATAGGAGAAAATGGCGTCATTCACTGGGGTTATTTACTTCTTACACCATCAGATAACAGTGTAACACAAGATAAATGTTTTCTGGAACAAATCTCGTTTTACCAAGAGGAACATTTTCTCTGTATGTGAATACGTCTTATAGGTATATGGATACGAGGACATCAACCCTAAGGGACGTATTGAATGAACACCTGATCCGGAAATATCAGATGGTGTTTCAATTTATGACATATTGCCTATGACAGTTCTAGCATGTCTGTCTGCCTTCAGATGTTTGTAGAAAGGCAATACTATTTTGTGAAAGTAAAACAAACAGGGTCCCGTTTCATTAACATACTTATCTTAAATCTTATCTTAAAGTTTCGATTTAAGAAGATTTTTAAGAATTTCCTAAACCAAAACTGAAGTTCAAAATATTCTGCCAAAATTGGTAAAACGTAAAATAAATACCCAAATGTTACACACGTTACTGCTTGTCAAAAGATATTTTCCACTTTACCAACTTAACGCTGATATTTCAGCGGATCGGGGTTTTCAAACCGACTATTCACCTAACATGTTACCATTTCACACACACTTATCACGCAGTGAGTAGTATTTGTTACTTGAAATGTGTCGGTATTAATGATTTTATTGATTTTATGCATAAATTGGGTCAATTTTTAATAATTTCAACAATGATTCGGAAAGCTTATTTTAAATTACATTATATGTTAAATTAGCTAAAGGTCAACTTTACATAAGATTAAATAAATTTATACACTGAAAGCATTTCTCTAATTCATTTCCTTAGGATTTTCATGTACCCGTCGTCTGTTTAAAGCAGTAACACTTAGGATGTTCATGTACCCGTCGTCTGTTTAAAGCAGTAAAACATTTAGAGACAAAAACATGCAAATACGAGTAGATCAATTAGCCACTGAGTCGACATAATAATAAAATGCTTACAAGAACATTATTGATAAAGTTGATAAAAGGATTCGCAAATGAATGATTTGGCCTTGAACGGGACATGCTGAAAGACGGTCTCGACCGGTCTTCCAATTATGCTTTTAAGAATGTTAATTGCAATTAAAGCCTTATAATATGTTCATAAGCTTTTGAAAATGTAAAATTCAGACGAACTGACAATATAATAGTTGCATATGTACTGGATATGTCTTAAAGTACTAACTATCGCCTTGTATGATCGTACCTGTTACTTGTATTTTAGATAATATTGTTACACATAAAACACAGAACTAGGTCGAGTCAAGAAGTTCAGACAAAAGTTAGATTGATTTGACAGGGAAATTGTACAAACCAAAAATAAACTTGATTGCTTTTCCATATGTCTATTAGATATTTTTATCTCTCGAAAATATTTAATAAATCCCTAGTGTAATAGAAATGAACTTAAATACTCAGTATAATGTGGCATATCCGAAATTGATAATTTTGCTGTCTTTGAAGATAGAGATGATACCCTGGAAATGATTGATGCACATCGTACAGATCTCCCGAGTCCTAGTTATGACCCAGACGGATTATATCACACTTTTATGACACAAATCGCTTGAGGAAATATTTGTTAATATGATACTGATTGGAACTTACTTGGATAATAATAAATATCATACATGGATCATGATACTGGAATTTGAGAAGATACTGTAAATCGATGTGTAACACTTGTGTTTGAATTGTGTTATAAACCAGAACAGCAGCGGTTTGTAAATCTCCATATAACCTTCGACACGGACTTGGATATCATTAATGTATTTTCAGTGTATAAATTTATTTAATTTTATGTAAAGTTGACCTTTAGCTAATTTAACATATAATGTAATTTAAAATAAGCTTTCCGAATCATTGTTGAAATTATTAAAAATTGACCCAATTTATGCATAAAATCAATAAAATCATTAATACCGACACATTTCAAGTAACAAATACTACTCACTGCGTGATAAGTGTGTGTGAAATGGTAACATGTTAGGTGAATAGTCGGTTTGAAAACCCCGACCCGCTGAAATATCAGCGTTAAGTTGGTAAAGTGGAAAATATCTTTTGACAAGCAGTAACGTGTGTAACATTTGGGTATTTATTTTACGTTTTACCAATTTTGGCAGAATATTTTGAACTTCAATGTGACCTCGTTATACGTCTATACGTGATTTCACTCGCTGGGCATTTGAGTGTGCATTTGCGTTCTTAGTTTATTTGTATTGTTTATTAGTGCAATAATGTAAAATCGCAAACTATCAATTTCTTGATATATTAACAAAATGTTTACAATATTAAAGATACGTTTGGTGCTTAAAACAATGATATAATCCAAAACGTTTACTTTGTCTATGCATGTAGCTGATAGAATGCTTATTTGCGAGGCACCCTCGGGACAATCCCATTGAAATTATAAAGCAATGAAAAACTTCAACATCTACATGGAATAAGCAGCAATAACTTGTCTTAAATTAAACAAGTTTAAGCCATTTTGTTACTTAACGTTTTCAAATGTAGCATGTAGACAAATGTTTTCCATAGCTATTAAGACATTCGATATTGTTACTTGATTTTCAGCTGTCGAATTCTTTATATCCGTCATCTAACAATATATTACACTCCAACCGTGATCCAAAGTAATAACATTACATAGATATCGCCGTGCCAGTACTGTGTGGAGATACATAGATATCGCCGTGCCAGTACTGTGTGGAGATACATAGATATCGCCGTGCCAGTACTGTGTGGAGATACATAGATATCGCCGTGCCAGTACTGTGTGGAGATACATAGATATCGCCGTGCCAGTACTGTGTGGAGATACATAGATATCGCCGTGCCAGTACTGTGTGGAGATACATAGATATCGCCGTGCCAGTACTGTGTGGAGATACATAGATATCGCCGTGCCAGTACTGTGTGGAGATACATAGATATCGCCGTGCCAGTACTGTGTGGAGATACATAGATATCGCCGTGCCAGTACTGTGTGGAGATACATAGATATCGCCGTGCCAGTACTGTGTGGAGATACATAGATATCGCCGTGCCAGTACTGTGTAGAGATACATAGATATCTCCGTGCCAGTACTGTGTGGAGATACATAGATATCGCCGTGCCAGTACTTTGTGGAGATACATAGATATCGCCGTGCCAGTACTGTGTGGAGATACATAGATATCGCCGTGCCAGTACTGTGTGGAGATACATAGATATCGCCGTGCCAGTACTGTGTGGAGATACATATATATCGCCGTGCCAGTACTGTGTGGAGATACATAGATATCGCCGTGCCAGTACTGTGTGGAGATACATAGATATCGCCGTGCCAGTACTGTGTGGAGATACATAGATATCGCCGTGCCAGTACTGTGTGCAGATACATAGATATCGCCGTGCCAGTACTGTGTGGAGATACATAGATATCGCCGTGCCAGTACTGTGTGGAGATACATAGATATCGCCGTGCCAGTACTGTGTGGAGATACCTAGATATCGCCGTGCCAGTACTGTGTGGAGATACATAGATATCGCCGTGCCAGTACTGTGTGGAGATACATAGATATCGCCGTGCCAGTACTGTGTGCAGATACATAGATATCGCCGTGCCAGTACTGTGTGCAGATACATAGATATCGCCGTGCCAGTACTGTGTGGAGATACATAGATATCGCCGTGCCAGTACTGTGTGGAGATACATAGATATCGCCGTGCCAGTACTGTGTGGAGATACCTACACAGGAGGGTATTTAAACGCCACAAAACATAGATAATATTTGACAGGGAAATTGTAAAACCTGACCAAGATATGGAATACTTCAATCCTGGAGCTCCACAGTTCAACAAATTATCATTAAAACGTAGTTAAAGCGAGTTAGGTTTGTGACATCGTTAAATGTCAGGTTAATGTAATTGGGTTGATAAACCGACATGTTCTCAGCAAGGTATAACAATGTGACAGCACTATGTCTGCTACATGTATGTACCGTTTCCAAATGCCAGCCCGGTTTGATCAGTGGTAGAGTACGACTGTCACCCGGCTTATCCGATTCCCGGGTTGGTCAGTGGTAGAGTACGACTGTCACCCGGCTTATCCGATTCCCGGGTTGGTCAGTGGTAGAGTACGACTGTCACCCGTCTTATCCGATTCCCGGGTTGGTCAGTGGTAGAGTACGACTGTCACCCGGCTTATCCGATTCCCGGGTTGGACAGTGGTAGAGTACGACTGTCACCCGGCTTATCCGATTCCCGGGTTGGGCAGGTTATGTTCTTCCGTGACATTTGTTATGGTCATGTCCTTCACATGTGAAGAAGTTGTCAGTTGACTGCGGAAGAGCAAGTTAGTACTGGTTGATAATTAATTCCAGCATTTTTTTAGGTCAAAAATTGTTGTAAAACCTGATGAAAACAAAATCCATTTCAAATGCGCGCTCAATGAGCGAAGCGTTCAATGCGCCATAAACCGACATAAATAATGGTACAAAAAGTATTAAAACAATGAAGACGAAGTATGTACATAGACAAATGCACTGTTTTTATTTTCTATTTACCATAGGCTATTTTAATTGAAATTGATTTATAGTAAACTTTCTTTCAATGTTATAAAACTACGCCTAGTTAGAAATAGATTTTCATTTTTCTAGGCGTCGGTTGCTCTAGAAGGGATAACCAATACCCTTCCATACCCTTACTATTGTGCCGCCAGGTATTGGGTTTTTGAATGAGAACATGACATAGTTTCTATGACTTCTGAAAATACCCGATATACACAGCGGACCTAAATCCAAACACCGTCCAACTCAGAAACATAATTCCACCAACACGCAACATATATCTTTATTATTCAGCAAGAATTTTTTCATTCAAACATTAGAAATATGTTACCCCTTGTAGAGTTTTAATCTAGAGAGATTTAAACAAAAATTAATCTTAAAAAGAATAAACACGGAATGAATATTTCAAGTTCAACTGCGTTTTCACTTTCCATTTATGCCATTGGCAAGCCAGATAACCTACGGAAATAAGATGAAGGAGACTGTATACAGGAGATAGTTTGCGATTTGCGAGACGATAAGATGATGTGCCGATAAAAATATATGTACTTTTTTATAATTTCGATAAAACTTACAGTTGCCAGTTATCAAAAGTTGAAGGTAAATCGAAATCAGTCTAGGTCATTGTCGAAAGTATTTTTCATTTTCGTTCTTTTTTGGTGTTTCGTATTTTCCTTTCGCCTTTCAGTATCTTGAAAGATAACACAATGATTGGGCATCTGATGGGGTATCTGATGGGGTATCTGATGCGGTATATGATGGGGTAACTGATGGGGTATCTGATAGGGTATCTGATGGGGTATCTGATAGGGTATCTAATAGGGCATCTGATGGGGTATCTGATGGTGTATATGATTGGGTATCTGATGGGGTATCTGATGGGGTATCTGATGGGGTATCTGATAGGGCATCTGATGGGGTATCTGATGGTGTATATGATTGGGTATATGATTGGGTATATGATTGGGTATATGATTGGGTATCTGATGGGGTATCTGATAGGGTATCTGATGGTGTATATGATTGGGTATATGATTGGGTATCTGATGGGGTATCTGATAGGGTATCTGATGGTGTATATGATTGGGTATATGATTGGGTATCTGATGGGGTATCTGATAGGGTATCTGATAGGGTATCTGATGGGGTAACTGATGGGGTATCTGATAGGGTATCTGATAGGGTATCTGATAGGGTATCTGATGGAGTATCTGATGGGATAACTGATGGTGTACCTGATGGGGTATCTGATGGGTATCTGATAGGGTATCTGATGGGGTATTTGATGGGGCATCTGATGGGGTATATGATGGGGTATTTGATGGGGTATCTGATGGGGTATATGATGGGGTATCTGATGGGGCATCTGATGGGGTATCTGATGGGGTATCTGATGGGGTATCTGATGGGGTATATGATGGGGTATATGATGGGGTATTTGATGGGGCATCTGATGGGGTCTCTGATAGGGACATTATCATACATGTATCAGTTCTGTCAAAATGTTGCTTTATATAACATGATATTTGGTTGTTTAATGTGATTGTCATCGGGGACGTTCAGTGCAACTTTGCTGACAATAATTTTCAATGATATAACGAAACCGTGACACATCTTACTTTCAAAGAGGTGTTAATTGAAATGCATAAATTTGTAGATAATAGTTTGGTTTGATACATTGGTCGAAAAACGGAAAACCAACACCTCGTTAATGCGACAACCTTCTATCCGAGTACTTGGTATCATCCGCAAAAAATATCAGGTTCCGATGTGTCTTTTTAGGCAAGTCGAATTGAAATGAGCTACTCTAAACCATGTTTTATTCAAAATGAAATTTTGGATCCGTGTGGTATGTGTGGTGAGGTGCTGTCTTATGTATGTGGCGTTCCATGTAGCAACTTATTCTCTCTCTCTCTTCCATCCGAAATACTCATGCGATTCTCGTTGAAAATAAAATAAAACATGATCTCATATTTATACTGAGGATATAGGAACTTAAATCAATGTACTGATTTAATTACAACTACACCAATACGTTCTTTTTTAAGTTCGTCCTATTACGTGCAAACTTATCTTATATCTTGCTATTAACTGGATACATCAAAGTTGACATTCAAGTGTGCCTCTTCTATGTATTTATCTTAACATACAATGTCTGTCAAAATTCCTTATTTACGTCTTTACTAGCTAAACTACTAACAAATTCCTCTCATTTGGTTTGTAACCTAATAGCATGCATCTTCTTTGATATAAGATACTTACATGACATATACTAAGGTACGTTAAAATATCAATTCCTGTTTTGCTAACTTCCTATGACCGTATTGAAATGTAGTTTGACGTTTTCAATCTATCATGTTACTACTCAATTTATTCCTTAGTATTACTAATTAAATGTGGCAAGAACACAGAAAATCTCGAGGCATTGATGAGATTCGAGTTTAATTACCAATTTATCAAACGTGATATCGTTTATGTAATATTACCATAATGTAAATAGGTAGATTTGGCGTCAATGATCTATACTTAGTACACTTCGTGTAATCATTTACCCTTCATGGGAAACATGTCTTTATATTAAGTACTCATTCAGTATTGTTCATGCTACATCAAGTGGGCAGGATAACGACCACATTGAAGAATAATGTTAACATCATGGTGGGCAGGATAACGACCACATTGTAGAATACTATTTACATCACGGTGGGCAGGATATGGGCCTCATTGTAGGATAATGTTTAAATCACGGTGGGCAGGATATGGGCCTCATTGTAGGATAATGTTTACATCACGGTGGGGCGGATACGGGCCTCATTGAAGGATAATGTTTACCTCTCGGTGGGCAGGTTACGGGCATCATTGTAGGATAATATTTACATCACGGTGGGCAGGATACGGGTCTCCTTGTAGGATAATGTTTAAATCACGGTGGGCAGGATCACGATCACATTGTAGGATAATGTTTACATCACGTTTGGGCAGAATATGGGCCTCAGTGTATGATAATGTTTACCTCACGGTGGGCAGGATACGGGCCTTATTGTAGGATAATGTTTACATCACGGTGGGCAGGATACGGGCCTCATTGTAGGATAATGTTAACATCATGGTGGGCAGGATACGGGCCTCAGTGTATGATAATGTTTACCTCACGGTGGGCAGGATACGGGCCTTATTGTAGGATAATGTTTACATCACGGTGGGCAGGATACGGGCCTCATTGTAGGATAATGTTTACCTCACGGTGGGCAGGATACGGGCCTCATTGTAGGATAATGTTTACCTCACTGTTGGCAGGATACGGGCCTCATTGTAGGATAATGTTTACCTCACGGTTGACAGGATACGGGCCTCATTGTAGGATAATGTTTACCTCAAGGTTGGCAGGATACGGGCCTCATTGTAGGATAATGTTTACATCACGGTTGGCAGGATACGGGCCTCATTGTAGGATAATGTTTACCTCACGGTTGGCAGGATTCGGGCCTCATTGTAGGATAATGTTTACCTCACGGTTGGCAGGATACGGGCCTCATTGTAGGATAATGTTTACCTCACGGATGGCAGGATACGGGCCTCATTGTAGGATAATGTTTACCTCACGGCGGGCAGGATACGGGCCTTATTGTATGATGATGTTTACCTCACGGTGAGCAGGATACGGGCCTCATTGTAGGATAATGTTTACCTCATGATAGGCAGGATACGGGCCTCATTGTAGGATAATGTTTACCTCATGGTAGGCAGGATACGGGCCTCATTGTAGGATAATGTTTACATCACGGCGGGCAGAATACGGGTCTCATTGTAGGATAATGTAAACATCATGGTGGGCAGGATACGGGTCTCATTGTAGGATAATGTTTACCTCATGGTGGGCAGGATACGGGCCTCATTGAAGGATAATGTTTACATCACGGTGGGCAGGATACGGGTCTCATTGTAGGATAATGTTTACATCACGGTGGGCAGGATACGGGTCTCATTGTAGGATAATGTTTACATCACGGTGGGCAGGATACGGGTCTCATTGTATGATGATGTTTACATCACGGTGAGCAGGATACGGGCCTCATTGTAGGATAATGTTTACCTCATGGTGGGCTGGATACGGGCCTTATTGTTGGATAATGTTTACATCACGGTGGGCAGGATACGGGCCTCATTGCAGGATAATGTTTACCTCATGGTGGGCAGGATACGGGTCTCATTGTAGGATAATGTTTACATCACGGTGGGCAGGATACGGGTCTCATTGTAGGATAATGTTTACATCACGGTGGGCGGGATACGGGCCTCATTGTAGGATAATGTTTACATCTTGGTGGGCAGGATACGGGCCTCATTGTTGGATAATGTTTACCTCATGGTGGGCAGGATACGGGTCTCATTGTAGGATAATGTTTACATCACGGTGGGCAGGATACGGGTCTCATTGTAGCATAATGTTTACATCTTGGTGGGCAGGATACGGGTCTCATTGTAGGATAATGTTTACATCTTGGTGGGCAGGATACGGGTCTCATTGTAGGATAATGTTTACATCACGGTGGGCAGGATACGGGTCTCATTGAAGGATAATGTTTACATCACGGTGGGCAGGATACGGGTCTCATTGTAGGATAATGTTTACATCACGGTGGGCGGGATACGGGCCTCATTGTAGGATAATGTTTACATCTTGGTGGGCAGGATACGGGCCTCATTGAATGACCATAGTGCTGGTCATCTAGTTTCATTTCCTGCTATCAGCATAGAAAGCTTGTTCATAATTTGAATTATACAACGAATACAAAGTAAACCATTACATCATTACTTAGCGTTATAACATCTTGAAAAATAGCTTCTAGGGTTCGGAAACTCCAGTTTCCCAACTTTTTCTTCAAGTAATCCATTTGTAATATTATCTGCAGCACGGATGAATCATGAATTAATGTACACGTCCTTTTTCTAATTATTTATGTCAACACCTGTTACATGCCAAAATGTGGCCTTATTATTTTTCCTCTAATAAGGCGAATCATGCTGTCAAAATGAACCTTTGTTGCACACAATGGTACCGACCGCTTGTAGTTTGACTAAATGAATTATCCGTCACCGGTTTGAATGCACTTTTTGATTTACTAGGTTTAAATACTTACCATTGCAAAAATACGCGCCGATAGAATTCGCTCTAAACTTCACACCTGTTCATTGTTACTCTGTAAAACTAGAATACTTTGTTTATGATTTATTTCCATGATTTGTCGTTTAATAAATATATATGATGTTGTATATACCATCTGTAATATTGCAACTGAAACGACTTGGTTAGATTTTGTGCTTGACATGCTATAATGTTTACAATTAATGTGTATATTTTGGTTTCGGCTTAAAATGCAATTTAAAATTTTGAAGCTTCCAAAACATAAAGTAATTGTCAATAAGAAAGAAAACTCAAATTGTTTAAAGTTCAGTTTATCGAGGTAGGATTACACCAACACATCAAATTATCTACTTAAGTACTTATTATACATGTATATCTATTTCAATATTTGAATATCTGTGCCAACAAAAACAATTGTTAAAAAATTCCTAATATTTCTAAGTTTATCTAATCTGAATTAAATCAACACGAAAATGTATGATTTCACATATTCGTACACCTCAGTCTGATTACCAACATATGTGTCGTCTGGACAATATAATGTAGAGTTGATTGGCAATAAAATTACATAATTGGTACAAGTAATTTAGTTGTCACACTTGTTTTGTCGATTACACACTGGAATGTTGTTATATTGTACACTGAATAGGTAGATATTGCACGATAGGACAAAAAGGTTACCGATAATAATCTAAATAACATCATGGAATGTAGACAAAGTTTGTGGATATTTAAGGAATTATGGGTAAGAGATGTGCGTGCGTGCGTGTTTGTGTGCGTGCGTGGGTGCGTGCGTGGTCTGTTTAATTCGACTGCAAATGTCCTTATAATGTGCATTATACTGCACTTCATTTTAAGAGCAATATTGAATCAATGATGCTGTGGGATATTTGTCAACAACGACAGTGTTGCAATATTTCATTCACTAATTTATGCTTTATAATTCTTTTTTTAATTTCGACAAGATCCAAATAGCAGACAAAGATTTCATTTTAAGCAAACTAATAAAAGGTATAAAAAGGTTTCAATTTTATCTCACGAAACATTGTCAATTACGGCGGCTGCGTCTTCAACGTCTCGGTTCTATGTAAGATTAGACAGAACAATCTGGACCTTGGAAAGTCAACTGATTGCTGTGAATACCATGAGTGTATCATATATGTATGCTTCTTGTAGTAATCTTACTGAGGCCCATTATCAAATCGTCGCCTTATTTCCAGAACCCCCTAACTAAATTTTTTGGCGGTTTTGAGTGTTTGGTATAGTTGAAACCGTTTTTCCACTCTATTTCTATCTGAACTACCTAAATTGTTCTGGAATGCACACAACTTAAATAAGATGCAATTCCATAACCCTGTATGTAACAATTATCTCAAGAGGGTAAAACTTTTAAGTTGTTTTTCTCAAAACGACGAAAAACAAGTTATGGTGTTCTGAAAATAATGCGACGAAATCTTGTGGTGATACAACTAACTGACTTTGGTTGCTATTTTTTCATTCCTAGACTTGTCATTGAGGTCAGATATCAGTGATTCATCACCATAAAATCATGTAATTCACGATGACTTAACGCACAATGTTTGCCACTCTACAAATCTCGAGCAAATATTTAGGTACATACATGATATAAACGTTATATCGTTATATAAACAGACACAACAAATATGTCTGACACGTCAAACATTTAACAGTGTCATTGCTTTCAGGTATCCTGTGTCACAAACAATTTTCAAACAAAGTACAGAGTTCAGACAAAGCCTTCAGTGTTTCAGTTTAACTTAACGTACAGAGACTGTCATTTGAGTAGCCATGTAAAAATTGGCATCGAATGTAGGATCCCTGTAGTAGTAATAGTCTCAAAAACCTCAAATGCAACAAAATGTAAAACCTAGTTGTTATAAATGCTGAACATGTTTGGTCACATAGTTATGTACAATATTTTTTATAGGTTAAACCAATTTATGATCACATTGCTATTATAACTTGTTTCTCATGCAGAGAAGATTTGTTGTAGCGGATCCGTCGTCCAGTGGTTAAACGCTGGACTTGTAATCCAGGGATCGCTGGTTCGATTCCCCGCTCCATCACTGCCGTACTAACAGTCTTGCGGACGAGACTGTATATACCGTATCATAAGTTTGAAAAAGTAGATGACTTCGGTACCCAGATACGTTATTAGTCATAGATCGTAAATTGTAGCAAAAATTAATTTATTTCTGTTGGTCATAAATTTGCCTTAAACAACAATATTTAGTTCTGAGTGTTCTCACACACTTTGCACGACATTGTCCGAGTAACAAGTACTCTCAAGTATACTTGAATTTTTGTGTGCATAGTTTTATGGACTTACATAATACCACTTCATCATCCTACAATACCACTTCACAGAGTGCCAAACTATGATGTTATATCAGTAATATGATTATGACAGTCCATTGAGATAATGATAATAATTGTATGGGCGTGTATATACGTGAGAACAACTTGAAATATCAAGAGTTCAGCAAGCATTATATAATGGCGACTTTGACATTGCTATGACAATTTTTTATTTACATGTCCTTATAACATTATACATGCTTAAATGTTACTCGTATGTGTCGTTGTCAGCAATATTTTGTTGATCACAACATAATTATCGTTATTACATAACATAGCATATTGCATAAATATAAACGTTGATCTGGTATGACCGATGATGGTGCAATCTGGTTAGACACGGGAATATGGTTCTGCATTTTGTTTCTATGGTGGCATATTTCTGCCACCACTTAACTACTTAATTAACTAGAAAATTATGTAGTTAACTAGTAATTTATCGCGTCAACTACGTAACACTTATTTAAAATAGATTGGTGGCTAAGTGGTGGCAGTTGTGGAAACTATCAGACAATTTGTCGTGTTAGGATATTTATCTGGTATGAAAATTTATCTAGTTAATTAATTAGTTATCTAGTTTCTTTGACGTGATAACCACATAATTATCTAGTTAATTGAGTAGTTAACTGGTGGCAGAAATATGCCACCATATGTTTCCAATAGTCGCAAATATGTTTTAGTGTGATGTTCGTGTCGTAGTTTATTTTGTCACTGCTTGTCTTATAGCTGGATATTTTCAAATATATATATATGTATAATTGGTTGATAATTCTCTTCATTAATGGAAATTCTCTTCAAATAATTATAATAATAATTATTTAAAGTGCATTGTGTTTTATACATTTGTTTGTGTGTTACATTGCCCAGAACTTCGCCACGATGAAACGTTTGGTAAGTTTTTTGGCAAACAAAACACGATATATCTCTACTGCTTTTTATAAACAGAGATATAATATGATAAATCTTTCAAACACATGCACACAAAATGTTAAACAGAAACTTTTCTTTGTGTCAGACAGAATTATTTTTATTCTTTATGTTTTCCCAATATACATTATGATTGTCTAAGAATGGCTTTCCGCTTGTTTTGTTGTGTAATACGCTGTTTCCATGATGTAAATTTGAACTAAAGTGATCATTTACTATAATGTCAACCCTATTTAAAGGGCCAGTCATTTCTGACTTATGAGACACCTACTTTCTGTGCACAGTTACTTCCCAGTTCCTATCCTTTAATGCCAGGCACCAGGCAGGTAGGAGCAAGCTTACCATTATTTAACTAGCTGGCGGCTCACCAACCGGCCAAATTGGAACGGACCCCTACCGGGATTCGAGCCTTCGGCTTCCCGATTCCAATGCGGATGCCTTAACCACTCGGTCATGGGAGACGGTACATTTACAATGTATTTCGTCGGTTGTTGATATAAGACATTGCTTATTTGCAATAACATGACTATATGACATACATATTTCCGACAGTGGATTGGCTGAATGGGCTATTTTTATGCATTCATGATATACTGGTATTTTAGGAGAGTTCCAGAAAACTGACATTGTTGAACTATTCAACAAATACGTGACACATATAGTTTACCGTGTCAAATACTGTCACACAGAACCTGGGATATCACGTGTCTAATACTGTCACACAGAAACTGGGATATCACGTGTCTAATACTGTCACACATAACCTGGGATATCACGTGCCTTATATTGTCACCCAGAACTTGGGATATCACGTGTCTAATACTGTCACCCAGAACCTGGGATATCACGTGTCTAATACTGTCACACAGAACCTGGGATATCACGTGTCTAATACTGTCACACAGAACCTGGGATATCACGTGTCTAATACTGTCACACAGAACCTGGGATATCACGTGCCTTATATTGTCACCCAGAACTTGGGATATCACGTGTCTAATACTGTCACACAGAACCTGGGATATCACGTGCCTTATATTGTCACCCAGAACTTGGGATATCACGTGTCTAATACTGTCACACAGAACCTGGGATATCACGTGCCTTATATTGTCACCCAGAACTTGGGATATCACGTGTCTAATATTGTCACCCAGAACTTGGGATATCACGTGTCTAATACTGTCACACAGAACCTGGGATATCACGTGTCTAATACTGTCACACAGAACCTGGGATATCACGTGTCTAATACTGTCACACAGAACCTGGGATATCACGTGTCTAATACTGTCACACAGAACCTGGGATATCACGTGTCTAATACTGTCACACAGAACCTGGGATATCACGTGTCTAATACTGTCACCCAGAACCTGGGATACCACGTGTCTAATATTGTCACCAAGAACTTGGGATATCACGTGTCTAATATTGTCACCCAGAACTTGGGATATCACGTGTCTAATACTGTCACCCAGAACCTGGGATATCACGTGTCTAATATTATCATCCAGACCCTGGGATATCACGTGTCTAATACTGTCACCCAGAACCTGGGATACCACGTGTCTAATACTGTCACCCAGAACCTGGGATATCACGTGTCTAATATTATCATCCAGACCCTGGGATATCACGTGTCTAATACTGTCACCCAGAACCTGGGATACCACGTGTCTAATACTGTCACCCAGAACCTGGGATATCACGTGTCTAATACTGTCACCCAGAACCTGGGATATCACGTGTCTAATACTGTCACACAGACCTGGGATATCACTTGTCTAATACTGTCACACAGACCTGGGATATCACGTGTCTAATACTGTCACACAGACCTGGGATATCACTTGTCTAATACTGTCACCCAGAACCTGGGATATCACTTGTCTAATACTGTCACCCAGAACCTGGGATATCACTTGTCTAATACTGTCACACAGACCTGGGATATCACTTGTCTAATACTGTCACACAGACCTGGGATATCACTTGTCTAATACTGTCACACAGACCTGGGATATCACTTGTCTAATACTGTCACCCAGAACCTGGGATATCACTTGTCTAATACTGTCACCCAGAACCTGGGATATCACGGGTCTAATACTGTCACCCAGAACCTGGGATATCACTTGTCTAATACTGTCACCAAGAACCTGGGATATCACTTGTCTAATACTGTCACCCAGAACCTGGGATATCACGTGTCTAATACTGTCACCCAGAACCTGGGATATCACTTGTCTAATACTGTCACCCAGAACCTGGGATATCACGTGTCTAATACTGTCACCCAGAACCTGGGATATCACGTGTCTAATACTGTCACCCAGAACCTGGGATATCACGTGTCTAATATTGTCACCAAGAACCTGGGATATCACGTGTCTAATATTGTCACCCAGAACTTGGGATATCACGTGTCTAATACTGTCACCAAGAACCTGGGATACCACGTGTCTAATACTGTCACCCAGAACCTGGGATATCACGTGTCTAATATTATCATCCAGACCCTGGGATATCACGTGTCTAATACTGTCACCCAGAACCTGGGATACCACGTGTCTAAAACTGTCACCCAGAACCTGGGATATCACGTGTCTAATACTGTCACCCAGAACCTGGGATATCACGTGTCTAATACTGTCACCCAGAACCTGGGATATCACGTGTATAATACTGTCACCGAGAACCTGGGATATCACGTGTCTAATATTATCATCCAGACCCTGGGATATCACGTGTCTAATACTGTCACCCAGAACCTGGGATATCACGTGTCTAATACTGTCACACAGAACCTGGGATATCACGTGTCTAATACTGTCACACAGAACCTGGGATATCACGTGTCTAATACTGTCACACAGAACCTGGGATATCACGTGCCTTATATTGTCACCCAGAACTTGGGATATCACTTGTCTAATACTGTCACCCAGAACCTGGGATATCACGTGTCTAATACTGTCACCCAGAACCTGGGATATCACGTGCTAATAATGTCACCAATTCACCATCGTAATATAATACCATGTAAAGTATCCTAACTAACTGACTAAATATATTTCCACATTGTATACGATTTTATGATCCAAAAACTCATTGTTACTGTAAAGATGCTGAGTTCCTGTGGACCGTCAATAAGTTGCGACAAATGTTACCTTTAAAAGAAACAATTAATTACAAACACCATAAAGTTATCTACCAAAGACAGTAGGATCACACTTGACTGAGAAAGGTCGACCCTCACAAATTTAAGAAGACAACAAACGCGTGTCTTGTTTTATATTTTGAATCAATTGTGCATTGTTCCCTTTGCATGTTATATATGATATGACACGTATGTTATACAATCTTGTCTTTATGTTTTGCAACATAATATTTCAATGTTATCTAGCGTAAAAAGCTGAAAGCAAATTGTGTAGTATTATTCCATCGCAATCGCTTGCCATTTATTGTATTTATAAACGAGTAACGTTCTTACATTGCTGTATGTTATCTACAAGGTTATAAAAACTGAAGACTATAAACTGTAATATCATTTATTGCACTCAAAATATTCTATGCAACATTATCAACCCAATATGTAGTCAATGCGAATTTTCGTTGTATCATAATGTATCGTGATTCACAGTTACAAATCATTACAGTATTATTTGTGTACTGTCGATGAAATTTCTCGTATTGCTTCGAATAGGACCTCCTTAAAATATTCACAAAATATGATGTCTACTGACAGGTTTATGAAAACTATACGATTCTTGGCCATGCAATTAACGATATACAATGCAACATCTCCAGAGCACCTCCCACAATACACAGATACATAGTTCTACTACCTCCCACAATACACATATAGATAGTTCTACTACCTCCAACAATACACAGATACATAGTTCTACTACCTCCCACAATACAGAGATACATAGTTCTACTACCTCCCACAATACAGAGATACATAGTTCTACTACCTCCCACAATACAGAGATACATAGTTCTACTACCTCCCACAATACAGAGATACATAGTTCTACTACCTCCCACAATACACAGATACATAGTTCTACTACCTCCCACAATACAGAGATACATAGTTCTACTACCTCCCACAATACACAGATACATAGTTCTACTACCTCCCACAATACACATATACATAGTTCTACTACCTCCCACAATACACAGATACATAGTTCTACTACCTCCCACAATACAGAGATACATAGTTCTACTACCTCCCACAATACAGAGATACATAGTTCTACTACCTCCCACAATACACAGATACATAGTTCTACTACCTCCCACAATACACATATACATAGTTCTACTACCTCCCACAATACACAGATACATAGTTCTACTACCTCCCACAATACACAGATACATAGTTCTACTACCTCCCACAATACACAGATACATAGTTCTACTACCTCCCACAATACACAGATACATAGTTCTACTACCTCCCACAATACACAGATACATAGTTCTACTACCTCCCACAATACAGAGATACATAGCTCTACTACCTCCCACAATACAGAGATACATAGTTCTACTACCTTCCACAATACACATATACATAGTTCTACTACCTCCCACAATACACAGATACATAGTTCTACTACCTCCCACAATACACAGATACATAGTTCTACTAAACAAGAAGTAATTAAGTATGGTCGACTAATTCATAAGCACTGTTTGCACATGAACATGTAAAATTTGAAGAAATATACTCTAAACAGGTTTAAAATCTCTAATTTCTTTAAGTTTGTACTAAAAACTGGGACCAATATAGCTAAAAATAACAAAAGGCAGTCATAAAATGCTCTAAATTTACTTTCTAGGATAATTTACAGTCGTGACTTCATGCAGTGATTCAGCAGACGGCAGTCGTGTATTCTTTATATAACCGGAGCTATGATCATACGTCACAAGAGGGACCGTTTCCAAAATTAATCGATTATCTTGTTATATTAACACAAACTGCAATTAAAACTGCATGATGATAAGTTTGAAACGACCCCCACAATAATGTTTTACATACGCACTGCTTATCTAGTTGTAAATGAGAGGCATCGCAGACTTGAAAAAGAAGAATTTCACATCAAAACCGGCTTTAGCGAGTAGAATAATGATTATTACAGGCGCTTTTATATGCTTTTTTTGTCAGTCTTGCTTAGATAATTCAGAATATCGACCGATATTGTTTGTACCACGAAAACCGGTTGGACCATGACACTATCGGAACATTGATGTTGTTGACGAGAAGTCATTGGTCCAGAGATTGTCCGCTCTGTAGAGGTCGCCGTGAATACAGTAATTGTGACGAAGGTTTATTGATCATTTTTCCATTTCGATGTATGATTACAATTTCGTTAATTAAACACTGATTCTCGACAGCTCTCGGATATTTCCGTACCACTTCGTTACCCTACGAACATCCTCTAGTGTATGTCAGTCGGAGCACTATGTGGCAAAATTCAACATTTTGTGTGGTCAAAAAATAGTTCTCGTAAAACGGATTTATAACTTCAATAACTTCGATAACTTCACATAAGAAATGGATTTTCGTTGTCATTTCTAGTTAAAACCTCACATATTTCAGTCTTCATATAGCTTAAATATGAGATCATAATCCCATTGCATCAGCACTCAAGCGTTCACGCCGCCAATTTGTTTTCATGAATTTCGAATGGTATTTCCGAAAGTAGTGCCTTACGAACATCCGAGGCACTGGACGTAGTTGGCCGAGGTTTTCCGAATGTGGTGTTAATGCCCTAACGAAACAGTTTACTCTCGTGGTGCTGACCGATCAACCAGGGGTTGTTGTACGGATAGTTCTCACATGACAGATTGTAGAGATAGCAAAATATTCGAACCGTGGAAGACTGCTATCAAATATATTAAAAATTAAAGTATGAAACAACTGACGTTAATCATGATTTAGCTTGGCACACAATGTCATAACGTAAAACTAAACAGTTATTATATCAAACTATACTATACGTGTATATGAGTATACAAATGACGCCTTGGTCTTACTGAATACTTGCAAGGTTTTGTTGAATGCAATGTTGTCCTTTAATATTCCTCGTACTTTCGATTGATACATTTTAGTTACACGGTAGCTTTGCCGAAGTTTATTATGTAAACATGTGTTGTTCACCTACAATATATATTCTTACTCGTGTTCACTATTGTTGAAACTATTACTTTATATATTTATTTATGGCACCAGAGTGGACGATGTCGATGCGAATTTTCGACTTCTTTCTCCAAGACTCTGAGCAGTAAGAAACTCAATTCAGTTCGATTAATTCAGACATACATATAATGTATAGCATTTGCAAAGAGATGAAACGATTGAATACACTAGTGTGCAGTACATTGAAACAAAACGAAGTTTTAGATCAAATGATCTGAAATAAGTAACTAGGGATGTCAACGAATATTCGGATATTCGTTTGTTCGTCCGAATATTCGAAGACTGATTGTTTTAATTTTCAATGATGGGCATTATCGCATTGAATGACATTTTACGCGTGAAAATACTATCTACAGATGTTAACTGACATGTCATGTTGTATATTAGGGACAAGAGAGATATAACACTCTGGTGATGACACCTAGGCCCTGAAATATTGGTGATCGTAGGGATTTTTACAAATTAAGTGATCAATTTCCAACACAAAATTGATAAGCATTAAGTTAAACTTCGAATTTCAAATAAAGATTTACATGTATTATTATTGAATAAGAAGGTCGAATGTTCGAATATTCGAATAATCGTTCGGAAGGTTGCCCGAATATTCGAATACCAAAATTGCAATTCGTTGACACCCCTAGAAATTACGCATCATAGTAAAAACAGTACTTATCTGCAATTGTGTACATTGCATAGCAATGAAGTAAATGTCCTACTTATTACTTTGGGGAATATACCTTTACAAGTACAGAAGATAGTTTCGTTATAGTTTTAGAGGTAGTTTTTCTCTGGAGCAACCTTCTTGTTTGACGGCAATAGTTAAGTAATAAAAGAGATAAACTATTCACACTTCGGATAGGACTGAACTGTTCAATGATATTCAGTTACGTTAGCAATGCGTTTCTTTATGACAATAGGCGTATATGGCTGTTTACGTATTCTGCACTAGAGTATAGCGTACATGACTGTTTACATATTCTGCACTAGTATAACGTACATGGCTGTTTACGTATTCTGCACTAGAGTATAACGTACATGGCTGTTTACGTATTCTGCACTAGTATAACGTACATGGCTGTTTACGTATTCTGCACTAGAGTATAGCGTATATGGCTGTTTACGTATTCTGCACTAGTATAACGTATATGGCTGTTTACGTATTCTGCACTAGAGTATAACGTATATGGCTGTTTACGTATTCTGCACTAGAGTATAGCGTATATGGCTGTTTACGTAGTCTGCACTAGAGTATAGCGTATATGGCTGTTTACGTATTCTGCACTAGTATAACGTATATGGCTGTTTACGTATTCTGCACTAGAGTATAACGTATATGACTGTTTACGTATTCTGCACTAGAGTATAGCGTATATGGCTGTTTACGTATTCTGCACTAGTATAACGTATATGGCTGTTTACGTATTCTGCACTAGAGTATAACGTACATGGCTGTTTACGTATTCTGCACTAGAGTATAGCGTATATGGCTGTTTACATATTCTGCACTAGTATAACGTATATGGCTGTTTACGCATTCTGCACTAGAGTATAACGTATATGGCTGTTTACGTATTCTGCACTAGTATAGCGTATATGGCTGTTTACGTATTCTGCACTAGAGTATAACGTACATGGCTGTTTACGTATTCTGCACTAGTATAACGTATATGGCTGTTTACGTATTCTGCACTAGTATAACGTATATGGCTGTTTACGTATTCTGCACTAGTATAGCGTATATGGCTGTTTACGTATTCTGCACTAGAGTATAACGTACATGGCTGTTTACGTATTCTGCACTAGTATAACGTACATGGCTGTTTACGTATTCTGCACTAGTATAACGTATATGGCTGTTTACGTATTCTGCACTAGAGTATAACGTATATGGCTGTTTACGTATTCTGCACTAGAGTATAACGTATATGGCTGTTTACGTATTCTGCACTAGAGTATAACGTATATGGCTGTTTACGTATTCTGCACTAGAGTATAACGTATATGGCTGTTTACGTATTCTGCACTAGTATAACGTATATGGCTGTTTACGTATTCTGCACTAGAGTATAGCGTATATGGCTGTTTACGTATTCTGCACTAGAGTATAACGTATATGGCTGTTTACGTATTTTGCACTAGTATAGCGTATATGGCTGTTTACGTATTCTGCACTAGTATAGCGTATATGGCTGTTTACGTATTCTGCACTAGTATAGCGTATATGGCTGTTTACGTATTCTGCACTAGTATAACGTATATGGCTGTTTACGTATTCTGCACTAGTATAACGTACATGGCTGTTTACGTAGTCTGCACTAGTATAGCGTATATGGCTGTTTACGTATTCTGCACTAGTATAGCGTATATGGCTGTTTACGTATTCTGCACTAGAGTATAACGTACATGGCTGTTTACGTATTCTGCACTAGTATAGCGTACATGGCTGTTTACGTAGTCTGCACTAGTATAGCGTACATGGCTGTTTACGTATTCTGCACTAGTATAGCGTACATGGCTGTTTACGTATTCTGCACTAGTATAGCGTACATGGCTGTTTACGTAGTCTGCACTAGTATAGCGTATATGGCTGTTTACGTATTCTGCACTAGTATAGCGTATATGGCTGTTTACGTATTCTGCACTAGAGTATAACGTACATGGCTGTTTACGTAGTCTGCACTAGTATAACGTATATGGCTGTTTACGTATTTTGCACTAGTATAGCGTATATGGCTGTTTACGTATTCTGCACTAGTATAGCGTATATGGCTGTTTACGTATTCTGCACTAGTATAGCGTATATGGCTGTTTACGTATTCTGCACTAGTATAACGTATATGGCTGTTTACGTATTCTGCACTAGTATAGCGTACATGGCTGTTTACGTATTCTGCACTAGTATAACGTAAATGGCTGTTTACGTATTCTGCACTAGTATAGCGTATATGGCTGTTTACGTATTCTGCACTAGTATAGCGTACATGGCTGTTTACGTATTCTGCACTAGTATAACGTATATGGCTGTTTACGTATTCTGCACTAGTATAGCGTACTTGGCTGTTTACGTATTCTGCACTAGAGTATAACGTACATGGCTGTTTACGTATTCTGCACTAGAGTATAACGTACATGGCTGTTTACGTATTCTGCACTAGAGTATAACGTACATGGCTGTTTACGTATTCTGCACTAGAATATAACGTACATGGCTGTTTACGTATTCTGCACTAGAGTATAACGTACATGGCTGTTTACGTATTCTGCACTAGAGTATAACGTACATGGCTGTTTACGTATTCTGCACTAGAGTATAACGTACATGGCTGTTTACGTATTCTGCACTAGTATAACGTATATGGCTGTTTACGTATTCTGCACTAGTATAACGTACATGGCTGTTTACGTATTCTGCACTAGAGTATAACGTACATGGCTGTTTACGTATTCTGCACTAGTATAACGTACATGGCTGTTTACGTATTCTGCACTAGTATAGCGTATATGGCTGTTTACGTATTCTGCACTAGAGTATAACGTACATGGCTGTTTACGTATTCTGCACTAGTATAACGTACATGGCTGTTTACGTATTCTGCACTAGAGTATAACGTATATGGCTGTTTACGTATTCTGCACTAGTATAGCGTATATGGCTGTTTACGTATTCTGCACTAGAGTATAACGTACATGGCTGTTTACGTATTCTGAACTAGTATAACGTACATGGCTGTTTACGTATTCTGCACTAGTATAACGTACATGGCTGTTTACGTATTCTGCACTAGAGTATAGCGTATATGGCTGTTTACGTATTCTGCACTAGTATAAAGTATAAACGCAAAGGTAGTAAAATGTACTTGGAAAAAAGTGGTTTTGGTGTCCAAGAAAGGTTCTTGCCTGAGAGAGGGCTGCTTAGGATGGGTTGCACTGTATTTGGGGAATTTTCGGCGGAGCCGTACTAACATGGTTTTGCTATTTGCATATCAGTGTTGTGTAAACCAATCAAACCTTACGTTAACCATCAAGGTAATTTCCCTTCAACAGAACAACGTTTGTAACTTTGACGCAGATTGGTTAACCTTTCGATAAATGGTACGCTACCTTATCGAAATCCACTGAAGTTTGGTGAATTTACAGAAATCCATTTTGGATCTGGAGTGACCAGCAATCGAAACATCTCGGCATTTTTTATATTGCACAAGAAGTCTTAACCTTCAAATTGCGCCGACCAACTTTTTTCAAGATATTTCTTGTTATAAGTTTGTTCGTACAGTGATCCCAATTAGCATAAATTTGATATGCATGTTTGGTGAAGGACCGTTATACGGCTGAGGTAATGCTCCACTATATGAATGTTTGGTGAAGGACCGTTACACGGCTGAGGTAATGCTCCACTATATGAATGTTTGGTGAAGGACCGTTATACGGCTGAGGTAATGCTCCACTATATGAATGTTTGGTGAAGGACCGTTATACGGCTGAGGTAATGCTCCACTATATGAATGTTTGGTGAAGGACCGTTATACGGCTGAGGTAATTCTCCACTATACACAATGTCAATGTTCGCTAACCAACGCGCATTATCATAATTTTCCTACATTTTTGACAAAACAAAATGATTCATATCCGATTATTTACTTTAAAGTTTACCTTAAGTAGCCGACTATTTAATGAGATTTATTTCAAAGGAATGAAATATAACGCTTAAAGTCGTTTTAATGCTGCTGACCTTATCACCCACACCTCGTAAACTTAAATTGCATGGAACGCCGGTACTGTCTTATGTAGTCATGAAAATCTATTATTTTGTTATGTTCGTATATCGTTAATATGAAAGTTCAAAGACCCAAGTGAACAATTTGATATCTATCTGTTATATGCTCAGCATTGTGTTATCATTTTAGATAGTAAGTATAATGTATTGTTGTGAAATACTATCAACATTTCAAAACAAATTAAGGGATACATTTATCAAGACATCCATATATCATAGCATTCAAATAACATATGTTTTACATTGGATAATACTGTTGCAAATTTCAATAAAATTACTTGATGTTCTTAGAAATTAACCAAGATATACGATGGGACCTGAAGTCCAACATGCAATGTCTTACCAGGTAGTGGGCACACCCTGTCTGAAGTCCAACATGCAATGTCTTACCAGGTAGTGGGCACACCCTGTCTGAAGTCCAACATGCAATGTCTTACCTGGTAGTGGGCACACCTTGTCTGAAGTCCAACATGCAATGTCTTACCAGGTAGTGGGCAGACCTTGTCTGAAGTCCAACATGCAATGTCTTACCAGGTAGTGGGCACACCCTGTCTGAAGTCCAACATGCAATGTCTTACCAGGTAGTGGGCACACCTTGTCTGAAGTCCAACATGCAATGTCTCACCTGGTAGTGGGCACATCCCGTCTGAAGTCCAACATGCAATGTCTTACCTGGTAGTGGGCACACCTTGTCTGAAGTCCAACATGCAATGTCTTACCAGGTAGTGGGCACACCTTGTCTAAAGTCCAACATGCAATGTCTTACCAGGTAGTGGGCACACCCTGTCTGAAGTCCAACATGCAATGTCTTACCAGGTAGTGGTCACACCCTGTCTGAAGTCCAACATGCAATGTCTTACCTGGTAGTGGGCACACCTTGTCTGAAGTCCAACATGCAATGTCTTACCAGGTAGTGGTCACACCCTGTCTAAAGTCCAACATGCAATGTCTTACCTGGTAGTGGGCACACCTTGTCTGAAGTCCAACATGCAATGTCTTACCAGGTAGTGGGCACACCTTGTCTGAAGTCCAACATGCAATGTCTTACCAGGTAGTGGGCACACCTTGTCTGAAGTCCAACATGCAATGTCTTACCAGGTAGTGGGCACACCCTGTCTGAAGTCCAACATGCAATGTCTTACCTGGTAGTGGTCACACCCTGTCTGAAGTCCAACATGCAATGTCTTACCAGGTAGTGGGCACACATTGTCTGAAGTCCAACATGCAATGTCTTACCAGGTAGTGGGCATACCTTGTCTGAAGTCCAACATGCAATGTCTTACCAGGTAGTGGGCACACCTTGTCTGAAGTCCAACATGCAATGTCTTACCAGGTAGTGGGCACACCTTGTCTGAAGTCCAACATGCAATGTCTTACCAGGTAGTGGGCACACCCTGTCTGAAGTCCAACATGCAATGTCTTACCTGGTAGTGGTCACACCCTGTCTGAAGTCCAACATGCAATGTCTTACCAGGTAGTGGGCACACATTGTCTGAAGTCCAACATGCAATGTCTTACCAGGTAGTGGTCACACCCTGTCTGAAGTCCAACATGCAATGTCTTACCAGGTAGTGGTCACACCCTGTCTGAAGTCCAACATGCAATGTCTTACCAGGTAGTGGTCACACCCTGTCTGAAGTCCAACATGCAATGTCTTACCTGGTAGTGGGCACATCCTGTCTGAAGTCCAACATGCAATGTCTTACCTGGTAGTGGTCACACCCTGTCTGAAGTCCAACATGCAATGTCTTACCAGGTAGTGGGCACACCCTGTCTGAAGTCCAACATGCAATGTCTTACCTGGTAGTGGGCACACCCTGCCTGAAGTCCAACATGCAATGTCTTACCTGGTAATGGGCACACCTTGTCTGAAGTCCAACATGCAATGTCTTACCAGGTAGTGGGCACACCCTGTCTGAAGTCCAACATGCAATGTCTTACCAGGTAGTGGTCACACCCTGTCTGAAGGATGTATAAGAAAAAATAAAGAGCATTTATAGCGGTTGTATTAGTTTTAGTACCATAAAATGTCTAAATAATAAATATTTACTTCACACATATTTATTTATTTAAAAGGAATATTTCACAATTAAAGTGTACAAGGATTTTGAATATTTCTGTAAAAAAACGGTAGATTTTATAACCTGTTAAGCTTGTTTCGTGTGCTTTGAATATCATAAGTTACATGGAATGTGCAGCAAAACATAAGTTACCTATATCCTTATGTATGTTGTCTATGTTTGTAAGCTAAATGTTTCGGAGTAAATGTTCATTGTTAAATTATTGCATCCCTGTAACAGCAAGGTAATTATGCTACATTACAAGGTTTTCTTTGAATGTGCATGTATGAGCACGTCATATTACCCGTTCCTGAAAATGTTCGTGTTTAATTACGATGCAAAGCTCAGTTAATTATATTCAACGAATAATTTACATTCCAATAACAAACATAATTTTAAGATACTTCAAGCAGATTTAGATACCAATGCAATTAGTCGTGTTTATTGAAAATGATTTTTTGGAATTGCTCAAGCCTAATAAAACGGCAATGCCTGTGTTGTATTCCTTGTTTTTAAGTTATTGAACATAAAACCAATTCAGATGGATTAACCTGGATCCGCTAGTGCTAGAGCTTAGTGTATGCTGATAATTCACTCACGCTATTTTTGCGTTATGGATACACATTTTTAGACTCGTCTGTTGTATAATGTGATATCTCTAGTGTAATTACAACGGAAATTGAGAATAATCATTTGTATTTTGGTTTATCTGGTATAAATCTGTAATCCAGATTTAATGCATGAGCCCAACCGTTGACCTTCATTGATGCTCATAAATGGTGTTTAAGATCCAATTATTATAAAATGATTAACTGTTATCTATGGTGGCATATTTCTGCCACCAGTTAACTTCTTAATTAACTAGATAATTATGTGGTAATCACGTTAAAGAAACTAGATAACTTCTTAATTAACTAGATAATTATGTGGTTAA
The DNA here is from genome assembly GCA_032209605.1 of Mactromeris polynyma. Classification (NCBI taxonomy): domain Eukaryota; kingdom Metazoa; phylum Mollusca; class Bivalvia; order Venerida; family Mactridae; genus Mactromeris; species Mactromeris polynyma. The sequence goes on along the minus strand of JASFXZ010000034.1, from coordinate 4,300,731 downwards.
CTAGATAAGTATCGTGATAAATTGTCATACCAGATAAATATCTTAACACGAACATTCTTTGATAGTGCCCACAACTGCCAGCACTTACCCACTTAAACCCAGTACGGACAATCTATCTTAGATAGTGCCCACAACTGCCAGCACTTACCCACTTAAACCCAGTACGGACAATCTATCTTAGATAGTGCCCACAACTGCCAGCACTTACCCACTTAAACCCAGTACGGACAATCTATCTTAGATAGTGCCCAGAACTGCCAACACTTACCCACTTAAACCCAGTACGGACAATCTATCTTTGATAGTGCCCACAACTGCCAGCACTTACCCACTTAAACCCAGTACGGACAATCTATCCTTGATAGTGCCCACAACTGCCACCACTTACCCACTTAAACCCAGTACGGACAATCTATCTTAGATAGTGCCCACAACTGCCACCACTTACCCACTTAAACCCAGTACGGACAATCTATCTTAGATAGTGCCCACAACTGCCAGCACTTACCCACTTAAACCCAGTACGGACAATCTATCTTAGATAGTGCCCACAACTGCCACCACTTACCCACTTAAACCCAGTACGGACAATCTATCTTTGATAGTGCCCACAACTGCCAGCACTTACCCACTTAAACCCAGTACGGACAATTTTGCTTTTAGATCTTCGTTGTATCTATCAATGACCGTTGTTTTGGGATTTAGGACTACAACATATTTTGTAAGTGACGTCATTTCAAGAAGACACAACATGTGATGTCACAATTTGCAAGCAGGGAACAATATTTACTCCAAATGTTCACTTCGTTTTATATTGCCATATGGAGCAAATATGTCTAACTGTCAGTACATGATGACGTTTTCTGGAAATGACGTCACTTAAAGAGGAGGTTAGAAATCGTACAGCTGCGCTAAAATATTGTAATACTGTTTAAGGTCGGATTTATAAATATTTAATTGTTTTATTTCAATGTATGTTCATGTTGCATGTAGAGTTAGGAGTACTGGATAGAAGTACATGTATGTTAAACCCAACTCGCTGTTGAAGAAAACTGCATAGTTGCAAACAATGACAACAAACAGAGTGTATAGAGATAACATATGTCAGTGAATCTATTTATCACTCTGGAGTAGACCACGGATAAAATCACGCAGATATGATGGAAGAGTTCTTTCATGAATTTACGAGGCGATTTTGACATCATAGATCGAGCGAGGCACGCGAAATACATAACTAGCGTCAGAAAAAATAGTTGGTACATGTTTTATGACGTGGATTTCTCACCGTGTTTCAAGTTTTGAGGATTACGTTTACAGGAATCAAATCATTCTTCTTGTTAAACCACAATCTAGCAAACACAAAGTGTACATATAGCTCTTTAATGGCAGTGTATATGAAAATCAACCAGAGATTTCCGTAATTTTAGAGAAATTTTCAAATTAAGACATTTGCAACATAAGTATAGAAGTATAGATACGCGTGGTTATGTGATTATAACACGAAATATAAACTCTATTCATGGATTTAATCATTCGTTTAATATCATTATATCGGTCTCCAATACCTTTGAATAGTATAGTATTTATGCGTTGATCTAATTCATCAACTATACAGCAATTTCATTTCATTCAACTTATTCAAACATTGTCGAATAAGTTCTAAAATTCAATTAAAAATATAAAAGTAGACTTCAACAGAATTATAGTAATATTATATGCCAATTCTGACGTTTTGATCACATGTGCTAATATATTTTTATAATGTTTTAATCAGTTTAATTATACATCTGCTTAATTACACCCAGTTTAAATGTGTAACCAAATATTGGACAAATACCAAATCTGGTTCATGAACGGAACTTGACCCCGGATCAACTCCCAATTAATGCATGGAAATTAATTGGTTTAACTGATGAAAACATTCTCTGTTTAACCAAATATAGCGAATATGAACATTATGTATCATCCGAATCACCTGCGACATGTTTATCTTCCATATTTTAATTGCATGATATACGAACGTTTGGGTACAAATAAAAATTATCAAGAAGTAATTACATAGACACGAAAGCATTTTTAAAGAGCGTTCGGTCCACAAGGATATACAGTAGATCTAACAGTTTGTTACATAAAACATTTATATGGTAAATATTGAAATGACATTGTGGGAATCATACAATACAATCAGACTGACATTGTGGCAATCATACAATACAATCAGACTGACATTGTGGCAATCATACAATACAATCAGACTGACTAAGTTGTTAAGATTTGTTTTGAGAACTAGATGAGTAGACGACAGAGGATGTAATAAGGCGGTTCGTTGTTACATTATATCGTGGTCAGTGTGGCAATAGTATTGTGAAGCCAGTTCTACATAAATATTAGTTCTCTATCACCAGTCGTCCGGCAAAGACTGCTTAATAAATATACGTATCGATGAAAACACGATCCGAGATACAAAATATGAAAACACGAACCGAGATGCAAAATATGAAAACACGAGCTAAGATACTAAATATGAAAACACGAGCCGAGATGCAAAATATGAAAACACGATCCGAGATACAAAATATGAAAACACGATCCGAGATACTAAATATGAAAACACGATCCGAGATACAAAATATGAAAACACGATCAGAGATACAAAATATGAAAACACGATCCGAGATACAAAATTTGAAAACACGATCCGAGATACTAAATATGAAAACACGTTCCGAACTCTCATTGATAATCTGTTCGGTATAGAAAAAAAATCATTGATTCTCAAAGTTGTATGTTAGGTATGTAGTTTCGCCACGTGTTTGATACCGAAGTATATGCGTGACTTACAGATCAAACCTACCCACCGCTAAGTGCATTGACTCACCAAATTTTATCTGAAACAAAAGAAAATAGAACAATTTACAAACAAACCTTTTTGCTACTATCTCGATATAAGTAGCTGTAACAGATAAAAATTCACTACCTACGGAAACATCATGCTCGTTTTCTTTGTTATTGTAATCTATGAGGAAATGTTTGTTTATATGTTGGGAATCTGAGAATAAATAAACTGATAGTTAATCATATATCTGCTTGATAAACACGTGGTCAGACTACGTGTCTGATAATGATGATTGTAACAATAAAATAGACACAGCAGGATAAAGGATGAATTGTGCTACAGTTTTGTTTTCGTGGTTTATATAGAGCAGAAAAAACACATAACTTAAGATTACTACAATGTAGTATATTTATCGTAACCAACACAATTTTCGGCTTAATTTTCTTAGTCAGCTAACAATAATGAGTTGATTGTATTAAATTGATCGACATTCGAAAGCATCTGACATCGACATTCGACAATCAGTAGACCTCGACAATATGTAGGCCTCTACACTCAGTAGACCTCCACAGTCAGTAGGCGTCGACACACAGTAGGCCTCGACACACAGTAGGCCTCGACACTCAGTAGGCCTCGACACTCAGTAGACTTCGACACACAGTAGGCCTCGACACTCAGTAGGCCTCGACACACAGTAGGCCTCGACACTCAGTTGGCCTCGACACACAGTAGGCCTCGACACACAGTAGGCCTCGACACTCAGTAGGCCTCTACACTCAGTAGGCCTCGACACACAGTAGGCCTCGACACACAGTAGGCCTCGACACTCAGTAGGCCTCGACACTCAGTAGGTCTCTAAACTCAGTAGGCCTCTACACACAGTAGGCCTCGACACTCAGTAGGCCTCTACACTCAGTAGGTCTCTAAACTCAGTAGGTCTCTACACTCAGTAGGCCTCGACACTCAGTAGGTCTCTACACTCAGTAGGTCTCTACACTCAGTAGGTCTCTACACTCAGTAGGCCTCGACACACAGTAGGCCTCGACACACAGTAGGCCTCGACACTCAGTAGGCCTCTACACTCAGTAGGCCTCGACATACAGTAGGCCTCGACACACAGTAGGCCTCGACACTCAGTAGGCCTCGACACTCAGTAGGCCTCGACATACAGTAGGCCTCGACACACAGTAGGCCTCGACACTCAGTAGGCCTCTACACACAGTAGGTCTCTACACACAGTAGGTCTCTACACTCAGTAGGTCTCTACACACAGTAGGTCTCTACACTCAGTAGGTCTCTACACACAGTAGGTCTCTACACTCAGTAGGTCTCTACACTCAGTAGGTCTCTACACACAGTAGGTCTCTACACACAGTAGGTCTCTACACACAGTAGGCCTCGTGACACAGTAGGTCTCTACACTCAGTAGGTCTCTACACTCAGTAGTTCTCTACATACAGTAGGTCTCGCCACACAGTAGGTCTCGCCACACAGTAGGTCTCTACACTCAGTAGGTCTCTACACTCAGTAGGTCTCTACACACAGTAGGTCTCTACACTCAGTAGGTCTCTACACACAGTAGGTCTCGCCACACAGTAGGTCTCTACACACAGTAGGTCTCCTCACACAGTAGGCCTCGTGACACAGTAGGTCTCTACACTCAGTAGGTCTATACACTCAGTAGGTCTCTACACTCAGCAGGTCTCTACACTCAGTAGGTATCTGCACTCAGTAGGTCTCTACACTCAGTAGGTCTCTACACTCAGTAGGTCTCTACACTCAGTAGGTCTCTACACTCAGTAGGTCTCCACACTCAGTAGGTCTCTACACTCAGTAGGTCTCTACACTCAGCAGGTCTCTACACTCAGTAGGTCTCTACACTCAGCAGGTCTCTACACTCAGTAGGTCTCTACACTCAGTAGGTCTCTACACTCAGTAGGTCTCTACACTCAGTAGGTCTCGCCACACGGTAGGTCTCGCCACACAGTAGGTCTCTACACTCAGTTGGTCTCTACACACAGTATGTCTCTACACTCAGTAGGTCTCTACACACAGTAGGTCTCTTCACACAGTAGGTCTCTACACACAGTAGGTCTCTACACACAGTAGGTCTCTACACACAGTAGGTCTCTACACTCAGTAGGTCTCTACACTCAGTAGGTCTCTACACACAGTAGGTCTCTACACACAGTAGGTCTCTACACACAGTAGGTCTCTACACTCAGTTGGTCTCTACACACAGTATGTCTCTACACTCAGTAGGTCTCTACACACAGTAGGTCTCTTCACACAGTAGGTCATGCCACACAGTAGGTCTCTACACTCAGTAGGTCTCTACACTCAGTAGGTCTCTACACACAGTAGGTCTCTACCCTCAGTAGGTCTCTACACACAGTAGGTCTCTACACACAGTAGGTCTCTACACACAGTAGGTCTCTACACACAGTAGGCCTCGTGACACAATAGGTCTCTACACTCAGTAGGTCTCTACACTCAGTAGTTATCTACACACAGTAGGTCTCTACACACAGTAGGTCTCTACCCTCAGTAGGTCTCTACACACAGTAGGTCTCTACACTCAGTAGGTCTCTACACTCAGTAGGTCTCTACACTCAGTTGGTCTCTACACTCAGTAGGTCTCGCCACACAGTAGGTCTCTACACTCAGTAGGTCTCTACACTCAGTAGGTCTCGCCACACAGTAGGTCTCTACACTCAGTAGGTCTCTACACTCAGTAGGTCTCTACACACAGTAGGTCTCTACACTCAGTAGGTCTCTACACACAGTAGGTCTCTACACTCAGTAGGTCTCTACACACAGTAGGTCTCTACACACAGTAGGTCTCTACACTCAGTAGGTCTCTACACACAGTAGGTCTCGCCACACAGTAGGTCTCTACACTCAGTAGGTCTCTACACTCAGTTGGTCTCGCCACACAGTAGGTCTCGCCACACAGTAGGTCTCTACACTCAGTAGGTCTCTACACACAGTAGGTCGCCACACTCAGTAGGTCTCTACACACAGTAGGTCTCTACACTCAGTAGGTCGCCACACTCAGTAGGTCTCTACACACAGTAGGTCTCTACACTCAGTAGGTCTCTACACTCAGTAGGTCGCCACACTCAGTAGGTCTCTACACTCAGTAGGTCTCTACACTCAGTTGGTCTCGCCACACAGTAGGTCTCGCCACACAGTAGGTCTCTACACTCAGTAGGTCTCTACACACAGTAGGTCGCCACACTCAGTAGGTCTCTACACACAGTAGGTCTCTACACTCAGTAGGTCGCCACACTCAGTAGGTCTCTACACACAGTAGGTCTCTACACTCAGTAGGTCTCTACACTCAGTAGGTCGCCACACTCAGTAGGTCTCTACACTCAGTAGGTCGCCACACTCAGTAGGTCTCTACACTCAGTAGGTCGCCACACTCAGTAGGTCTCGCCACACAGTAGGTCTCTACACTCAGTAGGTCTCTACACTCAGTAGGTCTCTACACTCAGTAGGTCTCTACACTCAGTAGGTCTCTACACTCAGTAGGTCTCGACACTCAGTAGGTCTCTACACTCAGTAGGTCTCGCCACACAGTAGGTCTCTACACTCAGTAGGTCTCTACACTCAGTAGGTCTCTACACTCAGTAGGTCTCTACACTCAGTAGGTCTCTACACTCAGTAGGTCTCTACACTCAGTAGGTCTCTACACTCAGCAGGTCTCGCCACACAGTAGGTCTCGACACTCAGTAGGTCGCCACACTCAGTAGGTCTCTACACTCAGTAGGTCTCTACACTCAGTAGGTCTCTACACTCAGTAGGTCTCTACACTCAGTAGGTCTCTACACTCAGCAGGTCTCGCCACACAGTAGGTCTCTACACTCAGTATGTCTCTACACTCAGTAGGCCTCTACACACAGTAGGCCTCGACACACAGTAGGTCTCTACACTCAGTAGGTCTCTACACACAGTAGGTCTCTACACTCAGTAGGTCTCTACACTCAGTAGGCCTCTACACACAGTAGGCCTCGACACACAGTATGTCTCTACACTCAGTATGTCTCGCCACACAGTAGGTCTCTACACTCAGTATGTCTCGCCACACAGTAGGTCTCTACACTCAGTAGGTCTCTACACACAGTATGTCTCTACACTCAGTATGTCTCGACACACAGTAGGTCTCTACACTCAGTATGTCTCGCCACACAGTAGGTCTCGCCACACAGTATGTCTCGCCACACAGTAGGTCTCTACACTCAGTAGGTCTCTACACACAGTATGTCTCTACACTCAGTATGTCTCGACACACAGTAGGTCTCTACACTCAGTATGTCTCGACACACAGTAGGTCTCTACACTCAGTAGGTCTCTACACTCAGTATGTCTCGACACACAGTAGGTCTCTACACTCAGTATGTCTCGCCACACAGTAGGTCTCTACACTCAGTAGGTCTCTACACTCAGTAGGTCTCTACACACAGTAGGTCTCTACACTCAGTAGGTCTCTACACTCAGTAGGTCGCCACACTCAGTAGGTCTCTACACTCAGTAGGTCTCTACACACAGTAGGTCTCGCCACACAGTAGGTCTCTACACTCAGTAGGTCTCTACACTCAGTTGGTCTCGCCACACAGTAGGTCTCGCCACACAGTAGGTCTCTACACTCAGTAGGTCTCTACACACAGTAGGTCGCCACACTCAGTAGGTCTCTACACACAGTAGGTCTCTACACTCAGTAGGTCGCCACACTCAGTAGGTCTCTACACACAGTAGGTCTCTACACTCAGTAGGTCTCTACACTCAGTAGGTCGCCACACTCAGTAGGTCTCTACACTCAGTAGGTCGCCACACTCAGTAGGTCTCTACACTCAGTAGGTCGCCACACTCAGTAGGTCTCGCCACACAGTAGGTCTCTACACTCAGTAGGTCTCTACACTCAGTAGGTCTCTACACTCAGTAGGTCTCTACACTCAGTAGGTCTCTACACTCAGTAGGTCTCGACACTCAGTAGGTCTCTACACTCAGTAGGTCTCGCCACACAGTAGGTCTCTACACTCAGTAGGTCTCTACACTCAGTAGGTCTCTACACTCAGTAGGTCTCTACACTCAGTAGGTCTCTACACTCAGTAGGTCTCTACACTCAGTAGGTCTCTACACTCAGCAGGTCTCGCCACACAGTAGGTCTCGACACTCAGTAGGTCGCCACACTCAGTAGGTCTCTACACTCAGTAGGTCTCTACACTCAGTAGGTCTCTACACTCAGTAGGTCTCTACACTCAGTAGGTCTCTACACTCAGCAGGTCTCGCCACACAGTAGGTCTCTACACTCAGTATGTCTCTACACTCAGTAGGCCTCTACACACAGTAGGCCTCGACACACAGTAGGTCTCTACACTCAGTAGGTCTCTACACACAGTAGGTCTCTACACTCAGTAGGTCTCTACACTCAGTAGGCCTCTACACACAGTAGGCCTCGACACACAGTATGTCTCTACACTCAGTATGTCTCGCCACACAGTAGGTCTCTACACTCAGTATGTCTCGCCACACAGTAGGTCTCTACACTCAGTAGGTCTCTACACACAGTATGTCTCTACACTCAGTATGTCTCGACACACAGTAGGTCTCTACACTCAGTATGTCTCGCCACACAGTAGGTCTCGCCACACAGTATGTCTCGCCACACAGTAGGTCTCTACACTCAGTAGGTCTCTACACACAGTATGTCTCTACACTCAGTATGTCTCGACACACAGTAGGTCTCTACACTCAGTATGTCTCGACACACAGTAGGTCTCTACACTCAGTAGGTCTCTACACTCAGTATGTCTCGACACACAGTAGGTCTCTACACTCAGTATGTCTCGCCACACAGTAGGTCTCTACACTCAGTAGGTCTCTACACTCAGTAGGTCTCTACACACAGTAGGTCTCTACACTCAGTAGGTCTCTACACTCAGCAGGTCTCGCCACACAGTAGGTCTCTACACTCAGTAGGTCTCTACACTCAGCAGGTCTCGCCACACAGTAGGCCTCGACACACAGTAGGTCTCGACACACAGTAGGTCGCCACACTCAGTAGGCCTCGACACACAGTAGGCCTCGACACACAGTAGGCCTCGACACACAGTAGGTCTCTACACTCAGTAGGTCTCTACACTCAGTAGGTCTCTACACTCAGCAGGTCTCTACACTCAGCAGGTCTCTACACTCAGTAGGTCTCTACACTCAGTAGGTCTCTACACTCAGTAGGTCTCTACACTCATCAGGTCTCTACACTCAGCAGGTCTCCACTGATATACCGTTGTCGTCTCGCATTTTGAAATTGTATTAAAGCGACACATTTAAAGCAAAATGTGTCAAATGTTAAAAATTTCCTAATTTACCTTCAAAATGTCACATGTCGTGATAAATATTATCATAAGTATCAAGTGATAAATGAACGAGACAGATTTGGTAAGAAATCTTTGCAGATGAACATACTTGATGGTACGTGCTGTTTCCCTGCAATAAATTCCTCACAAAATATTGGAACGAAAGTCATACAATAAAATGGTACTTAGCATAATTTCTCACGGGTATATTACATAAATATTTGTAGTTTTCAAGTGAGAGCTCATTTTGATGCGTCTATTATTATCAGTTTGAATACATTGTGCCTCATTAAGCGGTTTTATTTATTTTACCCTCCCTGTGTTTCCTAAGTTTATTCGTTTTTGTCAGACGACGATGATAATGTTTAGATTCGCATATACATATGATGAAGATAAAGCTGGCTCACTTATTTGCTGGTGCTTACATCAGTTATTGCAGTTAACAATAATTTCTGTTCGCTTTCTGTTGCTTTCGAGAGAAGCAAATATGAACGCTTCTATGGGATTTACAACCTCTTCTGTAAGTGATGTCATTTCAAGAAAACGCAACATGTGATGTCACTATTTGCAAGCAGGAACATATATTTACTCCATATGGTCACTTTGTTTTCATATTGCCATATGGGACATGGGACAATTATTGCTTACTGTCAGTACATTGTGAAGTCACATGTGACTTTTTTCTGGAAATGACGTCACTTAAAGAAGAGGTTGGAAATCGTACATCTGTAGATTATATAATACGTTAGTATAAACAAAAAATACCTCTTTGTTATACATGTATAATCGAGACGAAATTGCTCATGTCATAATTATGGCTTTACCTACTGCACAAGCTCTACAAAGCCAGCCCCTCTTAAACAACATTCTCCGTCAACAACAATATCATTTTTTAGAATTGACAATCAACTTAATCTCTCTACAGCAATACTTGATCAACAACAGCCCTGTCTCCCAAAGGGCATTGCTGTAGAGATGTTGCTATGTAGAGATGTTGCTATGTAGTAAATAGATTGAATTGATCAATTAGAGATGTTGCTATGTAGTAAATAGATTGAATTGATCAATTAGAGATGTTGCTATGTAGTAAATAGATTGAATTGATCAATTAGAGATGTTGCTATGTAGAGATGTTGCTATGTAGTAAATAGATTGAATTGATCAATTAGAGATGTTGCTATGTAGTAAATAGATTGAATTGATCAATTAGTTCATCTCCTTTAAAAGACCACTGCAGTGACAGACCATACTGATAGCTTTGATGAACTGTGTTTCATTACTGTATATAAGCTGATATCAATTGAGTGTTGTTTTTAATATTTAATCTACTGAAAGAGTTGAGTAAACTGTTGTGATACGAGTCCATGCATGAACAGACATGTTACAAATACATACATACATGTGTTGATGACTATCCCCATAACTTTACCCATCGACATAGTTTATATGTTTTAAAAAGTCGGCTTCCCATTAAACAGAAACGAGGTTTCAAACAGTAATGACCTAAAACTACAGTGTTGAATCGATGTTCTCCCATGGACGTGGTAGAGATGTTCGGTTGTTCGTCAAAATATCTGTCTATGATCACGTTTAAACCAGAACGCCACGTTTTGAATAATAGTAACATATATCAGCAAGGTGTATATGCAATGTGCATGTGTGGTCCCTATAGTAACATATATCAGCAAGGTGTATATGCAATGTGCATGTGTGGTCCCTATAGTAACATATATCAGCAAGGTGTATATGCAATGTGCATGTGTGGTCCCTATAGTAACATATATCAGCAAGGTGTATATGCAATGTGCATGTGTGGTCCCTATAGTAACATATATCAGCAAGGTGTATATGCAATGTACATGTGTGGTCCCTATAGTAACATATATCAGCAAGGTGTATATGCAATGTGCATGTGTGGTCCCTATAGTAACATATATCAGCAAGGTGTATATGCAATGTGCATGTGTGGTCCATATAGTAACATATATCAGCAAGGTGTATATGCAATGTACATGTGTGGTCCCTATAGTAACATATATCAGCAAGGTGTATATGCAATGTACATGTGTGGTCCCTATAGTAACATATATCAGCAAGGTGTATATGCAATGTGCCTGTGTGGTCCCTATAGTAACATATATCAGCAAGGTGTATATGCAATGTGCATGTGTGGTCCCTATAGTAACATATATCAGCAAGGTGTATATGCAATGTGCATGTGTGGTCCCTACAGATCATTTATGTGACAACTGGAGTCTAAGCTCTAGTGAACTTGTCAAGTTTACATTCGTCAGTTTGACTCAATATCAATCGTAACACCTTTGATCCTGTCGTAGGTACAGTTATTAATTACAGTCACATTGTAACGTATATGTAACATCTATCTTTTTGTTCATTCATGCTCATTGAGTTTTTATTACAAAATAAAACATTACCATATAACAGTGTCTGATTTCAATAATATAATTGTTAGGTAAATCTACGAGTCTTATCGCTGCGGCCGGATTTGATGGCTGGTCAAACGGATAGTACTGTAATATTTAGAGTTTGTTTATCTCAATATTTCCACAGTCCCATAATATTGACTCATTCAAACAAATTCAGGAAGGTGTAGGGATCGCGGGGTAGAGCGCCTGACCCTAGGCCTGAAGATCTGAATATAGAGCCCTGCGGCTTTCATCACAGTGTTCACAATCCGAGAATTTGGCACGAGTACTGTTTAAAGTTACTCAAGAAAGCAGGGGCGTACCTGAACGATTTTTGAGTGTACGCCAAGTGTGAGCCTCGTAGGTGCGAAACGAGCCAGAAAAAGTTTGAAATTAGGAGGCAAATGGTGCGTTTTCATGCTATATTTCATTGTTAATATTGCATTTGCTTTGTAAAATATAATTACTGCGGAAGAATAAAGTAAATTATAGTGTCAAACAACTGATATATTCGGGCGAATTTGCCGATAGCCCCATCCCCCCTCAGCCTTCAGTTTTTATTGCATTTTTGGAACTTAGTTTTTTTCACTTTTTCTGACCAATTGGTAGGCATTGGCGTACGTGCGTATACGCGCCTGGCAACAGCCACCGAGACAGACTAGTATTAGCTGGAACAACTTGTGTCACAATCGATGTAAAAAAATAAGTTTAAACGAACCAAAAAATAAGGACGCATACACTCGTTCTTATGTATAACCATACACAAAACACGTGTCTTCGGAAAACTGTGAATACTCGTACATACACTGTGAATACTCGTACATACACTATGAATACTCCTACAAACACTATGAATACTCATACACACACTATGAATACTCATACATACACTATGAATACTCATACACACACTGTGAATACTCATACACACACTATGAATACTCGTACATACACTATGAAACCTCGTACATACACTATGAATACTCGTACATACACTATGAATACTCATACACACACTATGAATACTCGTACATACACTGTGAATACTCGTACATACACTGTGAATACTCGTACATACACTATGAATACTCATACACACACTATGAATACTCATACATACACTATGAATACTCATACACACACTGTGAATACTCATACACACACTATGAATACTCGTACATACACTATGAAACCTCGTACATACACTATGAATACTCGTACATACACTATGAATACTCAAACACACTATGAATACTCGTACATACACTGTGAATACTCGTACATACACTGTGAATACTCGTACATACACTATGAATACTCATACACACACTATGAATACTCGTACATACACTATGAATACTCATACACACACTATGAATACTCATACATACACTATGAATACTCATACATACACTGTGAATACTCGTACATACACTGTGAATACTCGTACATACACTATGAATACTCGTACATACACTGTGAATACTCGTACATACACTATGAATACTCGTACATACACTGTGTATACTCATACACACACTATGAATACTCATACACACACTATGAATACTCGTACATACACTGTGAATACTCGTACATACACTATGAATACTCGTACATACACTATGAATACTCGTACATACACTATGAATACTCATACACACACTGTGAATACTCATACACACACTGTGAATACTCGTACATACACTATGAATACTCGTACATACACTGTGAATACTCGTACATACACTATGAATACTCATGCATACACTGTGAATACTCGTACATACACTGTGAATACTCGTACATACACTATGAATACTCATACACACACTGTGAATACTCATACACACACTGTGAATACTCATACACACACTGTGAATACTCGTACATACACTATGAATACTCGTACATACACTGTGAATACTCGTACATACACTGTGAATACTCGTACATACACTATGAATACTCGTACATACACTGTGAATACTCGTACATACACTGTGAATACTCGTACATACACTGTGAATACTCGTACATACACTGTGAATACTCGTACGTTCTCTTCCATTGAAATCTGCAAACATTTGATAAGAGGAAAATGACTGATATTCCGTCATGCATTTTGCATGTTTAATGTATGAGTGTTCGAAAAAAGTGTAAGTCTAGAATTCCTGAACACGATCTTTTTCATTTTACTTTTTCTAAAGTATGTACATTTGTAAGATGTAACTCAAGTATTAACATTTCAATCAGCCTCGTAGAATTTCTTTAATGTGAGTCAGTTGAACATTTCATATTTAAACGTGTCGGTATATTTATGTTTTAATTTACATCAAGGGTTATATAGTTAAGTTAATGTTTCTATGTGGTACACTTGAGACACTGACTCGCTTGTTAACACAAGGTAATTCTAGAAAAGTATAATCTGTAAATTGATAGTCGTTTTGTCCGTAACGTTCACCAAACACGCAATACTTATTGTTACATACCTTACTTGAGTGCAAGCTATCTATAGTTTATTAAATGCATTTCTTGACAATGTAGGAATGTTTGTTTACCAAACTAAACTTCTATTGCACTTTCAAACTTCTTTTATTGCAAACGGTTTGAACATGTGATATCAAAATGCAACTTTAACAAGACGAGTCTTTAAAATGATAATTCCATGATGAGTATTATGAGCTCACTAACTGTACCGTCGTACGATTTCCAACCTCTTCTTTAAGTGACGTCATTTCCAGAAAACGTCACATGTAACATCACCATGTTCTGACAGTAAGCAATATTTGCCCCATATGGCTATATGAAAACGAAGTGACCATAATTATGGAGTAAATATTGTTCCTGCATGCACATAGTGACATCACATTTTGCGTGTTCTTGAAATGACGTCATTACAGAAGATATTGTAAATCCCATAGCAGCGCTCATATGTACCTTGACATTATTGTCACATACGAGTTTGTGTTTTCATTTGTTTGTGTTAAATTCATGATTAATTGACTGAAGTACATGAAAGCATTGCTGTTTTTATTTCCTTGAACAAATACGAGTATATATCACGGGGGTACTATTCAGTTGTAGGGAGATATCTATTTATTTGCACTTATGCTGTTTGATAAACTTGTACGCATGTTCTCTGTAAAGTTGTGTTTAACTATATAATTATACACAATACATTAGGTCAGTATCACATTTCACTTTTCCGTCCAAATCATCAAAATTGCTATCTTCCTGAATATTTAACAGTTTACGGTGACCTGTTCCTTGATAATAGACAATTTTGTGATCATTAAAGTAATGAGGCGACAGATAGTTAGAGTGTCAAATACTACACCTTAATGAAACTTCCGATTTTCCGACAGATAACTGAATATTTGGTACGGTGATAGCTTACACACTTATCTAAACGTTTTTGTTAACATTTTGTGAGATGAGAGAGTTATAGTTTGTTCATTTCCTATTTTCTGCTTGAATCACCGTGTAACGATGAGCTGTAAATAAAGAGTTGATCTTTCGTATTTAAATGAATTTGTTCGTCGTTTCATCATGTGTGTTGACATTCAGGATCATGTAAGAAAAGTAACAAGCATATCGTAGTTTGTGGTACGCTCGTATGTACACAACAAGGCATAGTAAGTCTCCAAATAAGTCAACAATTAAATTTATTTCCAAAAGCCAAAATGTATTACTTCTATGGCGCACTTAAGCTCGGGATTACACCACAACAAATAAACACTTGCCCGGAGTAGAGGTGACACCACAACAAATAAACACTTGCCCGGAGTAGAGGTGACACCACAACAAATAAACACTTGCCCAGAGTAGAGGTGACACCACAACAAATAAACACTTGCGCAGAGTAGAGGTGACACCACAACAAAAATAAACTCTTGCCCAGAGTAGAGGTGACACCACAACAAATAAACACTTGCCCGGAGTAGAGGTGACACCACAACAAATAAACACTTGCCCAGAGTAGAGGTGACACCACAACAAATAAACACTTGCCCGGAGTAGAGGTGACACCACAACAAATAAACACTTGCCCAGAGTAGAGGTGACACCACAACAAATAAACACTTGCGCAGAGTAGAGGTGACACCACAACAAATAAACACTTGCCCGGAGTAGAGGTGCCACCACAACAAATAAACACTTGCCCAGAGTAGAGGTGACACCACAACAAAAATAAACTCTTGCCTAGAGTTGAGGTGACACCACAACAAATAAACACTTGCCCGTAGTAGAGGTGACACCACAACAAATAAACACTTGCCCAGAGTAGAGGTGACACCACAACAAATAAACACTTGCCCGGAGTAGAGGTGACACCACAACAAATAAACACTTGCCCAGAGTAGAGGTGACACCACAACAAAAATAAACTCTTGCCCAGAGTAGAGGTGACACCACAACAAATAAACACTTGCCCAGAATAGAGGTGACACCACAACAAATTAACACTTGCCCGTAGTAGAGGTGACACCACAACAAATAAACACTTGCCCATAGTAGAGGTGACACCACAACAAATAAACACTTGCCCGTAGTAGAGGTGACACCACAACAAATAAACACTTGCCCAGTGTAGAGGTGATACCACAACAAATAAACACTTGCCCATAGTAGAGGTGACACCACAACAAATAAACACTTGCCCAGAGTAGAGGTGACACCACAACAAATAAACACTTGCCCGGAGTAGAGGTGACACCACAACAAATAAACACTTGCCCAGAGTAGAGGTGACACCACAACAAAAATAAACTCTTGCCCAGAGTAGAGGTGACACCACAACAAATAAACACTTGCCCAGAATAGAGGTGACACCACAACAAATTAACACTTGCCCGTAGTAGAGGTGACACCACAACAAATAAACACTTGCCCATAGTAGAGGTGACACCACAACAAATAAACACTTGCCCGTAGTAGAGGTGACACCACAACAAATAAACACTTGCCCAGTGTAGAGGTGATACCACAACAAATAAACACTTGCCCATAGTAGAGGTGACACCACAACAAATAAACACTTGCCCAGAGTAGAGGTGACACCACAACAAATAAACACTTGCCCAGAATAGAGGTGACACCACAACACATAAACACTTGCCCATAGTAGAGGTGACACCACAACAAATAAACACTTGCCCAGAGTAGATGTATCACCACAACAAATAAACACTTGCGCAGAGTAGAGGTGACACCACAACAAATAAACACTTGCCCAGAGTAGAGGTGACACCACAACAAAAATAAACACTTGCCCAGAGTAGAGGTGACACCACAACAAATAAACACTTGCCCAGAATAGAGGTGACACCACAACAAATAAACACTTGCCCAGAGTAGAGGTGACACCACAACAAATAAACACTTGCGCAGAGTAGAGGTGATACCACAACAAATAAACACTTGCCCATAATAGAGGTGACACCACAACAAATAAACACTTGCCCATAGTAGAGGTGACACCACAACAAATAAACACTTGCCCAGAGTAGAGGTGACACCACAACAAATAAACACTTGCGCAGAGTAGAGGTGATACCACAACAAATAAACACTTGCCCATAATAGAGGTGACACCACAACAAATAAACACTTGCGCAGAGTAGAGGTGACACCACAACAAATAAACACTTGCCCATTATAGAGGTGATACCACAACAAATAAACACTTTTTACAATAGTTTCCTCTTAATACGAAATGTTAAATACAATACAACATGTCGACAGGGATTTCATAATAATTCATTAAATTGGAAGCCCGATTTGTTTGATATCTTAATAATTTCATAAAATCTTTTATACACACCGTAGTGTATGAAATTTATAATGAATCAATATTAATATGGTACAACCCTACCCAGCATCATGTCAGTGGGTAGGTATGTACATAACATGACATAACATAGATTTTATTGTAATACAAGGCCTCCAACACAAACTACAAATGACATAGCATAGTTACTACAAGGCCTCCAACACAAACTACAAATGACATAGCATAGTTACTACAAGGCCTCCAACACAAACTACAAATGACATAGCATAGTTACTACAAGGCCTCCAACACAAACTACAAATGACATAGCATAGTTACTAGTATTTCGATGTATACTAGAAGTTATGTTTGTAAATAGAGATCTAATTATAAATAAAGCAAGCATATAAACACATGCAAAATTATTACAAATACAATTGTCATATAAATTTATGTCTATTTTACAAAGAATGCAAATATTAAAAGCTTAAGTGTACACACATCAAGTCAGGGAGTATCAGATAGTCTGTTCACACATCAAGTGAGGGAGTATCAGATAGTCTGTTCACACATCAAGTCAGGGAGTATCAGATAGTCTGTTCACACATCAAGTCAGGGAGTATCAGATAGTCTGTTCACACATCAAGTCAGGGAGTATCAGATAGTCTGTTCACACATCAAGTCAGGGAGTATCAGATAGTCTGTTCACACATCAAGTCAGGGAGTATCAGATAGTCTGTTCACACATCAAGTCAGGGAGTATCAGATAGTCTGTTCACACATCGAGTCAGGGAGTATCAGATAGTCTGTTCACACATCAAGTGAGGGAGTATCAGATAGTCTGTTCACACATCAAGTCAGGGAGTATCAGATAGTCTGTTCACACATCAAGTCAGAGAGTATCAGATAGTCTGTTCACACATCAAGTCAGGGAGTATCAGATAGTCTGTTCACACATCAAGTGAGGGAGTATCAGATAGTCTGTTCACACATCAAGTGAGGGAGTATCAGATAGTCTGTTCACACATCAAGTCAGGGAGTATCAGATAGTCTGTTCACACATCAAGTCAGGGAGTATCAGATAGTCTGTACACACATCAAGTCAGGGAGTATCAGATAGTCTGTTCACACATCAAGTCAGGGAGTATCAGATAGTCTGTTCACACATCAAGTGAGGGAGTATCAGATAGTCTGTTCACACATCAAGTCAGGGAGTATCAGATAGTCTGTTCACACATCAAGTGAGGGAGTATCAGATAGTCTGTTCACACATCAAGTGAGGGAGTATCAGATAGTCTGTTCACACATCAAGTGAGGGAGTATCAGATAGTCTGTTCACACATCAAGTGAGGGAGTATCAGATAGTCTGTTCACACATCAAGTGAGGGAGTATCAGATAGTCTGTTCACACATCAAGTGAGGGAGTATCAGATAGTCTGTTCACACATCAAGTGAGGGAGTATCAGATAGTCTGTTCACACATCAAGTCAGGGAGTATCAGATAGTCTGTTCACACATCAAGTCAGGGAGTATCAGATAGTCTGTTCACACATCAAGTCAGAGAGTATCAGATAGTCTGTTCACACATCAAGTCAGGGAGTATCAGATAGTCTGTACACACATCAAGTCAGGGAGTATCAGATAGTCTGTTCACACATCAAGTCAGGGAGTATCAGATAGTCTGTTCTTTTGGTAAATGCTTTCACAATAAACTTGGAATGTCAAAACATGCCTTGTTGATTATAATCTGACATTATTCGATAAAATAAGTGTACGGTATAGTCATACATAGTTCTAATATTGATACGCCGTCGTAACATTTCCTTACACAGACTTCTCAGAAATATTTCGAGTAGGGGCTGTTTTCAGGAATAGGTTAGGTTATCGTCGCCTTATTTCCAGAACCCCGTAACTGAATGTTTGGCGGTTTTGAGTATTTGGTATTGTTGAAACCGTATGTCCAAGCTCTTTCTATCTTCACTACCTATAATGTTCTGGAATACACATTACTAAAATAAAATGCAATTAAATAACCTCGTATGTAACAATTATCTGTAAAACTTTAAAGTCGTTTTTCTCAAAAAGACGAAAAACAAATTATGGGGTTCTGTAAATAATGCAACGTTATACCTAACACACAATTTTAGGAGTGCCTCATATCATAGTATTATAAAGCTAGTCACTTATCTGCTGTAGATTTAATTAAACAACATTAATCTTTTGTAACGATCGATTACCCTGGTAAAACATTGAAAGTAAAGTTTCGTGTTCAATTTTCTGTGTGTATTTTTCATTAGTTTGGTTATTTACAAATGTCATTATGTATTGTTTCAATTTTGCTAAAATAAATCGTACTATTTATCAACATTATCTGTCGTCTTTGTTTTTTGACTGATTGATTTTAATCGATTTTGAAATCATGCTTTGGAGTCATTCATATGTTAAAATGCTGTTAATATGTCATTATATTGTAAACATATGTATGACTAAACCTTGATTCTCCGCTTGTTGATTAATTTCTAAATGAGTAGAAAAATGATCGTCGCTGATTATAAAAAAATGGCGCATGATGAGTGGCCGAGGGATTGAGTGGCACACTTCTTATCCGAGGTTCATGAGTTCGAGTCCGGCATTGAGCGGAGTTTGATCCCGAACTTCACAATACCTGAATTATGTGGGAGGTTTGGATTTATGTTTTCGCAATCGATGTGAAATAAACGTAAATATATAAGCACATGGCGATGAAAACTATTATTGATTAAGAACATAAAGCCCTAGTCCAACATCATAATTATGAGGGACGAACAAAGGTTGTTGTTGTTCTAGAGAGGTTATATTGATAGTAAATTACTTGTATAGGAGCATTTTATACTGTTGTTGAAGGGAGGTTGTTGCTTAGGAGAAGGTCGCCCTAGAGAGATTGTTGCTTAAGAGAAGGTCGCCCTAAAGAGATTGTTGCTTAAGAGAAGGTCGCCCTAGAGAGATTGTTGCTTAAGAGAAGGTCGCCCTAGAGAGATTGTTGCTTAAGAGAAGGTCGCCCTAAAGAGATTGTTGCTTAAGAGAAGGTCGCCCTAGAGAGATTGTTGCTTAAGAGAAGGTCGCCCTAGAGAGATTGTTGCTTAAGAGAAGGTCGCCCTAGAGAGATTGTTGCTTAAGAGAAGGTCGCCCTAGAGAGATTGTTGCTTAAGAGAAGGTCGCCCTAGAGAGATTGTTGCTTAAGAGAAGGTCGCCCTAGAGAGATTGTTGCTTAAGAGAAGGTTGCCCTAGAGAGATTGTTGCTTAAGAGAAGGTCGCCCTAGAGAGATTGTTGCTTAAGAGAAGGTCGCCCTAGAGAGATTGTTGCTTAAGAGAAGGTCGCCCTAGAGAGATTGTTGCTTAAGAGAAGGTCGCCCTAGAGAGATTGTTGCTTAAGAGAAGGTCGCCCTAGAGAGATTGTTGCTTAAGAGAAGGTCGCCCTAGAAAAGTTGTGGCTTAAGAGAGGGTCGTTCTGTATATTTACATGTACTGCTTTTATAACAGTGTACGATGTATATGATACGCCTTGGTACATACAGTGTATATGATACGTCTTGGTATATTAGGTGTGTATGATACGTCTTGGTATATACTGTGTGTGTGATACGTCTTGGTACATACGGTGTATATGATACGTCTTGGTGTATACTGTGTATATGATACGTCTTGGTGTATACTGTGTATATGATACGTCTTGGTGTATACTGTGTATATGATACGTCTTGGTGTATACTGTGTATATGATACGTCTTGGTACATACGGTGTATATGATACGTCTTGGTGTATACTGTGTATATGATACGTCTTGGTGTATACTGTGTATATGATACGTCTTGGTGTATACTGTGTATATGATACGTCTTGGTATATACGGTGTGTATGATACGTCTTGGTATATACGGTGTATATGATACGTCTTGGTATATACGGTGTGTATGATACGTCTTGGTGTATACTGTGTGTGTGATACGTCTTGGTGTATACTGTGTATATGATACGTCTTGGTGTATACTGTGTATATGATACGTCTTGGTGTATACTGTGTATATGATACGTCTTGGTATATACGGTGTATATAATACGTCTTGGTATATACGGTGTGTATGATACGTCTTGGTACATACGGTGTATATGATACGTCTTGGTGTATACTGTGTATATGATACGTCTTGGTATATACTGTGTGTGTGATACGTCTTGGTATATACGGTGTATATGATACGTCTTGGTATATACGGTGTATATGATACGTCTTGGTGTATACTGTGTATATGATACGTCTTGGTGTATACTGTGTATATGATACGTTTTGGTACATACGGTGTATATGATACGTCTTGGTATATACGGTGTATATGATACGTCTTGGTGTATACTGTGTGTGTGATACGTCTTGGTATATACGGTGTATATGATACGTCTTGGTATATACGGTGTGTATGATACGTCTTGGTGTATACTGTGTATATGATACGTCTTGGTATATACGGTGTGTATGATACGTCTTGGTACATACGGTGTATATGATACGTCTTGGTGTATACTGTGTATATGATACGTCTTGGTATATACGGTGTATATGATACGTCTTGGTACATACGGTGTATATGATACGTCTTGGTGTATACTGTGTATATGATACGTCTTGGTATATACGGTGTGTATGATACGTCTTGGTACATACGGTGTATATGATACGTCTTGGTGTATACTGTGTATATGATACGTCTTGGTATATACGGTGTATATGATACGTCTTGGTATATACGGTGTGTATGATACGTCTTGGTACATACGGTGTATATGATACGTCTTGGTACATACTGTGTATATGATACGTCTTGGTGTATACTGTGTATATGATACGTCTTGGTGTATACTGTGTGTGTGATGCGTCTTGGTATATACTGTGTATATGATACGTCTTGGTGTATACTGTGTATATGATACGTCTTGGTATATACTGTGTGTGTGATACGTCTTGGTATATACTGTGTGTGTGATACGTCTTGGTATATACGGTGTATATGATACGTCTTGGTGTATACTGTGTATATGATACGTCTTGGTATATACTGTGTATATGATACGTCTTGGTATATACGGTGTGTATGATACGTCTTGGTATATACTGTGTATATGATACGTCTTGGTATATACGGTGTGTATGATACGTCTTGGTATATACGGTGTGTATGATGCGTCTTGGTATATGCGGTGTGTATCATACGTCTTGGTATATACAGCGTATATGATACGTCTTGGTACATACGGTGTGTATGATACGTCTTGGTATATGCGGTGTGTATGATACGTCTTGGTATATACAGCGTATATGATACGTCTTGGTACATACTGTGTATATGATACGTCTTGGTATATACGGTGTGTATGATACGTCTTGGTATATACGGTGTATATAATACGTCTTGGTGTATACTGTGTGTATGATACGTCTTGGTATATACTGTGTGTGTGATACGTCTTGGTATATACGGTGTATATAATACGTCTTGGTGTATACTGTGTGTATGATACGTCTTGGTATATACGGTGTGTATGATACGTCTTGGTATATACGGTGTGTATGATACGTCTTGGTATATACTGTGTGTATGATACGTCTTGGTATATACGGTGTATATAATACGTCTTGGTGTATACTGTGTGTATGATACGTCTTGGTATATACGGTGTGTATGATACGTCTTGGTATATACGGTGTGTATGATACGTCTTGGTATATACGGTGTATATAATACGTCTTGGTATATACTGTGTGTATGATACGTCTTGGTATATACGGTGTGTATGATACGTCTTGGTACATACGGTGTGTATGATACGTCTTGGTATATACTGTGTGTATGATACGTCTTGGTATATACTGTGTGTATGATACGTCTTGGTATATACGGTGTGTATGATACGTCTTGGTACATACGGTGTGTATGATACGTCTTGGTATATACGGTGTGTATGATACGTCTTGGTACATACGGTGTATATGATACGTCTTGGTACATACGGTGTATATGATACGTCTTGGTACATACGGTGTATATGATACGTCTTGGTATATACAGCGTATATGATACGTCTTGGTACATACGGTGTATATGATACGTCTTGGTATATACGGTTTACTTGACTGCAACCATACCAACATCATACCTATATCTTAGACTTCCAATGCGCGTGTGCAAGGAGTTAGAATATACACGTGTTTGTAAAATAACCATCAAATCACAGATTGAAATATCGATAATTCATTCTACATCACTTATTTCGTGTATCACTTCATCAGTTTTCGGATCCGGTTTATCTTCGATACCCTGATAGCTTATCTCATGTCGTGATATTGTTATAGAAATCATCGTAGCCATTAAAACCTTCAATCATACAGTACACAGACACGGCACAGGTGTCAGATTAAGGTGGTTTGTTTTAAAAGTCTGGTACCCTATTCTCATTGTCATAAAATACTAATGATAATGATGATTATGATTAAGACGATGACCGTGATGATGGGAAATGAACTTAAATATAGTTTAATCATCCTTTAAAAAAAATAAAAAATACATTTTTAGGTATATAATGAGCCTACATGGTATATTGTTATACGCTTTATGGTTAATTCATTTTTGCACATTAAAATATGGTAGATATGTGTTATGAATTAATAAAGAAAGAAATTCAATATATCCATTGTATGAAGTCGTCCTCTATTAAAAATTGTATAGTAACATTTCAACCTTCATCCGTTCCTTATGAGAAATATTGATGGTAATAAAATATTTATAACACTGTTTTATATCGGAATGTCGATGTAATACAACATAAAATTAAACATTAAACATTGTATTTGATGTTATCAAAATGTCAAAATTCCTAACTCATTTTTCTCGAGCAAATTATCTTAAATCATATCAGCTTAATGAATATCTTTATCAATTGAATATTATTTATGTAGTGTCGATATTATAATGACTAATTTTACGGTGAAGTGTATGATTGATGCGATAAAACGTTATATAATCATGATTTCAAAATTATATCAATAAATACGCAATGGTGTGATATCAGTAATTATTGCCCGGTAAATCAATATATATCAGTAACGATCTTACACGATTATGACGCAAGGTGGTTTTATATCTATATTATACAGACCTTTTCATAATAAATTCTCATTATCTTCTTTGATATAAGTGCTGTGAAAATAAACGTTTTGTGAAACGCTTGATTCGATGTTTTATTGACATAATGTTGGCTGTAAAACACCGAAAGCCTCTGTATACAAGCATCGTACAACGCAGACTAATATAACAATGTAACACCTCGTATTCACGTTTCCTTTGCTCTAACAACTAGTCCTAGTGACCATGCCATGTTTCTATATATAGCTTAATATATTCATTTGATTTCACCTGATTTCAGCATGGATTTATCCACACTGATCAAGAGGAGTTTTTCATAGAGCCTCTTCAAAATGGAGAAACAACTTTTGGAGGTCAGCGACGTCACGTGATCTATAAAAGGTCAGCTTTACCAGACGAATTTGATCCAGTAAAAATACACAATAAAATTGACAAGAGGGAAGCAGACGATATTTCATGCGGGGTATCTGGTAAGGAGTTGTTTGCATATTCCTACTAAGAACAACCTGTTTGTAAATACGTTGGATTTCTTAATAAATTGATTGCAATACATGGACTCGGGAAAATATTGTTGTCACATTTTGTCATCATTCTTAAATGACGTGAAAAATACTGACCGACAATAATCCAAATGTTGTATTTATATTTAGCTGAGAAATAACGAAAGACCTACCAATATGTTATACCTTACTTTCAATAGAATCTTAAAGAAATACGGATAGTACTAAGTTTCAGTTTAAAGTAACTCTTTAATATCACATTGCTGTAATGTTCAACTATTCAAGTCATAAAACTGATGAATTTTAACAGGTTTTGATATCGTCAACGCCTAATACGACGTGCCTGTATTCACAAAAAATATGCCAGAGATATGCACATACACAAATAAGGCAATATGTATAAGAAAAAAATGACATCAAAGTCAATGTCAAAGATAACACACTTTAATCGACATCTGATTTAAATCTAGTTGTTTGAAATTTGATATTTAATGTAATAAGCACTTGTTGTATTTGAATAAAATTTACATTTTTAATGACCTGCGTTGTAAGAATGTTATGATGATATTCTGGTTCACTGATTCGATTTTCCAATCTATTGATATTCAAATTCCATCATACCCTTATTTCAACATTATTTATTTCATACCTATACAAGGTGTGTGCTATTTGAATACACTCTTCCTATTTTTGTGCAAATGAATCTTACATTTTGTCAGAGACGCTGACTTGTCTGTTTCAACTTAATGTGCTATTTAATACGATGTACCTCCGACGTTATGTGCTATTTAATACGATGTACCTCCGACGTTATGTGCTATTTAATACGATGTACCTCCGACGTTATGTGCTATTTAATACGATGTACCTCCGACGTTATGTGCTATGTAATACGATGTACCTCCGACGTTATGTGCTATTTAATACGATGTACCTCCGACGTTATGTGCTATGTAATGCGATGTACCTCCGACGTTATGTGCTATGTAATACGATGTACCTCCGACGTTATGTGCTATGTAATACGATGTACCTCCGACGTTATGTGCTATGTAATACGATGTACCTCCGACGTTATGTGCTATGTAATACGATGTACCTCCGACGTTATGTGCTATGTAATACGATGTACCTCCGACGTTATGTGCTATTTAATACGATGTACCTCCGACGTTATGTGCTATTTAATACGATGTACCTCCGACGTTATGTGCTATTTAATACGATGTACCTCCGACGTTATGTGCTATGTAATACGATGTACCTCCGACGTTATGTGCTATTTAATACGATGTACCTCCGACGTTATGTGCTATTTAATACGATGTACCTCCGACGTTATGTGCTATTTAATACGATGTACCTCCGACGTTATGTGCTATTTAATACGATGTACCTCCGACGTTATGTGCTATTTAATACGATGTACCTCCGACGTTGTATGAAGTTCTCCTTAAGTTCTTGTTTGAGATCACAGATATCATTCGTTCTCATCCAGCACACTTTCTTAAAGGGTTTATTAAAGATAAATTGTGCTCATTTATTTGTTTATTTGTTACCCCAAACATTACTTTATCTAGGTAAAACTTCAATAAATATGCACTATCTCAGAAAACAGTTAGACTTTTGTATTATCATAAAAGTAAAAAAAAATAACAAGTTAGTGTTTTTTTCTAGTTTTGTCTGTTTAGTTATATGGATAAAAAATATTGTTTTAAACAATATTGGAAAATTTAAGTTCAGATAAGCTTGATACATCTTTAGATATACATGGACTAATATCAAATAGTTCCATGTTTTACATTTAAGAATACTACAAAAAGATATGATCTACATATTGCTGTCCCCTAACAAGAACCCATCTTGTGATTCATTGTGTAAGAATTCACATCTCGAAGATTTGCCAGGTGGCAAGAGGATGTGTACTACATAATACAGCATTGATCAGATTGATAAGACGGATCAGGATTGCGGTGATAACGCTGGTAATTGCTGGAATTGATCGCTCGTTATGTCGGTGAATCACGTCGCCAATAAAACATCGAACGTTCGCTCTAACAAATAAGACAACGCAGGTTAATAAACAAAACTGTCTAAAATATCATCATCTATGTTTGTTATATTTTGCTTGTTAGATTCTCACCAAGCTCACACCCAACGGGCAAGATGGCAGAAACATCACCATGTTAATAAGAGAAACACCCAACATCACAGATCTAAACGATCGTTTTCTACCGAACGATACGTTGAAACATTAGTGGTCGTGGATCCCAGTATGATCAAATATCATAAAAATGAGCACTTAGAGACGTACGTTCTTACTGTGATGAACATGGTAAGTATCAAATATACACTTAGAGACGTACGTTCTTACTGTGATGAACATGGTAAGTATCAAATATACACTTAGAGACGTACGTTCTTACTGTGATGAACATGGTAAGTATCAAATATACACTTAGAGACGTACGTTCTTACTGTGATAAACATGGTAAGTATCAACTATACACTTAGAGACGTACGTTCTTACTGTGATAAACATGGTAAGTATCAAATATACACTTAGAGACGTACGTTCTTACTGTGATGAACATGGTAAGTATCAAATATACACTTAGAGACGTACGTTCTTACTGTGATAAACATGGTAAGTATCAAATATACACTTAGAGACGTACGTTCTTACTGTGATAAACATGGTAAGTATCAAATATACACTTAGAGACGTACGTTCTTACTGTGATGAACATGGTAAGTATCAAATATACACTTAGAGACGTACGTTCTTACTGTGATAAACATGGTAAGTATCAAATATACACTTAGAGACGTACGTTCTTACTGTGATGAACATGGTAAGTATCAAATATACACTTAGAGACGTACGTTCTTACTGTGATGAACATGGTAAGTATCAAATATACACTTAGAGACGTACGTTCTTACTGTGATAAACATGGTAAGTATCAAATATACACTTAGAGACGTACGTTCTTACTGTGATGAACATGGTAAGTATCAAATATACACTTAGAGACGTACGTTCTTACTGTGATAAACATGGTAAGTATCAAATATACACTTAGAGACGTACGTTCTTACTGTGATGAACATGGTAAGTATCAAATATACACTTAGAGACGTACGTTCTTACTGTGATGAACATGGTAAGTATCAAATATACACTTAGAGACGTACGTTCTTACTGTGATAAACATGGTAAGTATCAAATATACACTTAGAGACGTACGTTCTTACTGTGATGAACATGGTAAGTATCAAATATACACTTAGAGACGTACGTTCTTACTGTGATGAACATGGTAAGTATCAAATATACACTTAGAGACGTACGTTCTTACTGTGATGAGCATGGTAAGTATCAAATATACATGTTGTCATATTGAACCCAGGACAGCCAGCAAATCATGGTACGAAAGCACGTCCGGCGTATTAATGAATTATGTATGTACATTAAAAAACGTTGCATGTTCTATAAAATCATAACGATATAGTTTGAATTGGGTATTTAACAACGTTCACATTCAACTCCATTTTATACTCAATAATTATTACTAAAATTTCTTTAATTCTTTCGAAATTCTGCACCGAAAACGTGCCAAGCCAAGTTTAATTAACATACCGAATATCAAAGTTTTTTTTGTTTCGCGTACATTCTAAACAACCCTTAATAGCGTTGTATAGATTAGATATGGAGATCAAATGCTAATTATTATTTACTTTAAACAATCATACGTTTCATTGTACTGTTTATATAACGATGGAATCTCGACATGATGTCTCAACCATCATCAGCAGAAATGTTAAGTTTCAAAGAAACAGAATAAAAATAATGTTTATTCCATATTATATAATCTGTTTCATTGGAACAATATAAACCGTCATTATTGATAAGAAATTCTACATCAATAGGACTACTGGTACGGGGCCAATATAAATTGTTAAAACATGCCTTTTTTCTAGGACAGATAATTTACTATTTTTTCGAGTAAAAGAAATTTAACACAAATAACAAATGGGTAATTCATACTACACGTTTTAAATATGAAAACTTTCTCAGTGCTACCAATCACTGTTGTCTTTGATTCTTTGTGTATCAAGACATTTACTTGAAATGAATGATTAGTTGGCTGTCAAGGTGGGCGGTGAAGGCATTTGTGTGTTTCTAGATTAAATAAAATACCATTTGCATACATGACACTCACCAACGAACGAACCAACGAATTGGTGATTGATATTGTCATATAGATCTCACAACTACACTATTTACCTCCCTTGTTCTGAATTTGATAGGCAAATTTCCTGAAAGTTTATGGGGAATATAATATAAACGATGATAAACTAATCCGATATATAAAAAATAACTTATTCATTAAGCTCATTTGGGCAGTTGGCTTAGTAATTTGAAGAAAAAGTGGTTGTCACGTTCAAATTCTCTTGATATTTTCTCAATTATCACATATTTGGAAATGACTCCTATAAAGTATTTTTTGCTGACAGTTCCAAGGCTGTAATTCGCTATATGATTGTTGTTTCTGTTTATGTTATGAATGTGTTTTGTATTTCCATTTCCCCTATGCAATTCTGTCACTTTATACAGTGTTCAGATTGTTTCCTGTCCATTTTTGGCCTATTAAGACCAGTTGTCCTGTGATCTTTTCCATCCATTAATTCCCACCTCCCCTTCCCTTACTGTCCACTTTGATTCTCCTAGTTATTCCTTGTGGTCTGCTGGGCCATTCCTTGCGCCTCAGTTCCTTAATATGTGTACCGTTTGACCTCCTTTAGTGCCTTATGTTTTGTGGATTGTTGTTTTTCCGGAGATCTGCGTGGGGAGGCATTGTCTTTCCCTGTAGTTACGTATTCTCTCTCTTTTATTTGTTTTGCCTATCAAAATTGCCTTTGTTAAGAACAAGGGAGGTAAATATTGTAGATGTGGGAACAAGGGAGGTTATTATTGTAGATGTGGGAACAAGGGAGGTAAATATTGTAGATGTGGGAACAAGGGAGGTAAATATTGTAGATGTGGGAACAAGGGAGGTAAATATTGTAGATGTGGGAACAAGGGAGGTAAATATTGTAGATGTGGGAACAAGGGAGGTAAATATTGTAGATGTGGGAACAAGGGAGGTTATTATTGTAGATGTGGGAACAAGGGAGGTAAATATTGTAGATGTGGGAACAAGGGAGGTAAATATTGTAGATGTGGGAACAAGGGAGGTAAATATTGTAGATGTGGGAACAAGGGAGGTAAATATTGTAGATGTGGGAACAAGGGAGGTTATTATTGTAGATGTGGGAACAAGGGAGGTAAATATTGTAGATGTGGGAACAAGGGAGGTAAATATTGTAGATGTGGGAACAAGGGAGGTAAATATTGTAGATGTGGGAACAAGGGAGGTAAATATTGTAGATGTGGGAACTATGTATTGGTTTTATTTCAGGTTGCTGCCATGTTTTATGATGCATCAATTGGCAATTCTATAAATATTGTTTTAGTGAGAATTCTGCTCATGGAACAAAAGCAGGTAAGTGTATCTGAGCAACCAAGTCTAAAATATGATTACATTTCTTTACAAGTTCATTTTCATATCAGTTATACATATTGATTTAAAATTATTCATAATTAAGTATAGTCGTAAGTCATTCCAAATTTGTGCCGAGATGTCAGATCACTGTGTTGTTTCCTATCTTGTGTGAGACAATTAATCATGATATATGAATGATAAGTCTCGTAAATTTCAACCTAGACTAGGTCGCCAGCATTATTTTCGCTAGGGATAAAGTATGGAATGATAATACCTTTGTAGATAGAAGATTGAAATCAATACGTGACAGGCGAAAATGCTTTCAAAATAAAGTCTGAGAACAATATTAGCATAGAACGTTGGTGTGAACGTATGTATACATGATCTAGATGATAGTCCCTGTAGATATATACGTATTTGTTAGAAGACCGCTTAAGCATTTAAGCATAATACGGTGTTTAGAAACCAACTGTTTTGGGTTTTTAGGAACAATATACATGTGTTATTTGTAGCTACCCCCGCTCACATCTTTACATCACGTTGCTATAGCGACAATAGAATGTGCTATATTTGTAACATATAAAATTAAAGTAATGTATTTAATACAATATATTTGGATATCTTTACAGGCGAAATTTTGTTTACAATTTTTTATTAAAGGAGATATAACACTATTCCCGGATTTTTTAGAACACCCCTCGTACATATCAAATAATGAAAAGGCGTAAGAAACAAATGGTATATGTATACTGCTTCTAATTATAATAATGATTATTATATCTTACAAAGACCTTACATAAAGTTTAATCATTCTTCGACATCTACCATTAAAATGTGTTGACGTATTCTTACATAAGTCTTTCGTGTATTTAACTTTGAAACGAAATAAGGAATGCAGAGTGCATACATCGACCGCCACAGGACAATGTCCTGACATTAGGAATGCAGAGTGCATACATTGACCGCCACAGGACAATGTCCTGACATTAGGAATGCAGAGTGCATACATCGACCGCCACATGACAATGTCCTGACATTAGGAATGCAGAGTGCATACATTGACCGCCACAGGACAATGTCCTGACATTAGGAATGCAGAGTGCATACATTGACCGCCACAGGACAATGTCCTGACATTAGGAATGCAGAGTGCATACATTGACCGCCACAGGACAATGTCCTGACATTAGGAATGCAGAGTGCATACATTGACCGCCACAGGACAATGTCCTGACATTAGGAATGCAGAGTGCATACATCCGACCGCCACAGGACAATGTCCTGACATTAGGAATGCAGAGTGCATACATTGACCGCCACAGGACAATGTCCTGACATTAGGAATGCAGAGTGCATACATCCGACCGCCACAGGACAATGTCCTGATATTAGGAATGCAGAGTGCATACATCCGACCGCCACATGACAATGTCCTGATATTAGGAATGCAGAGTGCATACATCGACCGCCACAGGACAATGTCCTGACATTAGGAATGCAGAGTACATACATCCGACCGCCACATGACAATGTCCTGACATTAGGAATGCAGAGTGCATACATCGACCGCCACAGGACAATGTCCTGACATTAGGAATGCAGAGTGCATACATCCGACCGCCACAGGACAATGTCCTGACATTAGGAATGCAGAGTGCATACATCGACCGCCACAGGACAATGTCCTGCCATTAGGAATGCAGAGTGCATACATCGACCGCCACAGGACAATGTCCTGCCATTAGGAATGCAGAGTGCATACATCGACCGCCGCAGGACAATGTCCTGATATTAGGAATGCAGAGTGCATACATCCGACCGCCACATGACAATGTCCTGACATTAGGAATGCAGAGTACATACATCCGACCGCCACATGACAATGTCCTGACATTAGGAATGCAGAGGGCATACATTGACCGCCACAGGACAATGTCCTGACATTAGGAATGCAGAGTGCATACATCGACCGCCACATGACAATGTCCTGACATTAGGAATGCAGAGTGCATACATTGACCGCCACAGGACAATGTCCTGACATTAGGAATGCAGAGTGCATACATCCGACCGCCACATGACAATGTCCTGACATTAGGAATGCAGAGTGCATACATCGACCGCCACAGGACAATGTCCTGACATTAGGAATACAGAGTGCATACATCGACCGCCACAGGACAATGTCCTGACATTAGGAATACAGAGTGCATACATCGACCGCCACAGGACAATGTCCTGACATTAGGAATGCAGAGTGCATACATTGACCGCCACAGGACAATGTCCTGACATTAGGAATGCAGAGTGCATACATCCGACCGCCACAGGACAATGTCCTGATATTAGGAATGCAGAGTGCATACATCCGACCGCCACATGACAATGTCCTGATATTAGGAATGCAGAGTGCATACATCGACCGCCACAGGACAATGTCCTGACATTAGGAATGCAGAGTACATACATCCGACCGCCACATGACAATGTCCTGACATTAGGAATGCAGAGTGCATACATCGACCGCCACAGGACAATGTCCTGACATTAGGAATGCAGAGTGCATACATCCGACCGCCACAGGACAATGTCCTGACATTAGGAATGCAGAGTGCATACATCGACCGCCACAGGACAATGTCCTGCCATTAGGAATGCAGAGTGCATACATCGACCGCCACAGGACAATGTCCTGCCATTAGGAATGCAGAGTGCATACATCGACCGCCGCAGGACAATGTCCTGATATTAGGAATGCAGAGTGCATACATCCGACCGCCACATGACAATGTCCTGACATTAGGAATGCAGAGTACATACATCCGACCGCCACATGACAATGTCCTGACATTAGGAATGCAGAGGGCATACATTGACCGCCACAGGACAATGTCCTGACATTAGGAATGCAGAGTGCATACATCGACCGCCACATGACAATGTCCTGACATTAGGAATGCAGAGTGCATACATTGACCGCCACAGGACAATGTCCTGACATTAGGAATGCAGAGTGCATACATCCGACCGCCACATGACAATGTCCTGACATTAGGAATGCAGAGTGCATACATCGACCGCCACAGGACAATGTCCTGACATTAGGAATACAGAGTGCATACATCGACCGCCACAGGACAATGTCCTGACATTAGGAATACAGAGTGCATACATCGACCGCCACAGGACAATGTCCTGACATTAGGAATGCAGAGTGCATACATCGACCGCAATAGAGTGCATACATCGACCGCCACAGAGTGCATACATCGACCGCCACAGAGTGCATACATCGACCGCAATAGAGTGCATACATCGACCGCAATAGAGTGCATACATCGACCGCCACAGAGTGCATACATCGACCGCCACAGAGTGCATACATCGACCGCCACAGAGTGCATACATCGACCGCCACAGAGTGCATACATCGACCGCCACAGAGTGCATACATCGACCGCCACAGAGTGCATACATCGACCGCCACAGAGTGCATACATCGACCGCCACAGAGTGCATACATCGACCGCCACAGAGTGCATACATCGACCGCCACAGAGTGCATACATCGACCGCCACAGAGTGCATACATCGACCGCCACAGAGTGCATACATCGACCGCCACAGAGTGCATACATCGACCGCCACAGAGTGCATACATCGACCGCCACAGAGTGCATACATCGACCGCCACAGAGTGCATACATCGACCGCCACAAGACAATGTCCTGACATTTGACTTAATTTCGTATCCGCTCCATATCTCCTAAATCCATGAAAGGATATTCATGAAACTCGGGTATATACGAGCATAATTTATTATGTCATTGCGGTTATCGGGGCGTGGCCTTGTGGTAAGCGCGTTGGAATTGTGATTGATGTGTCGTAGGTTTGAACCCTATTCGGAACACGTAAATTGAAAATTTAATCAGATTGAGGAAATAATTACTTCTATACATGTTTATCAAATACGTATTACCCTTTATGGTAATTCTAGCAAAGTCAATGTCCATAACTCTGCTGTAACTGGGCTTGAGTCAATGTCCATAACTCTGCTGTAACTGGGCTTGAGTCAATGTCCATAACTCTGCTGTAACTGGGCTTGAGTCAATGTCCATAACTCTGCTGTAACTGGGCTTGAGCAAAACAAAACCCCAGATGCACAACTTCACATGCTTATAAACATTCCTGTAAATTTTCACGAAACTTACTCCATTAATTTTGGAGATATGTGCGACACAAATTTTACAATGGACAGACGGACAACCATGTCCAAAATAATATGTCTCCCCATACTAGTATATGGGGAGTCATAATTATTTATAAGATGGTGATGATTGCGATGCCAAAATGACGTTGCAACAATAATAAGCAGTTGGGCAGTTGTCCGTCAACGCTAGTTCTGAAGTTGCCAAAATAGAATAAAATCGCGGAATACGAAGCAGTTAGAAAGGCAATAAGTTTTCAGTGCTTATGATTCAAGCGGTTGTTTTAGTGGTGCCTAAAAGTAGTCATAGTAGTTCTGTTACCAACGTTTTGACAATGTCATTATGCCTCGTACACATAGGTAATCACTGAATGGTAGCCACATGACCATTCCCTCTCTCTGCAATATTGCAGACAACAATTTCTAAAAATCTAGTATCTGCCGAGTATTTCACCATGTATCGATATTCGGATGACTTGTATGACTATAACTTACGGCATGTTAATTACTGGAGCCTATAAAACGAACCAATTAGCATTTTATAGGAAACAAATATATATTTTATAATGCAATAAAATATTTCCTATATTATGTTTGCCTACAAAACTATTACTAATCTTATTGCTGCATAAAAGACATATTTTTAATTATAGGTCTCTATGTAGAAAACGGCAATATACATGATGTAGTATACTCACTACAAGCGGACCCCCCCCCCCCCCATAAAATTCCCCAACCTTACATGTTTGACTGAGTATAAATACGAAAAATATAGCTCCGTCGCTGCGAATGCGTTGTATTTAAAAAGGTGACCCCCCCCCCCCCCTAATACCAAATCCTGGATCCGCCCTTACTCACGTATCAGTCGCCTAAATACAGACAATGTGATGTACTCAGCAGATACAGGGTTTCAAACCTGTAAGTTATATATAACTGTAATCATTTATCTTCTGTTTAAACAGGAAGAGTTGGTTATTACTCATCACGCTGACAAAACTTTAAAAAGTTTTTGTAAATACCAGAAAATGATAAACTTTAAAGATGATTCCCACCCCAACCATCACGATGTTGCCATTCTTCTAACAAGGTAGGTATAAACACTACATCCCTATGAAGACATATCTGTATTACATATACCTTATTTTCATTGGACAGCTATTACTGCGAATTTGGATTTCAGCGTAGGGAGTAGCACAATAAGAATAGAATACAGTACTTTTATGTTTGTTTTGGAATAAAATATAGAATAATATCCATGACCAAGAAATATAATACATGTTGATTTCAGACCGATTCCATATTATTAAGGAAATCGTTATGTTAATCAAATACTTGGATTAATATGACTTTACACAATATCGTAAACATAACTCTGTTGTGACGTCATTCAGTATTACAGTAGTCTTCATCCCTATAAATCCTTCTATTGTCTGTTGTGACGTCATTCAGTATTACAGTAGTCTTCATCCCTATAAATCCTTCTATTGTCTGTTGTGACGTCATTCAGTATTACAGTAGTTTTCATCCCTATAAATCCTTCTATTGTCTGTTGTGACGTCATTCAGTATTACAGTAGTCTTCATCCCTATAAATCCTTCTATTGTCTGTTGTGACGTCATTCAGTATTACAGTAGTCTTCATCCCTATAAATCCTTCTATTGTCTGTTGTGACGTCATTCAGTATTACAGTAGTTTTCATCCCTATAAATCCTTCTATTGTCTGTTGTGACGTCATTCAGTATTACAGTAGTCTTCATCCCTATAAATCCTTCTATTGTCTGTTGTGACGTGATTCAGTATTACAGTAGTCTTCATCCCTATAAATCCTTCTATTGTCTGTTGTGACGTCATACAGTATTACAGTAGTCTTCATCCCTATAAATCCTTCTATTGTCTGTTGTGACGTCATTCAGTATTACAGTAGTCGTCATCCCTATAAATCCTTCTATTGTCTGTTGTGACGTGATTCAGTATTACAGTAGTCTTCATCCCTATAAATCCTTCTATTGTCTGTTGTGACGTCATTCAGTAATACAGTAGTCTTCATCCCTATAAATCCTTCTATTGTCTGTTGTGACGTCATACAGTATTACAGTAGTCTTCATCCCTATAAATCCTTCTATTGTCTGTTGTGACGTCATTCAGTATTACAGTAGTCTTCATCCCTATAAATCCTTCTATTGTCTGTTGTGACGTCATTCAGTATTACAGTAGTCGTCATCCCTATAAATCCTTCTATTGTCTGTTGTGACGTCATTAAGTATTACTGTAGTCTTCATCCCTATAAATCCTTCTATTGTCTGTTGTGACGTCATTCAGTATTACAGTAGTCTTCATCCCTATAAATCCTTCTATTGTCTGTTGTGACGTCATTCAGTATTACAGTAGTCTTCATCCCTATAAATCCTTCTATTGTTTGTTGTGACGTCATTAAGTATTACAGTAGTCTTCATCCCTATAAATCCTTCTATTGTCTGTTGTGACGTCATTCAGTTTTACAGTAGTCTTCATCCCTATAAATCCTTCTATTGTCTGTTGTGACGTCATTCAGTATTACAGTAGTATTCATCCCTATAAATCCTTCTATTGTCTGTTGTGACGTCATTAAGTATTACTGTAGTCTTCATCCCTATAAATCCTTCTATTGTCTGTTGTGACGTCATTCAGTATTACAGTAGTCTTCATCCCTATAAATCCTTCTATTGTCTGTTGTGACGTCATTCAGTAATACAGTAGTCTTCATCCCTATAAATCCTTCTATTCATTTCAAACAACGTGCAAGTCTTCTACATCAACGTTGCATCGCCTCTCCATCAAAACCTGGAGAAACTTGTAAAATTGTAATATAATCCTCCGTTATCGACATTTTGATGAAGCAATAAAGGTACAATGTCTAATTAATTGCTTAAACAATTGTGAAATATTTCATTCATAGCTGTATGCTTGAACTTTTGTGGCAAGTATTTTCCATATGCTGAGTTTTTGTTTAGAATTTGAAATTCATGTACTCAAAAAGTAAACTGAATTATGTATAACAACTTTTAAAAGAACTTTTACATGTTTTGTAAATAATTCAAACAAATTATGCAAATGAAATGGAATTCAATCACAAACATTTACAGCCAAACCCGACCGTTGATATAGTCTACGCATCAATTTCTTCACAGTTGATTTCTAAATTTCTAGATCTATTTTATCTCTACCACCAGTTGGTTTGTCCACATCAAGCATCTATATAATTTATACTACAGTAATGCGTGTGGGATGTAACGACTCATCGAACTAGTATGAAATATTGTTCAAAAGAAATAATTCCAAGGACGAATATTTCGGAAACACATAAATAAGCACCTCGTTTAGAACATTATGTGCAGCAATTAATCATATAAAATATTGTAGTTGCATACATTTAACGCAGAAAATATCTTTGAACACAATTTGCGGAAATGACAGTATGAAATATTGCAATACAACTGATAATTTAGTTGTCAGGTCTTTTTGCACAATTTCACAATCAGATTTCTTGCCGAATTTGAAAATTATAACTTGATTGATGACAGTAATCAAATCCTTAGCAGATTTTTGTGCAGCATAATTATGACAGACGCCCTATGCATTGGGAATGTTCATATAAATTAATGTATATTACTGCAATGTCATGCAATTGAGTATGATCTCTTTAAAACATATGTTAAGATTTATTTGAACGAAATAAATAACTGTGCATAACACTAACGATGCCCTGTAAACCTTCTTTCTTTATGCTGCACAATTAGCAGAGTCTTTGAAACAACGAAATGATTCTCTCTATTTGACTGTTTTATACCACAACGTAATCCTTCCTTACTAAACACGTCAATTTGTTTCGTTTTCTCAATATTGTTTTATGTTTTTCTATTCTGAGTGTCAAAATCCCTTTCCCTGTCACATCATTTAAGATTATGTATAATTTAAGATTTTGTGAGTTTCGCATTCTGATGTAAATAATTTACGTTTCTTTCTGTTTGTTTCTTCGTGCTGGATATTGTACAATGTTATTGTTTGCGTAATGGTTAATAGTATTTAATGATTAGCTCCTGCCTATTTAGTCAATTTATGTGTTAATGATCATATCAAGGGCTCACCACAACACTGTCGTAACTCCTATGTATTTATATATATCTATAGGAGTTACGACAGTGTTGCGTTGAGCCCTCGATATGTCGATTAGGTATGAGGTTATCCAGCTGTAAAATCAATTTTTACCCCCAGTATTTTACTAACAGTTCCAATGCGGTAAGGTAGTATTTCTATTTATGTTTTAAATTGTAAGTTTCCCTTTCCCATATGCAGAGTTCCTTTACTAGAAATAATATTCATGTCCCCCCCCCCCCTCGGTCTATGTTATCTGACTTTCTTGGCTTGTACCGTGATGTATTCCATCCATTCAACCAACCCATATCCCTCTTGTTACTAGTATTCTCCATGGTTGTTTTATGATTGTTGGACAGACCATTCATTGATCCCCTATACCCAAACATGTTTATCGTTGCACCTCCTTGTTGGACAGACCATTCATTGATCCCCTATACCCAAACATGTTTATCCTTGCACCTCCTTGTTTGACAGTCCATTCATTGATCCCTTATACCTAAACATGTTTATCATTGCACCTCCTTGTTGGACAGACCATTCATTGATCCCTTATACCCAAACATGTTTATCCTTGCACCTCCTTGTTGGACAGACCATTCATTGATCCCTTATACCCAAACATGTTTATCCTTGCACCTCCTTGTTTGACAGACCATTCATTGATCCCCTATACCCAAACATGTTTATCCTTGCACCTCCTTGTTGGACAGACCATTCATTGATCCCCTATACCCAAACATGTTTATCCTTGCACCTCCTTGTTTGACAGACCATTCATTGATCCCCTATACCCAAACATGTTTATCCTTGCACCTCCTTGTTGGACAGACCATTCATTGATCCCCTATACCCAAACATGTTTATCCTTGCACCTCCTTGTTTGACAGACCATTCATTGATCCCCTATACCCAAACATGTTTATCATTGCACCTCCTTGTTGGACAGACCATTCATTGATCCCCTATACCCAAACATGTTTATCCTTGCACCTCCTTGTTGGACAGACCATTCATTGATCCCCTATACCCAAACATGTTTATCCTTGCACCTCCTTGTTGGACAGACCATTCATTGATCCCTTATACCTAAACATGTTTATCCTTGCACCTCCTTGTTGGACAGACCATTCATTGATCCCCTATACCTAAACATGTTTATCATTGCACCTCCTTGTTGGACAGACCATTCATTGATCCCCTATACCCAAACATGTTTATCCTTGCACCTCCTTGTTGGACAGACCATTCATTGATCCCCTATACCCAAACATGTTTATCCTTGCACCTCCTTGTTTGACAGACCATTCATTGATCCCCTATACCCAAACATGTTTATCCTTGCACCTCCTTGTTGGACAGACCATTCATTGATCCCCTATACCCAAACATGTTTATCCTTGCACCTCCTTGTTTGACAGACCATTCATTGATCCCCTATACCCAAACATGTTTATCCTTGCACCTCCTTGTTGGACAGACCATTCATTGATCCCCTATACCCAAACATGTTTATCATTGCACCTCCTTGTTGGACAGACCATTCATTGATCCCCTATACCCAAACATGTTTATCATTGCACCTCCTTGTTGGACAGACCATTCATTGATCCCCTATACCCAAACATGTTTATCCTTGCACCTCCTTGTTGGACAGACCATTCATTGATCCCCTATACCCAAACATGTTTATCCTTGCACCTCCTTGTTGGACAGACCATTCATTGATCCCTTATACCTAAACATGTTTATCCTTGCACCTCCTTGTTGGACAGACCATTCATTGATCCCCTATACCTAAACATGTTTATCATTGCACCTCCTTGTTGGACAGACCATTCATTGATCCCCTATACCCAAACATGTTTATCCTTGCACCTCCTTGTTTGACAGACCATTCATTGATCCCCTATACCCAAACATGTTTATCCTTGCACCTCCTTGTTGGACAGACCATTCATTGATCCCCTATACCCAAACATGTTTATCCTTGCACCTCCTTGTTGGACAGACCATTCATTGATCCCCTATACCCAAACATGTTTATCCTTGCACCTCCTTGTTTGACAGACCATTCATTGATCCCCTATACCCAAACATGTTTATCCTTGCACCTCCTTGTTGGACAGACCATTCATTGATCCCCTATACCCAAACATGTTTATCCTTGCACCTCCTTGTTGGACAGACCATTCATTGATCCCCTATACCCAAACATGTTTATCCTTGCACCTCCTTGTTGGACAGACCATTCATTGATCCCCTATACCCAAACATGTTTATCCTTGCACCTCCTTGTTGGACAGACCATTCATTGATCCCCTATACCAAAACATGTTTATCCTTGCACCTCCTTGTTGGACAGACCATTCATTGATCCCCTATACCCAAACATGTTTATCCTTGCACCTCCTTGTTGGACAGACCATTCATTGATCCCCTATACCTAAACATGTTTATCCTTGCACCTCCTTGTTGGACAGACCATTCATTGATCCCTTATACCTAAACATGTTTATCCTTGCACCTCCTCAGTCTCTAATGTTTTGTAGACTGTTGTTACCTGGGGACGTAAGTGTGGAGGCATTGCCTTATGTATATGGCGTTCCCTGTAACAACTTAATCCCTATAGTGTTTTGTTTTTTTACAGAAAGAACATTTGTTCCCGCTTGAACGAACCATGTGGTACATTAGGTCTCGCCCAAGTGTCCGGTATGTGCCAACCACACAGGAGTTGTAGTATAAACGAGGACACTGGACTGGCTCTAGCTTACACAGTGACCCACGAACTAGGACATAAGTAAGTTGACATTTACATATAAAACATGAATGTTCCAATAATTAAATAGAGGATTGTTAGTATTAAATATTTCGGCTCGAAAACCATTCATTGAAGACGAAGAAAAATAAAAAGCTCCGTCTTATATAGTGCAATTACTTATATGAACTCACCAAATAACCACAACAATATGGCTAGTCCACAATATACACATTAGCTGTTCTATGTAATACTGTGAATTTTCATATTGCTTGGTCTTGTAAAAGGCTTTTTTAAACCAAAATACCGATTTTTAGTGAACAGAACATGTGCCTGAGGTGATGTTGTTATCACATACATGTGTTTGCGGTGATGTTGTTATCACATACATCGTAACATGTGCCTGTGGTGATGTTGTTATCACATACATGTGCCTGTGGTGATGTTGTTATCACATACATGTGCCTGTGGTGATGTTGTTATCACATACATGTGCCTGCGGTGATGTTGTTATCACATACATGTGCCTGTGGTGATGTTGTTATCACATACATGTGTTTGCGGTGATGTTGTTATCACATACATGTGCCTGCTGTGATGTTGTTATCACATACATGTGCCTGTGGTGATGTTGTTATCACATACATGTGTTTGCGGTGATGTTGTTATCACATACATGTGCCTGTGGTGATGTTGTTATCACATACATGTGCCTGTGGTGATGTTGTTATCACATACATGGGCCTGTGGTGATATTGTTATCACATACATGTGCCTGTGGTGATGTTGTTATCACATACATGTGCCTGTGGTGATGTTGTTATCACATACATGTGCCTGTGGTGATGTTGTTATCACATACATGTGGTTGCTGTGATGTTGTTATTACATACATGTGCCTGTGGTGATGTTGTTATCACATACATGTGTCTGCTGTGATGTTGTTATCACATACATGTGCATGTGGTGATGTTGTTATCACATACATATGCCTGTGGTGATGTTGTTATCACATACATGTGTCTGCTGTGATGTTGTTATCACATACATGTGCCTGTGGTGATGTTGTTATCACATACATGTGTCTGTGGTGATGTTGTTATCACAAACATGTGCCTGTGGTGATGTTGTTATCACATACATGTGCCTGTGGTGATGTTGTTATCACATACATGTGCCTGTGGTGATATTGTTCAGTTTATTTCCTTGAAATACTACCCGAATAAATAACGTTGCATTGACGGAAAGTTTAATCATTTTCCGAACCAATTTCTCATCAAATAATTTGATATTGAAAACGATTCAATAAGCAGGAAATAGTTCATGTATCGCATACAATAGTTCCAACGCCGAAGCTTTGTAAAACAGCATGAGCATGTTATATCATATGTAGATGTTTGGTTACATCCGCATATAAACGATGGTCTGACTAAAACCCATAGTTATATTAATGAAACCATCAATTTCACAGCGATATTTTTAAAAGCAAGCACATATTAACTTGAATGCACAAAACAGAAATGTTGTACAGCATCAATCATTTTTACACAATTTCTATGCTTTATAGATAAATTTAGCTTCGTACGAATCCTCGCTAGAAATGTTACCATGACATATGATAGTGACTCACGAACGTCTTTAGTTGAAGACCGGTTGTTTTCATTCTCGACAGCTCTCGGATATGTCCGTACCACTTCGTTACTCTACGAACAGCCTCTAGTGTATGTCAGGCGGAATTCCACATTTTGTGCGGTCACAAAATAGTTCTCGTAAAACGGATTCAACTTCAATAACTTCGATAAATCCACATAACAAATGGATTATCGTTGTCATTTCTAGTTAAAAACTCACATATTTCAGTCTTCATATAGCTTAAATATGTGATTCTATTCCCGTTTTTTGATAAGAAAAAATATACAATTAAACGTAAATTATATGTGTAGGAGTTGACGTGTAGCAGTTATAAACCCAATTCGATAAGGCTTTCTTTATCGATTTATCCATTAATATTGGTTATAGGGTGGGAAGGTTGTTTAAATCATATTTTCATTTATGAACCGATGAATAGGTTGTATCCCCTATA
The DNA here is from genome assembly GCA_032209605.1 of Mactromeris polynyma. Lineage (NCBI taxonomy): Eukaryota > Metazoa > Mollusca > Bivalvia > Venerida > Mactridae > Mactromeris > Mactromeris polynyma. Next base: position 4,256,927 of record JASFXZ010000034.1, on the reverse strand, counting down.
ATCGTTTTTTAGGTAAACACGTTAATGAAAGAAATAACGAATTTGAGTTATACTCAACGGGTATATATAATAAATAAAAGTTCAAAATTCTGTAAATCACTGTTTATGAGTTCTGGATGAATGTCAAGGGCTACGACATAAGTATTTCCTCAGCATTTGTTAAATTTTACACATGACATTCCATCAATGTTTTTGCTTTACATTTTAATGTCACACAATTCTTTCAACATATCTTCGATATTTTGTTATGGAAAAGCCCGAATGTGTAATAATTTCTCTAGATTGTGATGAAGGTGATAACCAATGTGTTTGCGTGATTTTGGAGTTCAAATCAATCTTTTTACTCAATAGCAAACAACAATTGCATTTATCCTTACCAAATATATTTCCCGAAAAGAATTACTGAAATAGACATTCAGTTAGACAGATAGATTTATTTCAACATTACATGTACAATTTAATTCTATATATTTTGATACTTAAGACAAATATTTAAAAACATATATCACCCAATGTGAACTACTGGATTTACTATAAGCAATAAATATCTTACTGACTTGTCGCTAAATCATTGTTGTTGTAAATAAAATGTAGGAAGTTAATCAGTGAAGTTATTGCAATAGTTGTAACCTCCACATACATTGAGTATGTTACCGCAATGATTTATCTATTATACAATTTGTTATATATGATAATACAACACATATTGTGTCGGTGTATTCATCAGGAGAAGTGTAGAAATGAGTAAGCTCATATCATGACTCAGCAACAAACAGCAATAAATAACGAGACGTTTGTTGTATAACACATGTTTACAATTTATATACTCAACATTGTATGACTGAGTCTGTACATCGCTTACATAACAAGAAACATTTTGTATTCATATCAATTATCATCGTGCAGCACATTAAACATTATCTCAAACTTTGTAACAATCCGGTCTCGTATTGAAGTAGATTGGGATACACCTCGAGGTCACGAAACAAACCAGACCCTACTACAATTACACTCGCGTTTTACTGACACTTGCATCAAGTTCGTGCACTATCATATATTCGAAATATTACAGAAATGAGTTTGAAATGTTTATGATGCATAAATGTGATTATTCATTTACAGAGAATGTTAATAGTTGTCATTTGAGTTGATTTATTGCCATGGAAATATGTTATTATTGCACATCACAACAACTCAGTGTTCTGATAGAAGTTACTTGACATTTTTACACAGTTATTTTTATGTACATACAATCAAATTGCTAAATCATTCAATGGTATTTGATTGCTGGTAATATTGCGGAGAACTGAATTTATTTCATGACATACTGTGTATATTTGACCTTCTGTTTTGTCACTATTGAGTAAATGAACTTACTTAGTCCAAAGCCATTACATTCTACATACGTTTATTTTCTAGCTATATATATTTAAAGTTTGAGTCAAAATGTAACTATAATGTCGCCCTGAAAGTTATGTGGAACAGTAAATTTATATTGTTATACTGTAAACACCATGGTAAAAAACATAGCGCATTCGATCATTGTAAAACAATGAGGATAGTGTTAGTACACGTATTATGAAGTATTTTTGTAGATTTTCTGTGTACATGTAGATTATAGTGAAGTCCGCAAAGATTCACAAAGTCCTTCCGTTTTGTTTACTTTTTATTTCGCACTAAAACAATGTCTGGAAATCCAGTTACATAAAGTTATAATATTATTCCAAAGTTATTAATATCAAGCTGGTACTCCAGTGAATATTAAAATAAAATAAAGATATCTAAATGCAATTTCTGGTGCTCCAGTTAAACGTAAAGTTAAGGTACTCCTTACAATGTATTCTTATCTTTCCCTAGCATATCAAGTTACAAGTATTTATACAAACCTAAAACAAGGATAATAAGGAAGCCAGACCTTAAGGGCTTAGATAATAAATAAACAATTCAGATATAACAATAGATGTGTTACCTTAAGGGTTTTGATAATAAATAAACATATCATCTATAACAATAGATGTGTTACCTTAAGGGCTTAGATAATAAATAAACAATTCAGATATAACAATAGATGTGTTACCTTAAGGGCTTAGATAATAAATAAACAATTCAGATATAACAATAGATGTGTTACCTTAAGGGCTTAGATAATAAATAAACATATCATCTATAACAATAGATGTGTTACCTTAAGGGTTTTGATAATAAATAAACATATCATCTATAACAATAGATGTGTTACCTTAAGGGCTTAGATAATAAATAAACATATCATCTATAACAATAGATGTGTTACCTTAAGGGTTTTGATAATAAATAAACATATCATCTATAACAATAGATGTGTTACCTTAAGGGCTTAGATAATAAATAAACAATTCAGATATAACATTAGATGTGTTACCTTAAGGGCTTAGATAATAAATAAACAATTCAGATATAACAATAGATGTGTTACCTTAAGGGCTTAGATAATAAATAAACAATTGAGATATAACAATAGATGTGTTACCTTAAGGGCTTAGATAATAAATAAACAATTCAGATATAACAATAGATGTGTTACCTTAAGGGTTTTGATAATAAATAAACATATCATCTATAACAATAGATGTGTGATGACAATTAATCAGAGGAAATTTGTTATGAAAGATTTTAGAAATTAGGTGTTAATAACAGAACAATAGCTTACAGTTAATGTTGGCACGATTCAAACAAAGAATGTCACATTATACGTATAATACATGTATGACTTTATTGCAGTTTTGGAATGCACCATGATGGTGCCAGCAATGGATGTGAGGATCCACCAGGCAAGCAGTTACATATAATGTCACCAAGTCTGGTCGCTGACAGTCTCACCAAATCCTGGTCTAACTGTAGTAAACAAGCTATTACACAATTTATTGAGTAAGTATAATGAAACCCGAAATAATTATATTGATAGTCCTTTTTCTCCACCAGATTGTACTGCAATTTCTTAACTGCGCTGATATAGATGAGTTGAATGTAAATTAATCCCACGCACTATAAATTGTATAACGTGGAAAAAGTAACGTCAGCATCATGTACCCATTCATATCGATAGAAACAATTACAAAGACACAATAATGTAACTTCACTTTAACTGATTGTCAGATTCGAGGTTAAGGCGACCGAAGGAGTGGCAGATTCTATACACCATACTAAGTGTTAACTAAGCAAGCACGTGTTGTTTGACCCGTCAAATACGTAGATCCTGTCATGCAATCATCAAGTCACATACTGCAAAAACTTCAAAAACAATAAGAAAGTAAAGCTTGACTACTGCAGGAAATTTGTCATCATTAAAGCAAAGAATGCCCAGTGTGCTCAAAGTGGTATACAACCACAAAGACTACTTACTTACCGCGTGCTTATTATTACCGGGATTGTGGAAACACTTGAGAACAATTTGCCCATTTTGCAGAACATTAGCAGTCTCATACCACTTTATTAGCACGAGCATTCAGTTCAAGAACACTTCAAGAACACATTCATTCATTTAAGGTGCAAAACTATCCGTACGTTCCAATTAGACATTTTATTATGTTTGAATATATACATTACTGCTTACATTTGTAGGTTCAATGTATTTGCTGACAGATGTAAATAATAATAAATCTTACGATAGTTCAATGATTAGATCAAAATATAAAAACCATACACTTTTGAGTGCATAATGAATTAAAAGTGAGGAAGGTATTTATAAGTACAACTGTACCATAACAATGAAACTACAATGAAATGTTTAGTAAACTTAACAACCATAAATATTTAAGAAACCAATGTTGTATACTAAACTAAGAAGTTCAGTTACATAAGTGTTCTAATAATAATGAGTACGAGGCGCAATCAACAATAAACATTGATAAATGTTGCAGTATATTTGCAGTCACCCACAGGTATATTTGTTTCCAAATAGTATGTAAATAGCTAACTAACAGTGTATTTCACCTGTGCTGTAAGGATGGTTGTGCACGGTGTATGTCTCCTGTGTAGTAAGGATGGTTGTGTACGGTGTATATCTCCTGTGCTGTAAGGATGGTTGTGCACGGTGTATGTCTCCTGTGTAGTAAGGATGGTTGTGCACGGTGTATGTCTCCTGTGCTGTTAGGATGGTTGTGCACGGTGTATGTCTCCTGTGTAGTAAGGATGGTTGTGCACGGTGTATGTCTCCTGTGCTGTAAGGATGGTTGTGTACGGTGTATGTCTCCTGTGCTGTAAGGATGGTTGTGCACGGTGTATGTCTCCTGTGTAGTAAGGATGGTTGTGCACGGTGTATGTCTCCTGTGTAGTTAGGATGGTTGTGCACGGTGAATGTCTCCTGTGCTGTAAGGATGGTTGTGCACGGTGTATGTCTCCTGTGTAGTAAGGATGGTTGTGCACGGTGTATGTCTCCTGTGCAGTAAGGATGGTTGTGCACGGTGTATGTCTCCTGTGTAGTAAGGATGGTTGTGTACGGTGTATGTCTCCTGTGCTGTAAGGATGGTTGTGCACGGTGTATGTCTCCTGTGTAGTAAGGATGGTTGTACACGGTGTATGTATCCTGTGCTGTAAGGATGGTTGTACACGGTGTATGTCTCCTGTGCAGTAAGGATGGTTGTACACGGTGTATGTATCCTGTGTAGTAGGGATGGTTGTGCACGATGTACGTCTCATGTGCAGTAAGGATGGTTGTGCACGGTGTATTTCACCTGTGGTGTTAGGATGGTTGTGTACGATGTATGTGTCCTGTGCTGTTAGGATGGTTGTGCATGGTGTATGTCTCCTGTGCTGTTAGGATGGTTGTGTATGGTGTATGTCTCATGTGCTGTTAGGATGGTTGTGTACGGTGTATGTCTCATGTTCTGTTAGGATGGTTGTGCATGGTGTATGTCTCCTGTGCTGTTAGGATGGTTGTGTATGGTGTATGTCTCCTGTGCTGTAAGGATGGTTGTGTACGGTGTATGTCTCATGTGCAGTAAGGATGGTTGTGCATGGTGTATGTCTCCTGTGCTGTTAGGATGGTTGTGTACGATGTACGTGTCCTGTGCTGTTAGGATGGTTGTGTACGATGTATGTCTCCTGTGCTGTTAGGATGGTTGTGTACGATGTATGTGTCCTGTGCTGTTAGGATGGTTGTGCACGATATATGTGTCCTGTGCTGTTAGGATGGTTGTGCACGAAGCATGTGTCCTGTGCTGTTAGGATGGTTGTGCACGGTGTATATCTCCTGTGCTGTAAGGATGGTTGTGCACGGTGTATGTCTCCTGTGTAGTAAGGATGGTTGTGCACGGTGTTTGTCTCCTGTGCTGTTAGAATGTTTGTGCACGATGTATGTGTCCTGTGCTGTTAGGATGGTTGTGCACGATGTATGTGTCCTGTGCTGTTAGGATGGTTGTGCACGGTGTATGTCTCCTGTGCTGTTAGGATGGTTTTGCACGATGTATGTGTCCTGTGCTGTTAGGATGGTTGTGTACGGTGTATGTGTACTGTGCTGTAAGGATGGTTGTGCACGGTGTTTGTCTCCTGTGCTGTTAGGATGGTTGTACACGGTGTATGTCTCCTGTGCTGTTAGGATGGTTGTGTACGGTGTATGTGTCCTGTGCTGTTAGGATGGTTGTGCACGGTGTATGTCTCCTGTGCTGTAAGGATGGTTGTGCACGGTGTTTGTCTCCTGTGCTGTTAGGATGGTTGTACACGGTGTATGTCTCCTGTGCTGTTAGGATGGTTGTGTACGGTGTATGTGTCCTGTGCTGTTAGGATGGTTGTGCACGGTGTATGTCTCCTGTGCTGTTAGGATGGTTGTGTACGGTGTATGTGTCCTGTGCTGTTAGGATGGTTGTACACGGTGTATGTCTCCTGTGTTGTTAGAACGGTAGTGCACGTTCAATGTCTCCTGTGATGTTAGAATGGTTGTGCACGTTTGTATGTAGCCTTTCCTCCTCCATTTCTTCACATTTGGATACATATTTATTTTATTGAAACCCTAAGTTTTGTATGTCCTTGTCCAAAATCTATTGATATAATTATCTTTGTAAATAACATATTATTTGTACTGATGTTTAGAACATTTTTATCATATTTCCAGTCGTGACTGGGGTTATTGTCTGGACGATGAACCCTCCAATCCTCGGTTTATATATCCCGTCTTACCACCAGGTACGATGTATGATGCTGATCACCAATGTAGACTCCAATATGGTACAGATGATGCTACTATATGTACAAATGAACAGGTATTTCAAATATCATTCATATTTCTTTTCGACAAGTGATATTTTAAAGTGATTTTGTGCAGTAAAACATCCGTAAACACCAGAAGCTGGTTATTTATAGTTCGATATCCAAGTCAGAGATATTATTGTTTTCATATTTGATCCATCCTGCTTTAGAGGTAAAGTTTGCATACAAAACAGAACACCAGCTTGTCCGTAAAACTATCCTCAACGTGAATGCTTGAAGGACAACGCAGAGTTATATAATTATTATGTATTCATATTTACAAACTTTTATTGTATTAATGCTAAGTGCTGTTTTCTTCATATAATTCGTTTTGGTTGTTACTGAATAGTAATATTCTAAAAATGTTTATTATTATGTATGTCAGATATGATGGAAAAAGCGACTATCCGACTTGTGTAAGGATTGTTGAATAGTTATGATGGGGGTGGTAAATGACACTGGTGGTTTTATTTCAGGATGTGTGTGCGAATCTATGGTGTCGTACAGAGAACAAATGTTCCACTCATCTAGAAGCGGCAGCAGAAGGAACTATATGCGGGGAAAACAAGGTTTGCAATTACATATTCACTCGAAAAATCAAACGAATGTATCAATAGTATATGTAAATTCTATTTTAAACCATCACGTGACAGTTGGGGCATTTAATACCGTCGCTGAAACATTAGTTATCATAGTATTATACCGTCGCTGAAAAATTAGTTATCACAGTTTATACCGTCGCTGAAACATTAGTTGTCATAGTATCATACCGTCGCTGAAACATTAGTTATCATAGTATTATACCGTCGCTGAAACATTAGTTATCATAGTATTATACCGTCGCTGAAACATTAGTTATCATAGTATTATACCGTCGCTGAAACATTAGTTATCATAGTATTATACCGTCGCTGAAACATTAGTTATCATAGTATTATACCGTCGCTGAAACATTAGTTATCATAGTTTATACCGTCGCTGAAACATTAGTTATCATAGTATTATACCGTCGCTGAAACATTAGTTATCATAGTATTATACCGTCGCTGAAACATTAGTTATCATAGTATTATACCGTCGCTGAAACATTAGTTATCATAGTTTATACCGTCGCTGAAACATTAGTTATCATAGTATTATACCGTAACTGAAACTTTAGTTATCATAGTATTATACCGTCACTGAAACATTAGTTATCATAGTATTATACCGTCGCTGAAACATTAGTTATCATAGTATTATACCGTCGCTTAACATTAGTTATCACAGTTTATACCGTCGCTGAAACATAAGTTATCATAGTATCATACCGTCGCTGAAAATTAGTTATCATAGTAGTATACCGTCGCTGAAACATTAGTTATCACAGTTTATACCGTCGCTGAAACATTAGTTATCATAGTATCATACCGTCGCTGAAAATTAGTTATCATCGTAGTATACCGTCGCTGAAACATTAGTTATCACAGTTTATACCGTCGCTGAAACATTAGTTATCATAGTATTATACCGTCGCTGAAACATTAGTTATCATAGTATTATACCGTCACTGAAACATTAGTTATCATAGTATTATACCGTCGCTGAATTTTTAGTTATCATAGTATCATACCGTCGCTGAAACATTAGTTATCATAGTATTATACCGTCGCTGAAACATTAGTTATCATAGTATTATACCGTCACTGAAACATTAGTTATCATAGTATCATACCGTCGCTGAAACATTAGTTATCATAGTATTATACTGTCGCTGAAACATTATTTATCATAGTATCATACCGTCGCTGAAACATTAGTTGTCATAGTATTATACCGTCGCTGAAACATTAGTTATCATAGTATTATACCGTCGCTGAAACATTAGTTATCATAGTATTATACCGTCGCTGAAACATTAGTTATCATAGTATTATACCGTCGCTGAAACATTAGTTATCATAGTATTATACCGTCGCTGAAACATTAGTTATCATAGTATTATACCGTCGCTGAAACATTAGTTATCATAGTATTATACCGTCGCTGAAACATTAGTTATCATAGTATTATACCGTCGCTGAAACATTAGTTATCATAGTATTATACCGTCGCTGAAACATTAGTTATCATAGTATTATACCGTCGCTGAAATATTAGTTATCATAGTATTATACCGTCGCTGAAACATTAGTTATCATAGTATTATACCGTCGCTGAAACATTAGTTATCATAGTATTATACCGTCGCTGAAACATTAGTTATCATAGTATTATACCGTCGCTGAAACATTAGTTATCATAGTATTATACCGTCGCTGAAACATTAGTTATCATAGTATTATCCCGTTGACGTTTTAAAATAGGAGAATGACACTGCTTTCAACGTTGCTAGTTTTAAACTATAAATAGATTAAATAAAAGCAAAATACAAATATGTTGTCACATTAACTAATACTTGTAAATTATCTTATTTTAGTGGTGCTTTGATGGAAAATGTGTAAAAATTGGTGAGCGACCTGAAGCCATCAATGGTGAATGGGGAGAGTGGACGTCCTGGACAGAGTGTACACGGTCTTGTGGTGGCGGGGTCTCAAACTCGCAGAGACATTGTGACAATCCAGCGTTAGTATATCACTATGTTGATTGGCATTTGACATTACACTCGTTACTAATCTTAACTTACTCAATTCATAATAATGGACATACTACAATGAACATACAAGTTGCAGATGAGGGACTTTTAAATGTAGTTTACAGCAGATGAGGGACTTTTAAATGTAGTTTACAGCAGATGAGGGACTTTTAAATGTAGTTTACAGCAGATGAGGGACTTTTAAATGTAGTTTACAGCAGATGAGGGACTTTTAAATGTAGTTTACAGCAGATGAGGGACTTTTAAATGTAGTTTACAGCAGATGAGGGACTTTTAAATGTAGTTTACAGCAGATGAGGGACTTTTAAATGTAGTTTACAGCAGATCTTCCAGCTCTAACACTCCAGGGCAACACGGTGACCCTTTGTGAGATTCCACTTATTTTTGAGATAGTGATGATATAGAATGGTAAATAAATCGTACTAAATGTTTATGACTGGAAACTTTATAGTGTTTCGGAAGAGATACTGTTACACAAGAGAGGGCCAGCTCTGTAGAGGATGCACAGTGTGTAATGTTTCCTTTACATGGTTTTGTAAATTAGATGTATATTATATTTATTATCTGTTTATTACATACAAATTATGGTAGAAACTATTCCTTTATAAGCAACATTGAGTGTGTTTTGTCTATTTCAGCCCGTCTCATGGTGGTAAATATTGTCTGGGTGAGAGGAAGAGGTATAGGATATGTAATACTGAGGTAGGAAATAGTCATCATTATACGATTATATTATATCAGGGTGATGATTGTGATTTATTATTTCTACATACTACACAGATATAACACTTTTTAACTGTCTGTCCTCTATATAATAATCTAAGGACACTAACATTCCATGATATAATATCTACACATGAATATTTTGATATGAATGCCAGTGGTAAACTTGTTTTTCTCATTAATAATTGCCAAAATAAAGTCATACACTTTTTAATAAAAGCATACCTCTTAAGACGACCATTAATTTGTTTTGACTCTATATAAAATACTTAAGCTGTGCATCTGTTTATCGCATTTTGATTCCGTTATAATTTTGTGATCTCATAGACATGTTTTGCTTTAAATTTGCATAATTATTTATACTCCATGTTTTCGATCCATATTTTAGATGACATATAGGTCCAATGGGCCGGTGTCTATTGCTATATTTTAGATGACATATAGGTCCAATGGGCCGGGTGTCTATTGCTATATTTTAGATGACATATAGGTCCAATGGGCCGGGTGTCTATTGCTATATTTTAGATGACATATAGGTCCAATGGGCCGGTGTCTATTGCTATATTTTAGATGACATATAGGTCCAATTGGCCGGGTGTCTATTGCTATATTTTAGATGACATATAGGTCCAATGGGCCGGTGTCTATTGCTATATTTTAGATGACATATAGGCCCAATGGGCCGGGTGTCTATTGCTATATTTTAGATGACATATAGGTCCAATGGGCCGGGTGTCTATTGCTATATTATTATATTTGTATATGTAAATACTTTGTACACATATCCCTATAATAAACAATTTTCTTGCATACTTACTTACATAATTATTGTAGTCGAATCATTAGCGATCAACAAACTGGCTCACTGCGAAAAACTACGCTAAACCAAATCTTCGTTATATGTTGCTAAAGTAAATGTTCGTTTGTCAATTATCAAAATATTTTCAATTTGCAATCACAAACTTTATGTGATATTTTCAAAACTATGTCAGTGTTCTAACTTATTTTGTAATAAATAAGACACATTTAAGACTCATTGACGTGGATTTATGGCCGCGAAGAAACTGTTTTACAGCAAAAGAAAACGTGACAAATATACCATGCACAGATTTAATACCGCGAAGAAACTGTTTTACAGCAAAAGAAAACGTGACAAATATACCATGCACAGATTTAATACCGCGAAGAAACTGTTTTACAGCAAAAGAAAACGTGACAAATATACCATGCACAGATTTAATACCGCGAAGAAACTGTTTTACAGCAAAAGAAAACGTGACAAATATACCATGCACAGATTTAATACCGCGAAGAAACTGTTTTACAGCAAAAGAAAAAACGTGACAAATATACCATGCACAGATTTAATACCGCGAAGAAACTGTTTTACAGCAAAAGAAAACGTGACAAATATACCATGCACAGATTTAATACCGCGAAGAAACTGTTTTACAGCAAAAGAAAACGTGACAAATATACCATGCACAGATTTAATACAAGATTCGTTCATTAAAAGTTTCTGTTTTGACGTTCTTTAATAAGATTAAAACATACGATGTCTGGGAATGAAAGTGAATGCTTTAACTTATCACCATTAAACTGCATGCTTATATTTGGGGCCAGACAAAAGTGCACGCTGTTTTAATGTTTGCATCAACTATTTTAAAGCATTTTCTATTTTTAATGTGTTTTTTTGCGAACCAGAACATTCGGATATAAATTCTTTTAGCTAAGTACTAAATTTTCGTTAAATTGTGTATGGGTAGTTTTATATACATACTGAATGTATCATTTTGATGGCATTACTCGTCGTTGTTCTAATTGCACATGCTGATCATGAAGTGACTATTAGTTATGTAATCAACACAGTAAGAGTTTCTCAAGTGTATAACTGAGCCTGCGTACAGAAACAATTAGTGCTCGTTGTGAGTTAAGTGGCGATACTTATGGACTTTAACGATAAGGCTTGTAAAATGTGAGGTAATTTACCGAATTTATTACATACTTTCTGATACTATATCGGTCGTATCATGTAAAACATTTAGAAGGTCGTAACAACTGCGTTATCAAGTGTATTGGCAGGACACAGAATAGGAAAGTATGTAGATAAAAAGTGTGTGAAAGCAATTTATAAATAAAAAACTACGATATGAATGTAGCAGTGACGTAATAAACGTGCAAAGTTTGCAAAAAATGAAAGTTATTAAGATAGTATAAACAGGATCATAAGAGAATAATTATTGTACCCTATAGCCATTGCAATATCACTGAACTTGCAATATAACAACAATGAGCATTACGCTGCTTAGTGTGTCGTCTGTATGGATACCATTGTCCCACCAATATCACTGAACTTGCAATATAACAACAATGAGCATTACGCTGCTTAGTGTGTCGTCTGTATGGATACCATTGTCCCACCAATATCACTGAACTTGCAATATAACAACAATGAGCATTACGCTGCTTAGTGTGTCGTCTGTATGGATACCATTGTCCCACCAATATCACTGAACTTGCAATATAACAACAATGAGCATTACGCTGCTTAGTGTGTCGTCTGTATGGATACCATTGTCCCACCAATATCACTGAACTTGCAATATAACAACAATGAGCATTACGCTGCTTAGTGTGTCGTCTGTATGGATACCATTGACCCACCAATAGCTCTAATTTGTCATAAATAGCATTCTTAAACATAAAATAAAGTAGGACCATCTCCCTTGGCCGAGTGGTGAAGGCATCCGCCTTGGGAGCGGGAGATCGAAGGTTTCGAATCCTGGTAAGAGTCCATTCGGATATGGCCGGTTGTTTAGCCGCCAGCTAGTTAAAAATGGTTACCGCGTGCATACTTGATGGTGCCTGTCATTTACAGGATAAAAATCGGGAAGTAAATGTGCCCAGAAAGTAAGTGTCTCATAAGTCAGATATGGCTGGCCCTTTAAGTAGGGTTGACACTATATTAAATTATTACTTTAAGTGTTGAATATATAACATGAAAAAAACACAATTATGTTAAGTACAGTTTCAGTTTAGAGACAACATTGATAAATATCATAAAACTTAATTTGAAGTTCAATTAAAAAAATGTTTCTGAAATTCTATTTTGTATATGATATCTTCTTCAGATAGATCAAGCTAGCTTTACTGCAATGTCGGTTATCAACAATGACTAACAACTTGCCCCCTCTGATACCCTATACTGTAGATGTCGTGTTGTATTGTTCAATACCGTAATTGTTGATTTATACATTATGTTTTCCGATATAACAATTTTCTACGATGATATGTGCACGTATCATGTTATGCCTATTTTAGATATAACGATTGACATTGCACCTGGTTTTGTATTTCTATTCAATAATTAAGTCGCGTGTGTAAGGTATCAAAGGGTTTATCATGTTAGGCTTGTGCTGTTATTTCGATCTTACAATACGGCTAATTGAAATATATAATTGCATCGTGAAACTAGACGGTTCATTATCTCAATGTGGTACGATCACTGATATAAAATGTTCGGGATTAATCGGTATCTGAACTCGAATTCATAAGCATTACTTTGATATATTCCATCTGTTTGTCTATAAACATTCACACTTACAGTATACAAACAATGTTCCTTATATGACACTGATATACACATTATAAACATTCACACTTACAGTATACAAACAATGTTCCTTATATGACACTGATATACACATTGTAAACATTCACACTTACAGTATACAAGCAATGTATCTTATATGACACTGATATACACATTGTAAACATTCACACTTACAGTATACAAACAATGTATGTTATATGACACTGATATACACATTGTAAACATTCACACTTACAGTATACAAACAATGTATCTTATATGACACTGATATACACATTGTAAACATTCACACTTACAGTGTACAAACAATGTTCCTTATATGACACTGATATACACATTGTAAACATTCACACTTACAGTATACAAACAATGTATCTTATATGACACTGATATACACATTGTAAACATTCACACTTACAGTATACAAACAATGTATCTTATATGACACTGATATACACATTGTAAACATTCACACTTACAGTATACAAACAATGTATCTTATATGACACTGATATACACATTGTAAACATTCGTATTTAAAGTAACTATTTCGACACGGAGCGCCAAATCAACGCTTTGAGATATTTTACTTGTCGGGAAAATGGTGGATGCAGTAAAACGTCAATAATACGACCAACCTGGGGACACTTGATAACTGGTATTCTTATTGAGATGGTCTTGATATTGAGGTTGGATAAAGAGCACAGCGTTGCAAATACGTAGAATTGAAAATAATGTTCTTAATTTTGAGGTGGTCTTATTATTGAGGAGGACTTTAAGTGAGATTTTATTGTACATGCAAACGTTCGAGTATTGTAGTTTGGTCGCTAAACATTTATTTCTTTTCCTCGTTTCATTTGTTTGAAAGTATTATTTTATAATGAACTAATATAAACCAAAGCGATACGTTGTGATATACACTTAGTAATAAATGCAAAACAAAGCATTGTATGGCCTGGTCGACACAATAGTTCTCTTGTCACATGCAATATTAATAGTTGACATCATTGGTCATTTAATTACAAATGTAGTATGTTGCTTATTTCAGGAGTGTGAGAACTCGGACGTCACATTTAACCAGAAACAATGTGGAGAATTCAACTTCATTCCATATAAGAATCGTCTGTATGAATGGGAACACGTACCTACATCAGGTAATGCTGAACCTGTTACACGATAAAACCATTCTTAAAAGCATCATTTATACAATTTAGTCTCCAGGCCCCATGTTCACAAAGGATCAACTGATCTGGATCAATTTGATTCCGAAAATTTATTTTCCATTTTCTTAAAGCTATTGAATACTTATACGGTACTTCTCACGGAAAACACAAAAATACCACAATATCTTCTAAGTAACTTCATAATATATCTAAAGCTTTACCTTTTTGTTGAGAAATTCACAAATTATTATTTTAGAACGAAGCTGCTTAACAACAAATGCTGATCAGCTATCAAGAACCTGTCAATAACCATCTTGTTCTAAGCACATATGATCTGAATGCAAAGTTCTCAGAAATTTGCCAAATGTTCATATATATCGCACTGTGTTGAAAGATTTAACTTTGTATAATAATTTTATGGTCATTTGAAAAAAGTATATGTGATCCTGATCCTGATCCTGAAAACTAATTCTATAATATTATAACAATACCATACGATACACAGTGTCATTCACAGTACATTATGTAAAACTTGCATCATAAATAGTAATCACAACATAAGTTTTATTCCACGCTGAAGTCTTAAATGTAGTTTTCACATACAGTGTCAAGGACACAATGTCAAGGTATTTCTATAAGGTTCCATCGGAATTATAGTTTCATTGTACAATAAAAGTTAACGGATGCATAATATATTCACAGTATGTTCTCAGATGTTTATCAGGCATTTAACAGGAAATTTAGGACTTACATATAGGTTATATCCGAATTCCATTACAATATGGAATACTTAATCTCGTCAAACAATTTTTTTATCAAGGTATAGTGATCGTCGAAAAAAAAACACTTTCGTATAATTGCTACTGACATCAAAACCTACATCATACATCATCAAAACATACATCATCAAAACATACATCATACATCATCAAAACATACATTATACATCATCAAAACATACGTCATACATCATCAAAACATACATCATACATCATCAAAACATACGTCATACATCATCAAAACATACGTCATACATCATCAAAACATACATCATCAAAACATACATCATCAAAACATACATCATACATCATACATCATACATCATACATCATACATCATACATCATACATCATACATCATACATCATACATCATACA
Organism: Mactromeris polynyma; assembly: GCA_032209605.1. Lineage (NCBI taxonomy): Eukaryota > Metazoa > Mollusca > Bivalvia > Venerida > Mactridae > Mactromeris > Mactromeris polynyma. The sequence goes on along the minus strand of JASFXZ010000034.1, from coordinate 4,241,414 downwards.
TCATCAAAACTTACATCATCAAAACATACATCATACATCATACATCATACATCATACATCATACATCATACATCATACATCATACATCATACATCATACATCATACATCATACATCATACATCATACATCATACATCATACATCATACATCATACATCATACATCGTCAAAACATACATCACCAAAACATACATCATGCATCATCAAAACATAAGTCATACATCATCAAAACATACGTCATACATCATCAAAACATAAGTCATACATCATCAAAACATAAGTCATACATCATCAAAACATACATCATACATCATACATATTACATCGTCAAAACATACATCACCAAAACATACATCATGCATCATCAAAACATAAGTCATACATCATCAAAACATACATCATACATCATCAAAACATAAGTCATACATCATCAAAACATAAGTCATACATCATCAAAACATACATCATACATTATCAAAACATAAGTCATACATCATCAAAACATAAGTCATACATCATCAAAACATAAGTCATACATCATCAAAACATAAGTCATACATCATCAAAACATACGTCATACATCATCAAAACATACATCAAACATCATCAAAACATACATCATACATCATACATCATACATCATCAAAACATAAGTCATACATCATCAAAACATACGTCATACATCATCAAAACATACATCAAACATCATCAAAACATACATCATACATCATACATCTTACATCGTCAAAACATACATCACCAAAACATACATCATGCATCATCAAAACATACAGTATGCATCATCAAAACATACATCAAACATCATCAAAACATACATCATACATCATCAAAACATACATCATACATCATACATCATACATCATACATCATACATCATACATCATACATCATACATCATACATCATACATCATACATCATACATCATACATCATACATCATACATCATACATCATACATCTTACATCTTACATCTTTCATCTTACATCGTCAAAACATAAGTCATACATTATCAAAACATAAGTCATACATCATCAAAACATACATCATACATCATCAAAACATAAGTCATACATCATCAAAACATAAGTCATACATCATCAAAACATAAGTCATACATCATCAAAACATAAGTCATACATCATCAAAACATACGTCATACATCATCAAAACATACATCATACATCATCAAACATAAGTCATACATCATCAAAACATAAGTCATACATCATCAAAACATAAGTCATACATCATCAAAACATAAGTCATACATCATCAAAACATACGTCATACATCATCAAAACATACATCATACATAATACATCATCAAAACATAAGTCATACATCATCAAAACATACGTCATACATCATCAAAACATACATCATACATCATACATCATACATCATACATCATACATCATACATCATCAAAACATACATCATACATCATACATCATACATCATACATCATACATCATACATCATACATCATACATCATACATCATACATCATACATCATACATCATACATCATACATCATACATCATACATCATACATCATACATCATACATCATACATCATACATCATCAAAACATACATCATCAAAACATACATCATACATCATCAAAACATACATCATACATAATACATCATCAAAACATACATCAAACATCATCAAAACATACATCATACATCATCAAAACATACATCATACATCATACATCATACATCATACATCATACATCATACATCATACATCATACATCATACATCATACATCATACATCATACATCATACATCATACATCATACATCATACATCATACATCATACATCATACATCATACATCATACATCATACATCATACATCATACATCATACATCATACATCATACAACATACATCATACATCATACATCATACATCATACATCATACATCATACATCATACATCATACATCATACATCATACATCATACATCTTACATCGTCAAAACATACATCACCAAAACATACATCATGCATCATCAAAACATACATCAAACATCATCAAAACATACGTCATACATCATCAAAACATACATCATACATCATACATCATACATCATACATCATACATCATACATCATACATCATACATCATACATCATACATCATACATCATACATCATACATCATACATCATACATCATACATCATACATCATACATCATACATCATACATCATACATCAAACATCAAACATCATACATCATACATCATACATCATACATCATACATCATACATCATCAAAACATACATCATACATCATCAAAACATACATCATACATCATCAAAAAAATACATCATACATCTTACATCGTCAAAACATACATCACCAAAACATACATCATGCATCATCAAAACATACAGTATGCATCATCAAAACATACATCATACATCATACATCATCAAAACATACATCATCAAATCATACATCATACATCATACATCATACATCATACATCATACATCATACATCATACATCATACATCATACATCATACATCATACATCTTACATCGTCAAAACATACATCACCAAAACATACATCATGCATCATCAAAACATACATCAAACATCATCAAAACATACGTCATACATCATACATCATACATCATACATCATACATCATACATCATACATCATACATCATACATCATACATCATACATCATCAAAACATACATCATACATCATCAAAACATACATCATACATCATACATCATACATCATACATCATCAAAACATACGTCATATATCATCAAAACATACATCATACATCATCAAAACATACATCATACATAATACATCATCAAAACATAAGTCATACATCATCAAAACATACGTCATACATCATCAAAACATACATCATACATCATACATCATACATCATACATCATACATCATACATCATACATCATACATCATACATCATACATCATACATCATACATCATACATCATACATCATACATCATACATCATACATCATACATCATACATCTTACATCGTCAAAACATACATCACCAAAACATACATCATGCATCATCAAAACATACATCAAACATCATCAAAACATAAGTCATACATCATCAAAACATAAGTCATACATCATCAAAACATAAGTCATACATCATCAAAACATACGTCATACATCATCAAAACATACATCATACATCATCAAACATAAGTCATACATCATCAAAACATAAGTCATACATCATCAAAACATAAGTCATACATCATCAAAACATAAGTCATACATCATCAAAACATACGTCATACATCATCAAAACATACATCATACATCATCAAACATAAGTCATACATCATCAAAACATAAGTCATACATCATCAAAACATAAGTCATACATCATCAAAACATAAGTCATACATCATCAAAACATACGTCATACATCATCAAAACATACATCATACATAATACATCATCAAAACATAAGTCATACATCATCAAAACATACGTCATACATCATCAAAACATACATCATACATCATACATCATACATCATACATCATACATCATACATCATACATCATCAAAACATACATCATACATCATACATCATACATCATACATCATACATCATACATCATACATCATACATCATACATCATACATCATACATCATACATCATACATCATACATCATACATCATACATCATACATCATCAAAACATACATCATCAAAACATACATCATACATCATCAAAACATACATCATACATAATACATCATCAAAACATACATCAAACATCATCAAAACATACATCATACATCATCAAAACATACATCATACATCATACATCATACATCATACATCATACATCATACATCATACATCATACATCATACATCATACATCATACATCATACATCATACATCATACATCATACATCATACATCATACATCATACAACATACATCATACATCATACATCATACATCATACATCATACATCATACATCATACATCATACATCATACATCTTACATCGTCAAAACATACATCACCAAAACATACATCATGCATCATCAAAACATACATCAAACATCATCAAAACATACGTCATACATCATCAAAACATACATCATACATCATACATCATACATCATACATCATACATCATACATCATACATCATACATCATACATCATACATCATACATCATACATCATACATCATACATCATACATCATACATCATACATCATACATCATACATCATACATCATACATCATACATCATACATCATACATCAAACATCAAACATCATACATCATACATCATACATCATACATCATACATCATACATCATCAAAACATACATCATACATCATCAAAACATACATCATACATCATCAAAAAAATACATCATACATCTTACATCGTCAAAACATACATCACCAAAACATACATCATGCATCATCAAAACATACAGTATGCATCATCAAAACATACATCATACATCATACATCATCAAAACATACATCATCAAATCATACATCATACATCATACATCATACATCATACATCATACATCATACATCATACATCATACATCATACATCATACATCTTACATCGTCAAAACATACATCACCAAAACATACATCATGCATCATCAAAACATACATCAAACATCATCAAAACATACGTCATACATCATACATCATACATCATACATCATACATCATACATCATACATCATACATCATACATCATACATCATACATCATACATCATACATCATCAAAACATACATCATACATCATCAAAACATACATCATACATCATACATCATACATCATACATCATCAAAACATACGTCATATATCATCAAAACATACATCATACATCATCAAAACATACATCATACATAATACATCATCAAAACATAAGTCATACATCATCAAAACATACGTCATACATCATCAAAACATACATCATACATCATACATCATACATCATACATCATACATCATACATCATACATCATACATCATACATCATACATCATACATCATACATCATACATCATACATCATACATCATACATCATACATCATACATCATACATCATACATCTTACATCGTCAAAACATACATCACCAAAACATACATCATGCATCATCAAAACATACATCAAACATCATCAAAACATACGTCATACATCATCAAAACATACATCATACATCATACATCATACATCATCAAAACATACATCATCAAATCATACATCATACATCATACATCATACATCATACATCATACATCATACATCTAACATCGTCAAAACATACATCACCAAAACATACATCATGCATCATCAAAACATACATCAAACATCATCAAAACATACGTCATACATCATACATCATACATCATACATCATACATCATACATCATACATCATACATCATACATCATACATCATACATCATACATCATACGTCATACGTCATACATCATACATCATACATCATACATCATCAAAACATACATCATACATCATCAAAACATACATCATACATCATCAAAACATACATCATACATCATCAAAACATACATCATACATCTTACATCGTCAAAACATACATCATACATCATACATCATACATCATACATCATACATCATACATCATACATCATACATCATACATCATACATCATACATCATCAAAACATACATCATACATCATACATCATACATCATACATCATACATCATACATCTTACATCGTCAAAACATACATCACCAAAACATTCATCATGCATCATCAAAACATACAGTATCTATCATCAAAACATACATCATACATCATCAAAACATACATCATCAAAACATACATCATCAAAACATACATCATCAAATCATACATCATCAAAACATACATCATCAAATCATACATCATACATCATACATCATACATCATACATCATACATCATACATCATACATCATACATCATACATCATACATCATACATCATACATCTTACATCGTCAAAATATACATCACCAAAACATACATCATGCATCATCAAAACATACAGTATGCATCATCAAAACATACATCAAACATCATCAAAACATACATCATACATCATCAAAACATACATCATACATCATACATCATACATCATCAAAACATACATTATCAAAACATACATCATACATCACCAAAACATCCATCATACATCATACATCATACATCATACATCATACATCACCAAAACATACATCATACATCATACATCATACATCATACATCATCAAAACATACATCATACATCATACATCATACATCATACATCATACATCATACATCATACATCATACATCATACATCACCAAAACATACATCATACATCACCAAAACATACATCATACATCACCAAAACATACATCATGCATCATCAAAACATACATCACCAAAACATACATCATACATCATCAAAACATACATCATACATCATCAAAACATACATCACCAAAACATACATCATACATCATCAAAACATACATCACCAAAACATACATCACCAAAACATACATCATACATCATCAAAACATACATCACCAAAACATACATCACCAAAACATACATCACCAAAACATACATCATACATCATCAAAACATACATCACCAAAACATACATCATACATCATCAAACTATACATCACCAAAACATACATCATACATCACCAAAACATACATCATACATCATCAAAACATACATCACCAAAACATACATCATACATCTTCAAAACATACATCATGCATCATCAAAACATACATCATCAAAACATACATCATGCATCATCAAAACATCCATCATACATCACCAAAACATACATCATACATCATCAAAACATACATCATACATCACCAAAACATACATCATACATCACCAAAACATACATCATGCTTCATCAAAACATACATCACCAAAACATACATCATACATCATCAAAACATACATCACCAAAACATACATCATACATCTTCAAAACATACATCATGCATCATCAAAACATACATCATCAAAACATACATCATGCATCATCAAAACATCCATCATACATCATACATCATCAAAACATACATCACCAAAACATACATCATACATCACCAAAACATACATCATCAAAACATACATCATACATCATCAAAACATACATCATCAAAACATACATCATACATCATACATCATCAAAACATACATCATCAAAACATACATCATGCTTCATCAAAACATCCATCATACATCATACATCATCAAAACATACATCACCAAAACATACATCATACATCACCAAAACATACATCATCAAAACATACATCATACATCATCAAAACATACATCACCAAAACATACATCATACATCACCAAAACATACATCATACATCATCAAAACATACATCATACATCATCAAAACATACATCACCAAAACATACATCATACATCACCAAAACTTACATCAGCAAAACATACATCATACATCATCAAAACATACATCATACATCATCAAAACATACATCACCAAAACATACATCATACATCACCAAAACATACATCATACATCATCAAAACATACATCATACATCATCAAAACATACATCACCAAAACATACATCATACATCACCAAAACTTACATCAGCAAAACATACATCATACATCACCAAAACTTACATCATACACAGACCCATCATTACATGAAATTGTAATGGAAATTATTTTCACTCATTCAACATTAAAATTTGTTCCATCGATCCATCGCTGCACTAAATGTTAATGTAATTAAGCGATTTAAAAGCTTTTGTATTGTCATTCTCAACCCCTTTAGAGTGCACACATTAAAGGTTATTAAAACACCTGGCTAACATTGCAATTATTCATGTAGTTTGTGTGAAGTATGTTGTGGTATATATTTCAGACACGCCCTGCCAACTACATTGTAAGCCAAAACATCATTTCTTTTCCGTGTTGTTAAAGGATATCGTTACTGATGGTACCCCATGTACGCCTGGAACCAGAAATATGTGTTTGAGTGGAAGATGTAGGGTAAGATTCTATATATTGTCATCAAAAGCACAGTCATACTATTAGAAATACCTCGATTTTAATTAAAGCTATCAACACTTCCAAAGCACTTTTTGTAAAAAGGAACCAAAAGTAATCAACGCTGTATATCAGTGATTTCACAGAAAGGAATAACGACAGGCGCTACCGGGATTCGAACCCGGGTCTACGGATTGCCGGTCCGTTATGCTAACCACTTCACCACCGTAACCAGACCGGAAACAGACCGTAACCAGACCGGAAACAGACCGTAACCAGACCGTAAACAGACCGTAAACAGACCGTATTCAGACCGGAAACAGACCGAAAACAGACAGTAACCAGACCGTAACCAGACCGGAAACAGACCGGAAACAGACCGAAAACAGACAGTAACCAGACCGAAAACAGATCGTAACCAGACCGGAAACAGACAGTAACCAGACCGAAAACAGATCGTAACCAGACCGGAAACAGACCGGAAACAGACCGGAAACAGACACTGTCGACATTTCTGGGTTGTATTCAATAGACATTCCTTAATTAAACGCTGGTAGTACATTTACTTTAACAAATAAGTTCGCTCACGAATCTCAACGTAAATTCACCCCTGAAGTATACTTATCTTTGATTTCCACTCCATATATGTCTGATATTCAAAACCTGTCGCAACATTTCGTACATTATTATTTGTGTCCATTGCAGTTCCGTTATTCTTGCCCGTGGGTGATATCTGACAATAAAGTATTATAAGGCTCTTAAAACCGAAACTTTTTTTAATTTATATCACTTTATAAAATGTCCAATTCAAAGACATAATCGAAGATAACAATAAATAAATATTTATATAACTTATAAGTATTTATTTATTGTTATCTTCGATTATGTCTTTGAATTGGACATTTTATAAAGTGATATAAATTAAAAAAAGTTTCGGTATAGTATATTAATTGTAGCTTGTTGGTTGTGACTACGTGATCGATTCTAAAGCACGTGAGGATAGATGTGGTGTATGTCATGGTGACGGGACGACGTGTACAACAATCAAATCGCAATTCAATGAATCCCAAGGCTTAGGTACGTTCATCAAAACCGGAAAGGTTTTATCCCCAACTCTATAAATAGTACGGTCTCTCATAAGCAGCCGTCTCTTTAGCAACATCCTCTTTTTAACAACCGTATCATTTTCATGTGGTAGAAATTTGCTCTCAATTTAACCTGGCTAGAACAACAACCTCTCAACAACAGGTAAAGGGTGTTTGCTCTGTATGTGATTATAAAATATGTAGCATTAAATAAAATGTAACGTATTTAATTTCTTGTTTTTAATATTGAAGTAATTGGTACATTATTTGAGTTTCTGTCACTTTTATGTACTGTTTTAGGTTATGTGGAAGCCACAATAATACCCAAAGGTGCACGTAATATCCGTGTAGAGGAAGTTGCCGCAGCAAGTAATTTCCTCGCGCTACAGGATTCTGACGGTGAGAATTCCTTTGTGTACATGTGTCTTACTGTCGCCTACCAAGGGAGACAACTCTAAAATAAGGTTTCTCTTATTCGGCAGTAGCTATTTCCCTTCGTTAAATGTAATCTGATTGTATTTTTGTGTATTGCTGAATACAATTTCGCCCAAGTCATTGACCATCTCCTCATATCTAAGATTTAAACTACACTCAGACATATTTCTAATTGGTCATCCCCCATTTCTGAATTTTATAATTTTGATAGAAATCTTAACAGGTCGACTTTTTTGTACAATCATGTGTGAATTATCGATTTCAAAGCATCATGGCATGGATAAGAATGAAGTGAAACAAAGAAGTCAATTTGTATTTCTCTGTATTTAATTTGAAAAGTAACATAAACATGACCAATTAGAAAAGCAGTTGAGTGTTTAAATAGAGTAGAAATGCTATATTTTGCACCATTTATGACAGGGAAATACATATTGAATGGTAACTGGTTTATACAATGGAGCGGAGATTACAAAGCTGCAGGTACTACGGTACAGTACACCAGAGAGGGGAACAAGGAGTCTGTGGTGTCATCTGGTCCTTTGAAGGAACCTCTACATGTTATGGTAAGCTCTGATTTATTGTGTTGTGTGTGGTCAATATGCGCGTTGAATATATTTCTGGATATGTTCTCAATGTGTTCTGCCCTGCGTTCAGTTACGATTAACAGTTGCGAACGGTTTGTTTTGTATCCCTGGCTCACCGTATCACATTGCCTGCCAATGGGGAACCAAATTGCAAAACGTTACGAAACGTTACGAAACGATAGCCTCAAATACCTTTACTGAGCTGGTTACATTATCAATGGCATCGAATCAAGTATGACGAAATGTAAAACTTAGTCTGGTCATGAATTAGTAAGCGTAATATATTTTCTCACAAACTATTAGTCATTTGATGAAAAGAAACAAACAATAGATAACACAATTGTCATGTTATCAGTTGACCGTTTGATTTGCATATTGAATAAACTAAACGTTTTCTTTAAACATGTCGTTTAGTCATAGTAATTGTGATTTAAACATGTCGTTTAGTCATAGTGTGATTTAAACTCTACATAGATTAGCAAGTGTCTTAAAATAAACATAGACCCTACGTATTGATTACGTTAATACAATATTTAGACAACCTTAGAACTTCAAGTAAGCTGTGTGGTATTTATTGATTTGTTCATGTATCTGTCGTATTGCAGTTACTGTTGCAATCATCTAACCCTGGTGTACAATTCGAGTACACCGTGCCGAAGGATAACGTATCAGAACCTCGACAACCAGTCTTCCAATGGTCTAACCAACCATGGACACATTGTACGGCATCCTGCGGTGGAGGTATATATAAGCGCTACTTTGGCATGTCCAACCTCTTCTGGAAATGACTTCATTTCAAGAAAACGCAACATGTGGTATCAATATCTGCAAGCAGGAAACAATATTTACTCCATATGGTCACTTCGTTTTCATATTGCTATATGGGACAAATATTGCTTACTGTCAATTCATGGTGAGTGACGTCACATGCGTCGTATTCTGGAAATAACGTCACTTAAAGATGAGGTTGGAAATCGTCCTGCGGCGCTCATATTATGTTGATGTATAAACTTACCTAATTGAGATATACTATAAGGGTAGTTGTAAACAGCAATGACTCTACTGTTTAACATGGAGATAAATACTCTCAATGATTAACCGTATAAAAACATACTACGCGCAGGGATTTTAGAAGGAACATTCAAAAAGACTAGAACGGTACAACAATCCAGGTCCCGTATTCACAAACGTTTTTAGACGGACTCTCAGACTCAGACGGATAAATTTTTATCTGAATATTTCTAGTTATTACACTATTCCCATGCTTTATCAAAATACATTGTGTAACAATAACGTCGGAACAAAATGAAAATTTACCATTTTAAAGTCTAAGTCTGAGATTCAAATTTAAAACGTTTGTGAATACTGGCCCAGGTGTTATATCGTCCCTGATACATAATAGTCTTTATTTGATAGTGTGTAATTATAATGATCCATAGGGAATGTCACAACACAGTACGTTCTTATAATGATCCATAGGGAATGTCACAACACAGGACGTCCTTATAATGATACATAGGGAATGTCACAACACAAGACATTCTTATAATGATCCATAGGGAATGTCACAACACAGGACGTCCTTATAATGATCCATAGGGAATGTCACAACACAGGACGTCCTTATAATGATCCATAGGGAATGTCACAACACAGGACGTCCTTATAATGATACATAGGGAATGTCACAACACAAGACATTCTTATAATGATCCATAGGGAATGTCACAACACAGGACATTCTTATAATGATCCCTAGTTAAAGTGTGTGCCTTATAAATAACACTGGTCTTTACAAGATATAAAATGAAGAGAAATGTAGGAACACAACAGACTTGTATAGATCTTAAATATTTTCACTTTCTCATTTGTCTATATCAGACCTTGATGAACGTCCCTACTTTTCTATACCATCCAGCCCAAGATACTTGCAAAGATGTCAAGTTTCCATTTTAAGCTCATCATTCAATTATGGGTAAAATTACATTAATTCTTAATTTCGAGACTATAAACGGAAACAACAAAATTGATCAGTCCGTCGTATTTAACATCAACCATCATTCATATCGTATAAAACAGTGTATTTCTGTGTGCAGGAAGTCAGAGGTCAGAGGTTATATGCACCGAACTGGAAGCCGGAGTGGTTGATGACAAATATTGCAACGTTTCTTCGATACCGGATGATATTCAACGTGTCTGTAATGAACATCTTTGTCCTGCAAGGTATTTATCTTACTGTTTATTTCTATGTATTTATCATTTATTTCTTCATTCGTTTTTATATGATTTATGTCCGTTGTATGACTTAACTTAACTTAACTTAGCATAAAGACGAACATAGAAGTAATGCACGAAAGTAGACATGAGACGATAAAACACACAATCCGTGGTTTCCTATATGTGTCCTCTCTTCAGAACGTCATGTTATGCCCCCATCACACTATGCCACGTTCCCACTACGTCCTCATAAATCTGGCAGGACGCAGTCAGAACTTGGTCAACGTAGAAGGAACGCATTAGACACCGATAAGGACGTGGTATGGTCTTCATGGACGTGAAGGACGTGAGCGGACTTTGAACATGTTAAAAAAAACGTAGTGAGGACGTGGTCGAATCAGGACGTAGTAAGAACTTAATAAGAACGTATTAACGACGGCATGGACGTAGTGACGGCGTAACTAAAACCTAGTGGGAACTTGATTGACGTAGTGCAAGCGTGGTATGGACGGGAAATATTGAATGGCGTTCTCATCGCGTTGTCTCTAGGTTGTCATTGCGTTCTTGCTACGTTCTTGCTACGTCAATGGAGTTCTCACTACAACCTCTCCACGCTTTTACTTCGACTATGGTACGTTCGTGCCACGTTGTAGAAGACCTCATTCGGTTGTTGATACGTTCTTTCGGTGCTTAACACGTCTTAGACACGTTTGTTTCAGGTTCTTACCACGTCCTGTCAGGTTCTGAACAGTGATCATGTATAAATACGGGATTCAACTATAACTTCATTGTATACCAACACTAAAAATAGGCCAGTTATAAATAGAACACGGTAATTCCATCTCGATCACATTCGCAAATAAATTCAAGTCATAAGAACGTAATGAGGACGTGATACGCACTTGGTTAGCGCGTGGTGCAATCTTCCTGGTCGTAGTAAGAACGTACAAAGAACGCATTGGACGTGGTGCGCGCGTATAAAGAACGCATTAGACGTGGTGCGCGCGTGAAGATGCGCGCAGTGAGAACGTATTTGGAACGTGTGAGACGTGTGAGACGCAGGGACGCAGTAAGGACGTAGTATGAACTTGAGTAAAGCATTTTTTAAGAATTTGACCGCGTCCTCGCTGCGTTCGTCGAAATTGCCAGGACGTAGTGCGGTCTTCATGGTCTTCGTCTAGTGTAATGGGGGTATTACTGATTAATAGACTGTAGTAGGTAAATGATATACAGACTGATTGCCTTCTTTGAATACGTTAACTGTCATATCCCAGCATCATTTGATTAGAATTACTTTGTTACATGGTTACATGGTTACTTTGTTACAATGTTTACATGGTTACATGGTTACTTTGTTACATGGTTACATTGTTACATGGTTACATTGTTACATTGTTACATTGTTACATGGTTACTTTGTTACATGGTTACATTGTTACATGGTTATATTGTTACATGGTTACATGGTTACATGGTTACATGGTTACATTATTTCATTATTTCATTATTACATTATTACATTGTCACATTGTCACATTATTACATTGTTTCATTATTACATTATTACAGATGGTGGACAGGTCCATGGCAGCATTGTTCAGTGACTTGTGGTACGAATGGTGTACATCAGAGAACTGTCATCTGTGTACGTCGTCTAGGAGAGGATGAACAGATAGCACTAGATGATGAAGCGTGTATTGCAGATGAGAAACCACCAGAAATGGAACCGTGTAAGAAGAAAGAGCCATGTCCTGGCAATAGTACATGGATTGTTGGGGATTGGTCAAGTGTAAGTGGATTTAAATGGCCATACGGTTAGGGCAATGTTTGATAATTTGGTGGCTTGTAAATACACGATGTGTTAAATGGAAACGTCTGGATGAAATGTTAATTCGTTTACGTTATAAGATATGATATAGTTTTAGATAGATTTGCAGTTGTAATGAACAACTATTAATCCCATTCTATGTTCTATTCTGTCGAATCAATTCCGGACATGAACATTGTTTTCGTCGATTTATGAAAAACCACAGGACATATAGTTAGGTTAAAAGATTGATTGCTTTACAGGACTTGACAATACTGTTTCATTTAATGTTACAGTGTAACGGAAACCCATGTGGACTACAGTACAGAAGAGTGGAATGTATGGACAGTAGTATTGGATGTGAGAACAATGAAGCTCCTATATCAGAGAAAGCATGTACTGATGTACCTTGTGGTGAATGGGAAACAACCAAATGGACAAATGTATGTGATGAAATTAACAACTTAAGTAGATACATGAAGCTAACGCAATTTTGATAAATAAATAAAAATTGGAGCAAATTGTTAGTTATTGGTAGGAATCGTAAAATTGTCTCAAAGTATAACATTTTCACTGTTAAATATATTTTATTTCTACATAGGATTTGGCTTCTTCCTTTATAAAGCTTTAATTATACGTCGCCTTATTTCCAGAACCTCTTTACACAATTTGTGGCGATTTTTAGTATTTGGTATCGTTGAAACCGTCTTTCCAAGCTCTTTCTTATCTGTACTACCTATATTGTTCTGAAATGCACATAACTTAAATAAAATGCAATTCCATAACCCCGTATGTAACAAATATCTCAAGAGGGTAAAACTTTAAAGTTGTTTTTCTTAAAAAGACGAAATACAAGTTATGAGGTCTGGAAATAATGCGACGTATAGTTTTGGTAAATTTGTATGACCCTGTTTGTTCGGGCTCGGTGTGTGTAATGTACCAAATTATATGTTTCGAGGTTCTTGTTTATAATGCTACATTTGCGGATTTATCTTTATATATTATATCCGTAATAAATTTATATTGAGATAGCGGGTTCTGACACCAACACATTGATGTGTAAAATGTGTCGTTTATACATACTTTCAGTGTACCAGACAATGTGGTGATGGTATACAGTACAGGAAGGTTATATGTGTAGGTTCAGAGTTCTGTGATACCAAAACTAAACCAATAACACAACAAAGTTGTAACACATTCTCATGCACTCATACACCAGCCAAAACAACAAGCAACGCTCCAAAAACGACAATACCAACCATACAAACCGAAGTGGATCAAAGTCTAGAAGATACTCGACTAGATAAAGAAATTGTGGAAGCTAATACAAACAAATCAATAGAAAAACTACCAGAAGACGATAACGAGGTTCCTAAAAATGAATCAGACTCAGGTACAACTGCAGGAACCGCTGAAATATCTGAAGAACAAAGCAACAAAATGTCATATACGAAAAACCAAAAACACAACAAAAAAGAAAAGTATGAAATTTTGAATAATACAGAAGATAATAATGTTGATATTTCCGATTTAGATGTTGTAACAGTAACGGATAAACCACATCATAAGCATCGACATCATCATGGAGACTTACATGTTGATAAGCAAACAAAACATCAAAATCACGATACTCCTGATGAAGACATTTCCGATTCAAAAGACATAAATGTGGAAAAGAATATAAGAGTGTCATCTAAGGAGATACAAGAAGTGAAATCGCAGGAATCAGATAATGATATAGGCAAAACAGAAAAATATGATCCGGCTATCAGTTATATTAAAGACAAGACGACGTCTGAGGTAGTGCCGTTTAATGTATATCCATTACCCAAACAAAATCTACCCGAACTGCCAGCACTGCCAAATATGGGTGAACTTCCTCCTCTACCCGATTTAAATGAACTACCGCCACTAAATAAGTTATCAGATCTCAACGACTTACCGCCTCTACCGGATATAGGTGACTCTCCTGCATTACCAAATACTCATTTTTCTTCGATACTTAATGTAGAAGATAAACTTGCTTTACCAAAAGCAAACAGTGATGACAATAAAGATAAAAAAGATCGAATGACGGATACATTAGATGGCGAAGACTATACTAAGGACGCAAAGGAACATATACCTCATAATAACAGTATCATACCAGAAGAGATTACATCAACTAAGCCAGTACCGCAAGGGTATTCAACTATTCTACCTCCAGCTGATGATACTCAGAAACAGGAAAATGACGAACAATACAAAAAATTAAATGTTGATAAACATGAAGACGTTACAGAAATAGGCAAGATGTCGATGAGCGGTTTTGAACCAGATATGGATATGATAGACAATTTAACACTTAATGAGAAGGACCAAGATATGGTCGTTGTTGATTCAATGTTTAGATTGAAAGCTGAAGATGATGGACATACCTATAAATGGAAACCGTTGGATTGGTCAGATGTAAGTCTTCTTTTTGTGCTCATACTTACACAAGATATATACTGTGAAATGCATACAAATAGATAGACATTTTGTCGTACTTAACCAACATCGAGTTCCACTCATGATATTTTATCAACAAATGATTCTTATAATCTCAAAAACACACAGCTATGTCGCATTATTTGTAGTCTGCTTTGCAACACATACGATCACATACCTTTCATGAAAGTGTCAAAAAGAACAATTAAGTTAAGTGTACGCTTTAATATGGTTTCTTCATGTTTTCAGTGTTCGAGGAATTGTGGTGGTGGTGTAAGAACTCGGGTTGTAGAATGTTTGGATATGGACACAGAATCACCGATACTACAAGACTTGTGTGATATCAACACTAAGCCTACAGCAATAGAAGATTGTAATCCATATAAATGTGCCATGTGGTTAAAGTCATCCTGGGGTGAAGTAAGTATTATTATCCTGTCACTTGCAGTAATTTTGACCCAAAAACTGGGTGCCTGATATGTTTTGCATTAATAGGTCACTTAGTCACATGACTTTTATCTCACGTCACATGACCGCGTGACTATCCGGACTATTTTTAGTAAAGTATCGCGATGTTATATTTTTTCCGGATTTACTGAAACAGTGGATTTTTCAATTTAATACTATCATACATTTCATCTTTTTTGTATAATGCATACAATAAAATGTTCTAAAGAAACAAGTATCAACAAAGTTAAAGAAAATAATGGCATATATCGAGAGTTTATAGTCAGAATCTGCCATCTCCTTAATTAATGTATATGGAGATAGCTGGTTCTGGAACCAACACCTCGATAAATATACTCTGAATTGTACATTTTTTTAGTTCTAAGTTGTACGTTGTGTTAAAAAAGATTGTTTTATGTGTCATCTTAATGTTTCGGACCAACAACAGATGTCATTGTGACTTGATATGAGAAGTGACAGTGAAGCAGGTCTATGTCTATGTGCGTTTTGTATGTGGAATATACTCATTATACTTTCACACATACGATTGAGCTTAGAAAACAGAACTGATGTGTGTTTGTTTACATTTGTATTAGGATTAAAATAAGCTGAGGAGATCGTAATATTCTACTTGTTTTTTAACGAAATAAAAACAACATAATGCATGTGTTTTTTGTTTGTTTGTTAGTGTTCAACTCCATGTGGACACAGTGTAAGACAACGTCTGGTAACTTGTCAACAGAACGGAATGTGTGATGCCAAGGAAGAACCGACAAGTGAAGAAATATGTGATGTTCCTAAATGTGTTAAATGGGTGTCTGGACAATGGAGTAAGGTAAACATATGTACAGCACAGTGTCCGATTTGCGATATAAACATGTATTGTTTATTACCGTTTTACTCTATGCAATAAAGCAATAAGTTTCTGCACGTAGATAATCGTATGTTCTGTATGTTACGACTCACAAATTGGTCATATTTGATAAAAATATCAATAAAAACTAAACGTTATAATCATTGCTAAATAAAACGCTTGCATCTGATTTGTTCGCATTTTTTACCACTATGTTATTCCGTTCTTTGTTAAGCGCTTCGCGTCTATGATTCTCCAAGTTATTCCTTATGGTATGCCAGGCCATTCCTTGCGCCTCTGTTCCCTAACTTATGTACCCTTTAACCACATTAAGTGCCTTATGTTTTATGAATTGCTGTTTTCCCGGAGGTCTGTGTGGGGAGGCACTGTTATATGTATGTGGCGTTCCCTGTAGAAACTTATTCATTCTCTTTACACGAAGCTGTTTGAAGCGGTTATGAATTTCATACAAAAAGCATTGTTTATATGTTATATGTGTTTGTTGTAGTGTAACAAGCCTTGTGATGGTGGTGAACAACTTCGTCTGGTACAATGTATAGATATATCTACACAATTACGTACACAGGGCTGTGATTACTCGGAGAAACCAGACGAAAGACAAGATTGTAATATTGATCCATGTACAGATAACAATGCAGGTATGACTGAGGTCAAGTTTTCAACGTATCATTTTACATTGTTAAAGCAATACAAGTTTCTACATTGTCTTACTGCAATATTGTTGTTGTTTAAAGCAGTGTAAAATATGTTGTAGCGATACATATAACACTATATGCCGTAATTTATGTTGCCACGTGGTCTATAAGTATACCATAATGATTGACGTTGAAAGTTTTATATCTTGCAATTCGCAGTGGTGGGTGAAACTGTCATAATCCCGTACTTAAGTAGGTGAAAACCAATTGTGTTAGCCATATCATAAAATTAACACACGTGTTTCTCTTAACACCATATTCTGGGAAGCAACACAATAGGTAGAAGTTCCATTTTTGAGGCGCTTTAGCGTCTCTTTGCTATCATCGTATCAACCGGAAGTTTATTCAAAGTACCGCCAAACACATTCATTCGTCTCAAGAAAATAGTACATGTACATTCCTCTGCATTTTTATAGATTCAATGAGCATAGTGACTGATTTGTCAGAGATATATCAATGGGAGTCTTGATATAAACGGTTTTATATATAGAGAGATGTAAACGGGATTATTTGAGTCATTTTTTGGCGAATTGAGGTTTTCATATTCGCGAAGCAATTTCTAGTATGTGACGCGCCGTGAGACATTCGGACAAAAATGTGGGCAAAGAACCGCGAATTTTCGCGTGTTTATTTTTCCGATTTCCATTACTTTATTCACTTCAGTCAAAGCTACCGGCCACTGACTGATAGATGTTTGTATTTAAAGATACGTTTCGAACTATCCTTTCATTATTTGTCCTGTTTTGTGGTTTTCCCAATTCTAACTATAGAACGATTCAGTGACCCTAGCGACGGAAGTTGTTTGACGCGCATGCGCACTGCGTGTAGAGAAAAAACAGCATCGCGAACGAAAGTGAAAATGAGCGTTTATGGAAGACCGCTGCCAGTTGAAAGCTAGCACAGATATTTTAATAAGTAAGAAGAACTTGGTTTTAAAGAGGATGACCCATTCATGGATTCCGAAAGGGACAGGTAAGACTAAATTAGATCTAGTATGCAAATGAACCTAGGTGACCCGCGAAATTTGTTTGTTGAAATATGATTGCAGAGGCACCAGTTCACAATTATTTCTCGTGCCAACTTAACTGTTGAATCCAGTGTTGGGGTTGGTGATTAACAGTATAATTAATTCCATACGATTGCACAGGATTTATAAATACACATTTTTTCGGTTTTCGCGAGGTGTTATTGTTTCGTCCATGTTCATTTCGCCCCATGGCATTGCTTAGGGGTTACTGGGTTTGCTAATAGACCAATATAATTGTGAATCCAGAAACACAGACAAACCCAGGTAAAAAACTATAGTTGAAACAAAGGGACAACATAATCTTGAAAAAAATACCAACATGAGAAATACAGATACGATAACTGAAGGTAATACACTGGTGATTCTATCAATGTCCTATGCTTATCTAAACTACAAAATTTTGCAAATTTTAGTAGTTTATGATTTGTGCCAGTTTTCTGCAGTTTAAAACATGGTCATATTAGAATAATACTTAATTCAGAAAATTCACTTGTTTTTTCGGTCCTGTAATATTTGTTTGGTCAGGCAACATTTAATCATCTGCCTGACCGGTGGACAGGCAGACAATTTTAACTTTCTGGAAGCCTGGAAGATGTTTCACCCCCAACATCAATAGAACTATTGAGACTTAAAAATGTAAGGATGAGTTGACATAATGATAATTAAATAACTTTGCATTCATTCCTAATACTTCTAAAATATTATTGAAATTTTAGTGGACAGAAAAATATCAAAAGTGAAAATGTTCTAAGTGAACAAATCTTCAATCATTAACAGAATGTTACCAAAATATTGAACGCAAAAATATTTGAATTAATATTTGTTTACTTTACATTAAATGGTTTAAAACATTTGGCTTTGTAGTCATACTATTAAAATAAGATCAATAAAAATAATGTGTCAACAAAATAAATGTTTGAATACACTTGTTGTATAATTATGCTACCAGACCAAGTGAGATTGTGAAACATGTGTCATGATAATTGTTAGTTGAGTTGGTCCATTCATGGGCCACATCACCTAAATGCAATTTTTTTTTTTAAAGTATGTACAAATTCAATCAATATATATGAGCTGCAATGAGATGGGTCAAGTACTATTGTGTCAGTATCAATACACTTAAAAAAGATTTAATGTTTAAGAAAATATTTTAATTATTTCAGTTTTAAAGATATCTATGCATTTAGGTTGATAGTTTTAGATGAAATTTTTTATTTCGAATATATCAGCCTTGGATTTTACCATGATCTTGATATCCTAAGATATTAATTGGGTGGAGTTAGCTAATAATATTCGATTAAAATATATACAGCATCTGTGTCCTTATAGACACATTTCTACTAATTAATTTGTTTTACTTTCTTATTTTACATGTAAATATATTTTCCAGGGACTCAGTTGTTCTGCCTGGTGGCTGTGCAGTATGCAATTGTAGTAAAATGAGCAAATGGTGTGATATCTATGCTGCATCACTAATTTGGACACCATGGGTATGGTGAGAAGTGAGTAACATTACATATAGACAACTGCAGTGGGCAAAACAAAAACAACACAGTTACAGGGTAAACCTTCATTTCTTCAGTCCTAATAAATATGAAAGGTTGCAAAATACTTGCATTTAGGTTGAGGTGCTGTATAATTTATTATACTTCTGTAATAACTGGTAATCCCAATGATTGATTTTAAGATATACTTCAGATTTTCATTGACCTCATGAAATTATATTCCATTAATCAATGTTTGTCCTAGGCTTTTGAAGTTTAATTTTTTGTTTATTTTGTGTAGTGACATGTACTATTCTTTAATCTGGGTTTACTTTTTTCCAGAATGATGTCAACAAGACCATGTTGTGTATGTCCCCAAGAATGCACCATATGTAGTGGGAGAGATTAGAATCCTCAAAAGGAATGTGTATATATCTGGTCTCCCTGACAGACTACCAATATCTGGAATGGATGCTATGAGGCAGTGATACTTGTTCCAGGAAATTGCACCTCTTTGCCACAATATTGACTTTGCATGTACCATGTCAGAAATAGCAATGAATCGACAAAAATCCATAATATAAAATGATAACCTTGTGAACCCCTACATCTAATCAGAATGAATATCGATATGTTTGTATGCTTTGATGTTTCCAGCTTCATATACATCATTCATAAACCTCTTCCTCTACATGTGCAGCATCATATGAACAAATAAATGCATTGTTGTATAGACATTTTATCATTTAAGTAATATAAATGAGAATTACAAGTTATTTAGACTTTCCATCATTGGAAATAGATACTATTCAGAATTTACTGAAATTTTTACTGTTTGTTTTCTGTGTGTTCAAAGTACAGTGATTACTGGGGCCATGTTTTGAAATGTCTTCATTCAGACTATAAATGATATGGAGCTGAATTTTGTGTGGTGTATGCATTTGAGGTGATTTTACTCTACAAATTATACTTGAGTCTATTAAAATGTTTACTATCACTTTCTAATAGAACATGTGTAAATGTATACAACATCTGGCAATACACTTATTTTCTCTAAAGAATTTTGTGAAAAAGTTATCAATATTTACAGTGTTTAAGGTAATGGTTGTCATAACAACCATATTCAAAGCATATTAAAATGCAAAGTTTAAAAAATACCCTTAAAGCTCGTCTTTAATAATTTTGTGGGTTTCCTTTTTAATTGTTTTATAATATGTTACCTAATACATTGCTAAATTTTGTTGGTTTAGCTTTACCATCCATTATCCCTGTCGGGGATAACTTATTGTTTCATTGTTTTATCTATTTGTTTTTTACTAGTACTCTTTTTGTGTTAACCTTAACATATAATGTTGATTGATATTGATTGCTTTATTGAATCTTACATATTGTTGTTACTAATATATGTCTTAATTTTATATTGCCATGTAAAATGTACAATTTATGTTGAAAAAAAAATCTATAAAAATTTACTCACTTTTTATGATACAGTTCTGTATGCTTAGGTTCACTGGACTATTGAAGTTTTGCTTTAAATTTTTTACTTTGTATATATTATGACATATATCTAAGTTCAAGTTATTGTAACTTGTAGAAGATCTAGACACTTGATGAAACTTGATTGTCTAAGATGTGCCTATTATGATCATTTTTGAAAACTTATACAATTTTAATGCTAGGAAGTACTTTGTAATAAACCAAAGAGGATAATAGTTGCATTTAACTGTATTTGCATTAATGTGTTGTTCACACAATAATGTTTTGATGTTGTTGTTTTGTTCATTTGCTATTTATGCAAAAGAAATGGAAATCAATCCCCAGATTAACATTGTTGTCTTTGGAATAGGATGAGCTATCTGGATTGAACGATTTGATACCTTAACATAACCTCTTGCACCCAATTTTGCTTAAAAATGTACATCTATTTCGACGCTAGATATTCATGTCGAATATACACTTCCAAGCAGACAAATAAATAGATTGATATTAATACATTCATTTTCTTTCAAAACGTTGAAAACATTGTTTCTTATTAATATCTTGACATAGATATTGTTGAAATCCTTGTAAGAATGATATTGTCGGCATAATTATGGATTTTTTGTATTGAGATCACAAAAACATTTAACGTATGTAAATAATGCAGGTATATACCAAATTTCATCGGAATATTCTGAATTTGGAAGTTATGGTGATGCTACAAAATCCATACATTTTCCATAAGAACTGGTCTATTCCAAAAATTGACCATTTCTGGACATTCTACAGAGGTCGAAGCACATGCATATGCAAATAACTCATTTTCGCCCAGATACCCCATTTGGACCAAAAATCTCATGGCGGATCATAATTATAATGATCACTGTACTGAAAGTACTTTTGCAAGGTGTTTTTTTACAAATTTCAACTTCAATTCAAAGTAACTTAAATTGAAACAGATACATTTCTCTCGATTGTTTTATCTCTTTTGCGAAAATCCTTTTTGTATGTTTCCGCATGCGTTAATATTGCGGAATCATGATATTCACTTTTGGCGAGATGACCATTTTACAAATAAATATCACAAGATAATTATGGTATGTGTTTTTCGGCGTAGCTGTATATAATTGATTTTGACCTACATTATTGCCCAACCAACTGTTATTTATTGAGGGATTTTGAAATAACTTTGCATGAATGTTTGCAATGATTATATGGCATATCATGCTCAAGACCCATGTTTGTAGCTGAAAGGTCAGGTTGGAGGTCAAATGTCAAAAGAATGAGTTTAAAACATCTCTTTCCGAATTGCTATGCACCAATGTTCACCATGATCACCTCATTTATCATGCAAGTTACATGTCTGTAGCAAAAAGGTTAAGATCACACTTACAGGTCAAACATCTAAATATATTGACCTTACATTGTCCTTTTATTGGGGGATGATCAAATTACTAGACATATACTTCACTATGCAGCGATGGTGTGTTGCGCATAATACTTTGTACATAGCTCAAATGTCAAGGCAACATGTAGAGGTCAAAGGTCAGAAAAGGGTCTGATAGATCCTCTTAACACTTACCGGGCTTGATATGTTGCCCTTGGGCATCTAGTAGTTAATACTTTACGTTCACTATAGTAGGACCAAGATCTGATGCCGCAATAGCATGTCATTAATTGAATTAGTTCATATCAAACGCAGGTTAGTTCAATGATAATAATCATATTTGCGTTTTTTCTGTTTTTGAAAAAATATATTAATACGAAGATATGTCCTATCAGCTTGATAATTTATTGAAAATAATCACCTTTCAATGATATAGAAACGTACTTTCTTGCCTTGAAAGCGCCTCTCATGACCTTCAGTCCTTTGATTATAGATTGTATTGTGCTCAATAATCCGGTGCGGATAATTAATGACGGATTAGAAAGATTATATATTTTATGTTCAACGTTATATCGAAATATTCCTTCAAAGTCAGTTTATGTTTTTGTCTACGTTCGTTCTTCCTTATTTTATATCAATTGAAGTTTCTGTATATTGATGTTGTTGATTTGATTTCCCCGTGTTTGCCCTCGTCACTATAACCAGTAAGTTCGATGACAAGGAGGCACTTCGGTCACCAACTATAGTGACAATGGTTGGATGATTAAACTCAGTCTAGTGCATCTATTGTCTAGTTACTCTGGTCACTCTTAGAACCATAGTTAATGTCCGACACATCTATATAGTATTCAAACCTCCAATTTCGAAGAGATCACCAGACCAGACTGAATTTTATCATCAACCATAGTCACTATAGTTGGTGATCGAAGTGCCTCATGGCAAATATAGCATCTCATAATACTAACTATGTTTGTGTAAACTGTTTCAGTTTAAATAACATTTATTTTCATAAGATTAATTTGTGTTCTATTTCGTTTCAGCTTTGTCATTAAGATGCGAATATAACGAGATTTCATCGAGATTATGTAGAGCTCTTAAAAAGATGGGCCAGTGTTCAAATAGATTTGTGGCATTAAAATGCTGTAAGACTTGTACTGCCGAGGGTCATCAGAGGGCAAACAAAAACAGACCAAAAACTCATGCTCTGAGATAATCATTACATGAAATATAATATGCCAGTATCACATGATATTGATATACATTCAGGTCCTGGTACAATACATGTATACGCCTGTTGGGAGCAACAACTAGAACAAGAGCTGGTGTTTTATGTTATGTGTATACAGCAATATTCGTGTTATATTTTTTCCAAATTTGTGCCAGTATCGGATTATCCTAAAACCCATAAACAATTTTCAAATTACTAGAACTTGAAAAGATATTTGTGTCATTCTCTGAGATTTTTGGCCCAAATCATCATTTCTGAATGCAGGGATATTTGTAGGTCACTACAAACCGAAAATCATTGCAAATCGACATTTGTTAGGGAATTACAGCACTTTTAATATGGTCTAGACTAGATCTAAAATATTTAACAACTTTAATACAGCAAAAATGTTATGCAATTACTGTCTGGGCCCTTAAAATCATACCAAACTAGGAAATGTTTAACAGTAGCGCATGCTAGTACGCTTGTGAATCATAAATCTTTTACTGAAATACTTCAACTAGCTGTTGCAATTAATGCGAAAACATGACATCATCTTTGCTGCGTTTTTCTCAGAAATGAGGTTCACTGCATTTGAGCTAAAATATCTCAGAGACTGTCACATTTTAGTATTTCACTCATTTTCTTCTTATGATGTAATTGTGTTGTTACAGATAACTGTAGGGCAATCTCTCTAGATCGGCACCCTCTTCAGCAACACTACATCATAGTTTCTCTTAATAAGATACTACCACCTTTACTTGCTCTCTAGAGCAAGCAACAGTCAAACTTTGTATCTCCTTAAGGGTGTTTCTCTGGAGCGGTTGCGCTGCGAACAAACGACATGTACTGTATAAAAAATATGTTTCCATCAGAATGTATACATGAATATATATATCATCTTTCCAAACAGTAAATTAACTTTCCCAAGTAAAAATATTGTAGTTTCCAACCAGAGTCACCTGCGTTTTTCTAACTTATAAGTCTATAGCCCAGGGTCTTCAATACAAATGTCTACAAATACGAGACATGGTACGCTAATTCCATTTTCTCATGAAACAAATGCATTGTAAAAAGATAGGATATATTATTAGTTATACAGGTTGTTGACAGGGTATATGGAGGAATATAACCAGTTTGTGTGACATATAACCCGAGGCGTTAGCCGAGGGTTATATGAATCGCAGACTGGTTATATTCCCCCATATACCCTGTCAACAACCTGTATAACGAATTTATAATACTGCAATTCCATACGAATTTAGTTAAACAAGCAATGTTTCGATGCCTAGCTCTCTAGATCTAATAATTAGATATGTGTATTTTTGGTGTTTTTGGTTCATAAAATTGTTTAGAGTGTTTTAGTTTTGTAAAATATCAGTTATTAAACGTATTCCTTTAAAAATATCGGGAATTACTTGTAGATCAAATTTCTTTTATTTCACTCACACGTTATAATGCCTGAAAATTAATTGCATTACCCCGTAAGGTACCTTAATAGTTGTATACACATGGTTAAGCGCGCGCTTGCACTTTTTATTTTCAAGCGTCTGATCTCATGGACTTTATCGAACTGAATTTGGCTCAAACCTTAACAAATCTATCGTTTTGAATATTAATACAAGCACACATGTAATCTGTTCAATGTTTATTGAATCATGTGTCAATTGTCAATTTCTAGTAACTTGCAGACATCAAGAGATAAAAGTTTTCGAGTCGAGCCGTCTGCGAAAATTGTCAAGAGGCGCATGAAGGGGAAATGAGTTCGGACGTCATATTGTAGATCAGCGCCGTGTATATAGAATCCTATACGCGAGCCTTTAACCAATGAAATTATTGGATTTTTCTTTGCAGTATTATAAAAAATAATATACATTTGTTTAGATCCTAGACAAATTTCTATAGACAATGGTTTCTCAATCGGGATAAAATTCATTCACATATATCATACATGTAAGATTCACATTTTATATTACATTTGAGTTTATAGCCAGCTTTAAGGTATTCATCGCTTCGATTATTATATATGAGATTTTTTGTATTGAATTGTTTTGTATATTGTTTTTCTGTTTCATAAATCACCATTCTGTATACTTTATGCCATGTGTTGTTTTCAACGATGTATTTATTGAGAAATGTCATAAATATAAACATAAATAAATGCATTTACTTTTATTTTGATATTAATATCCTCAAGGCGACAATGTAAGTCATCCCTAACACGAGCTATTACTTGCCAAAAGAGGAAAATACACTGCCCTCCAAAAGTTCCTTCACACTTTGACAATTTCCGATTTCAAATAATGTATTTTCATATTTGTTTCACACGCAATAAATCGAAAATGCTTTTTAACACAGTAATACTTTCTGCAGAAGTATTTAAACATTTGTACTGAAACGAATTATCTTATTTTCTGTGTCAGACCAATCCGTTACAATTATGCATTGGTTTCGGATTCAGACCGATTGGTGCTGCTTGCCGAGATGTGCACATTGTTGATTCTTAACTATCCATCACAGACATTACTTCATGGTCATACGTGTTTTATTTGAAATTCTTTAAGAGAAAAAAAAATCAAAATATTCAAGTGTGATGAACCTTTTGGATGGCAGTGTATAATAGATAAATACATGATAAACACATAGGAGTTCTACGAATGTAAGAAATACTTGAAATCTCTGCTCAATGCATAGTGGTATAAGAAATTACATTATGACTGATTAAAACAACCGACGTCACGCTCCCTTTTAAACAATGTCATTCACCTCATAATAACAGTTACAGCTTTGTACTGTGTCGGGAACAAAGAAACATATCACTAAACATGAATGACACGACATGCACGTGCTATGCAACAAACCATGAAGGACACGACATGCACGTGATGTGCATCAAACCATGAAGGACACGACATGCACGTGCTATGCAACAACAAACCATGAAGGACACGACATGCACGTGCTATGCAACAACAAAACATGAAGGACACGACATGCACGTGCTATGCAACAACAAACCATGAAGGACACGACATGCACGTGCTGTGCAACAAAACATGAAGGACACACTTGCAGTAAAGTGTAACGGTTAAAGATCAACCATTTAACTTTTGTTCAGTTTATAACGAAGACAATGAACAACAAGAAATATCGTCGGCGCAACTTGAACTATGCAAATTGGTTGCAATCTGAAGGTTCAATTGTTTTGTACAACATAAAAAATGCCTCAATTACGCTATACAAATATACAGAAACTCCGAGACCTGTTAGGGGAGATCACTGCGTAGTAGACTGGATACAAAGAACCCCGTAGTGTGATTAGTATAGTCTGTTTCAATATAGTTCATCATTACTTATTGCATGTCGTGTCCTTCATGGTTTGTTGCATAGCACGTGCATGTCGTGTCATTCATGTTAATAAACTTGTTACATAGCGATTTATCTGATTAAAACAATATAAATGTTTGCGACTGGTACATTCAACAAAAAATATTCCAACACCGCACAATTCCTAGTTGTAATGACTAACAACACTACTTACTGGATAAATCTTGAAATACACTATACACAATGTTAACCAATCTGCGATAACTACCGGAGCCGAGTGACCTGATAAAGCAAAAAATATCATGCACCCTGTTATCGGGTCGAAATTACGGCAAGTGACAGGATAAATACGGGAATATAGTTATCGTTTACGTAATGCCCAGTGATCCGGAAATCAGGTTTGACATTTATTATTTCAAATCTAATTTTGTTCTAAGTCTATTACAAAATTCAAACATAAAGAGATGTCATCAGCATGGTATGGTGGTTATAATACATAATTGCATGAATGGATGGCAAACACATTTTCATGAGCAATAACAATAAAATTTTGGCAACAGTCAAATACGAGGCACAAAAAGCCTGTATTGGTGACCTGCTAATGTTCGTGACATAGTACATAGTATGTGTGAAGTCTTTAAAATGTTTTTTTAAGCGGACCAAATTTCTTATTGAAAACGCTGACAACCAACTTCAGGCATTTTGTTGAAATCGAATAGTTCTAGAAAAATACGTCATTTTTTCTCGGAAAAAAAACTATTTACAGACTATAAGGCCTACACCGAAGCATTCGAGTGAATCGGGAATACCGTTTGTTAAAACTATTTAATCCCTACCATAAGGGGATGGTGCAAAGAAGTTTTGGTTAGATTGGTAAGTTCCGTAGTTGTTTAATGCGAATGAGTGTTTTCACCTTATGAGGTTCTCCTACCATTACTTTAGATGCGTTCCTACACAATGGATTTGTTTCTGAAGGAGAAGTCTTTTGGAGGAACTGATGACGGATGAACAGTTGGAAGCACGCTGGACGCTGCACGATACTATAACCTTTCCAGGTAAACTAAAAACTACTATTATTAATGTTCAAATATCTCAAAGACGAAGTTGTGCCTTCTTGCAATGCATCCGCCTAAGTAACCATAAAACCACATAGATATCAACGATAACTAATCTGTCTGTATAAATTCACGTAGTTTTACAGCAATGTGCATATGGTGACATAAACTATCACTAGAAATGAGAAAACATAGGTTTATAGTCTCATTGGTCAATTTCTGATGAAAAAACCGAATGATTTATTCCAATTCAATCTTGTTTTCTGTCGTCGATATTTTCAACAGAATAAAAAGCGTTGTAGCGACTTGAAACAGGAAAAATAATATCATGAATATCCTGTCCACAACTTGTGCTAGTCGCTTCCAATCTTCCATCGAATCATCCAGCTCTGATTTCTCATCAACGTAATCTCGAATGCTGTCGAGTGTCTCGACTTGTTGTTTTAAGATTCTAATCAACTCATTCGACGATGTACTGTCAAACTCTGATAAGTTCAGAGGTTTAGGACTGCCGTCATTGGTGTCACTAATCATTTTGTTGATATTATTTTCATTGTCAGGCATTTCGTCTGTTTGGTGATGCGTAAAGCCACCGTTTACATGAATCTCATGGACATGAAGCTGAAGAAAGAAACAACGATAATAATTGATAGTTAATATTAACAGGGATATCACAAAAACCATCATAAATATACAATAATCGTCTTATGAACTACATCATAATAATACTTCTCACCAGAATACATGTGTGAACACTGCTGTGGGATTTCCAGCGTCTTCTGAAAGTGACGTCATTTTCAAGAAAACGTCACATGAGATGTCATTATGTGCAAGCAGGAAACAATATTAAATTTTCCTACATATGGTCACTTTGTTTTTATATTGCTTTAATGGGCAAATATTACTTACTGTCAGTACATGGTGACGTCACATGTGACGTTTTCTGGAAATGACGTCACTTACAGACGAGGTTGGAAACCATACAGCGGCTCTCGTATAGGCTTTACAAAACACTCAGAAACGTTTTTGTACTTACATCTTTGCTGTGTATGTTAGTGGTCGCTCGACGAAGATCCCGTTTGATACTGTGAATCTCTTTCGGTGCTACTTTTACGTGTAGAAGTTTGCCAAAACCATTGAAGAACACCTTACGGACCCAGTTTGGCATTTTCTTCCCATGGTTTCCTCGGAAATGAATATTCAATACAGTGACCGTCATAAGACAAGACAACGACACTAAAAGCATAGCACAGGCAAAATATACTCCTGAAAAATGAATGAAATCACCATTGCTTAATCTATAATTACATATGATTTATATTCTCTTGTTGCATTTGTATACCTATTTTTATAACTATTCTACTGGGTGACTTTAATACCAATGTTTTATCTGCAAAAACTAGCAACATATATACTTCTTTTAAGTATATTATTGAAGTTGAAGACAATTTTAAGCAGTTGATTTGTGATTTTACAAGAATATGTAGAAGAAATTCAACTACTATTGATCTAATCTTAGTTTCAGACAGAGAAAAAATCTCTCAGTCAGGTGTTATAAATACTGATCACTGTTTGATATATTGTACCAGAAAGATTTCAAAACAGCAAATTGGTAAACATAACTTTGTCACTCTACGTTCCTTAAACAAATATAACAAAGATGATTTTCAACCAAATATATTATCTGCAGATTGGACTTACGTAATGCTATGTGACAATGTCTCTGAAGCTTGGAAAAAATTCAAAATTTTGTTTATGTCTATTATTGATGATATTGCACCTAACAGGTGAGAATCAAACAAAGAACTGAACCTGAATTGTGATATATTGCAATTAATCAATGAGCGGGATAGGGCTTTTCATTATTATAAATGGGAAAAAACTGATGAAAATTTAGTCTGTTAGAAATAGAGTTCAGTATGCTGTTGATTCGGCTAAAAAGAATTTCTTATTACTGATACTCTTGAACAAAATAAAACTGATTCTAAATCGTTATGGAAAACTCTTAAAGATCTTGGTTTACCATCAAAGAAGGGGGGTGTCTTCCGCTCACGCAAACATTTGCCTAAAGATTGATGATAATATTAGTTTTGATAAGAAATCTATAGCTGAAACTTTTAACTCTTTTTATACTACAGTTGCATACAAACTTGTGGACAAGCTTCCTCCAAGTGTTCATAAATTTGGTAAACAGTTCGTTGACAAGTTTTATGCTGAAAAAGGTGTCCTTACAAATAATTATTCCTTTTCTGTAGTCCCAGAAAACAAAGTTCTAAAATATTTAACCAAGTTGAGTGCTCATAAAGCTACAGGATTAGATAATATTCCATCTTGTAATCTATTGTATTCGGTTCAAAACACAAACTAAAGTCAACTACTAATCTTGATGTTAAGTGCAATGATTCAACAATTAAATCTACATCTTCTGTTAAATACCTGGGTGCTACTCTAGATCAAACTTTGTCTTTTGATATTATGGTATTATAGCATGTCTCAATCTCTCAGAAATAAGTCTCGAACAACTCAAAATAAATCATTGAGTTTTGTAATTGGATTGGACTGCAAAAGTCATGTAAATATTGATCATTTTAAAACTGTCAACTGGTCACCTGTCCATAAACGAGTTGATCAGGTTATGGATTATTAAAAATGGATTACGACCATCTGACATAGGTGAACATTTATTTCTCAAGACCGTATTCATAATTATAAGACAAGGCTCAGTTCTAAAGTTGCTTTCGCTGTCCCAAAAGTCAAAAGTTTTGGATTAAAATCGTTTTGAAATATGGGATGTTCTCTATGGAATAAATTACCCCCATTGTATTGTGAACATCAACTCCCTTTCAACTTTTAAGGATGTGTTTAAACAGTCAAAATTAATGTCGTTAGTACCTTGATTATAAGGAAACTTTTACTGGTATTTTGTATCCATTTCGGTAGGGAGGGTTTTTAAATTGTCTCATCTGACATTCTGTCTTATTCATGTGGAATTATGATCTCTATGTGCATAAACTATAAATCTATCTGAACCTAATATGTTTGAATTAGATTGTATGTAATGAGATGCAGTAATCTGTGATATTTTTGTCTTTCATTGTATATAATCTTGTAATAATGTTATATGGAATGTGGCATTTTGTGATATATTTATTTTCTTGTTCTGTGATATTATTTAATTAGATTTTTATGCCTCTCTAAGAGATGCAATAATATTAAACTAATAATTATGACATGTGCATAATATCCATGCCACCGGCACATAAGGACCTCAATCGAAATAAGAGTTTACTCTTTTTTGTGCTTCCTAGGTGTATGGATATTATGCACATGTCATAATTATTAGTTTAATATTATTGCATGTCTTAATTATCCATGTACCATGTATACCCAACTACCAAAATAAATATATGAGCACCGCTATACGATAACCAACCTCTTCTACATGTGACGTCATTTCCAGAAATCGTCACATGTGACGTCACCATGCACTGACAGTCTGCAATATTTGCCCCATATGGCATTATGAATACGAAGTGACCATATGGAGTAAATATTATTTCCTGTTTGTAAATAGTGACATCACATGTTGTGTTTTCTTGAAATGACGTCACTTACAGAAGAGGTTGTATAGCTTACAGCTGCGCCGAAAAATGGTTTATGATAGTTGATGGTTGCTACAGTCACATTGAAAGCATCATAGGTAGGAATGGTGATACTGTGTCGTGTCAGTTTGTTCCACTTTACATCTGAGAGAGGAAAGAGAAAATAGTGGAACTCAGAGAGCAAACTTGTATTTTTCTGATTTCAAACACGTATACAAAGAACATAATGTAGTGCTTTGTTGTTATGGAAACAAATTAAAACGAATATGTTATATACCTATAAACGGAAATGTTTCCGAATCTGGAGGCATGGTTTCTGAAACAACCAGGAGAAACACAGCTAGGGAAAGTAACACTGTGATTTCTAATGAAATTTTCTCCCCAGAATCAGGTGGTAACAGAAACCCAAGGAAAGCCACAGTAGATATCAGGGTGCATGGGAATATCAGGTTAAGTAGATAAAATAATGGCTTTCTGTCGATCTGGATGTAGAATGTTACGTCCGGATACGGTTCTTTACAGCACTGGTATAAAAGTTCATGGCGTACTGCCGGAATACCTAAAATGTAACAAAAACACTTACCTAAAATATTAAACGACCATAGATTGATAGGGTCCTCATTTTAATATGAAATGTAGTTTATGTCATATGAACTATGTTTATGAAATAATTCAAATTATGTATTAGTTTCAGGTTTAATTTCAGATAAACATTATCATAAATGTGTTAAAGTATGATAAGCTCCGAAGTATGGAATATCAATGGACCAATTCTATGTCGAGTGTTACCTTAAGCTCACAACGATGAAAGATAATGCTCCATACTTTCAAACTTAACTCATTTGGTTAAAGTCTCTGCTGCGACTAACATATACAGATGCTTTCATTTCTCTCAGGGTACTCGTTGGTAACAGTGCTCGTTATGGGCGGACAATGTCGCACACTAGAATTTTACTACATCACTAAAGGTATACGACAATATGTCCTATGTAAGTTAACCTCTCGACATTAAATCTACATTTTATTGGCGCCGCCCTTATTATGGAATCACGAAATTTTTGAGACTATGGTAGGAGCATCTATTTATAACTGAATCTATTTTTTTATTAAGGGTTAAACTGCAGTAAATATTACACGTTACTTTTTGTATTTTTATGATTTAGAAATAAAATATTTTTAATGCATTTGTATTGTCGAATAAATGTCTTTTACAAAGTTAAAACGATATGCTGATCCCCGAAAAATAGGACGATTCTACATAAACAACATGTGTGTTAGGTGTCGAAGATAAAATTATAAAAAAATGATTACAGCAATCTTCATTTTCACTTTACTTAAATCAATATTAACACAGTGGTACCTGTAACGTGGATATTCATGCAAGTTATGGTGTTAAAAAGGAAATACACACCAATAATAGTGTGAAAATGGACTATTCCAAAACGGACGATTCTACATAAACAGCAAGTGTGTTAGGTGTCGAAGATCAAATAAAAAATAATTAATCATAAAAAACTTCATTTTCAATTTACACATTAATATTAACACATTGGTACTTGTAAAGTGGATATTTATGCAAGTTACGGTGTTTAACACGCCAATGATAGTATGAAAATGGACTATTCCAAAACATTTTCCCGCCATTACGCTATATTCCAAAACATTGTGCACCAGTTTTGCGGCGCCCTTGGATGCTTTGCATCAATGCATTTCTTGTTCTACTTTGGTTAAACGTGAGAATATATGATTACCTATGAGACTCCATTCACCATTAGCTATAAACATTCCAGTGTCGCCCTCCTCGGCTTTCAGTGTCATGTTAACATCCCAGCCATGATACGACCAGGATCCAAACTTCATCTGACCTGTAACAAATAGGAGCAAATTAAAATACAATTCTTACGAGTGTGATCGCATATAAAAGACAGTACGATTTTATAACAATATATCCGGACAGACGGAAGCTGTAGCCGCTTCAGAGAGAAAACGATTACGTAGATTGCTGGTTCAAGATAGAGTGGTCTTGATCTGGCGTAGTTACACATGGGTCTATCGCTCAGTGGTAAGTCGCGAATCGGCGTCTGAGAATGCTAATTGTCAGGACAAATGACCCAACTTGTGCTGACACCTCTTCACTAGGAATACCTGACTTCAGCATCCCAATGGCTATTTCCCGTAAATTGGGTTGGAATCCGCGGCATTGAAATTCAGTAATCAAAGCTTTTATTTTGAATGTTTTTTTATTATTTTCTGACTGAAGTCGTCTAAATCTATATATTGAAGTGAAAATCTTTTCTACATGTAGACCGGATATGCCCGACCCGTGCGTGCACGTGTAAATGCATTTTTTGGCCGAATAAGCCATTGTTTTACATCAGGTGATTGTTTTACCGATCTTGCAAAATAGCTCTTCAAGGTCAATATACAGGTGTATATACATATCACAATTAACATTGAAATTAAGTTTCTTTTTGGTATATGCACTGAATAAATTTTCTAATTGTCCATGTAATAAAAGACGAGGATCACATGTACTGTGTAGTAAGCGGTGTAATTCATTTTAATGCAATCCACGTTGTATGTCCAACACGAAAAAACAGACAAGATGCCGACAAAGACCACTAGAGAAAGCGCCGGTGCCGTCGGTATGATTGATGCTGGTACTCCAATTCGACAGATATATAAATAGATAAATCAATTCAAATATAAATTGGAAAATAATTATAAAAATATATAATGTTTGTATTATTTACCACTTTTTATTCATATTTCTGGTTGCCCGTCTGTTCAATAGGCGCAAATGTGTACATTTGTTACCATTCTTATATTTCTACGAAGTACCAAGTGGACGTTTAGAAATTGTGTCCAGTGTACTTTGCTTAAACGTCGATTGTACGAGTAAAACAATACTTACATTGCTGCGTGTCGAACGGGAAATATGTTACATCTACTCTACATAGGCTCTTTATCACACTTGGAAAGTTGTAGTAAACAGAACCGTCGGGATATATATTAGGTCGGTAATCATTAATACCTCCTAGTTCAGTCTGTGCACTTGTAAGAAAATAGTAAGTAGTTAAATAAAAGAATCTAAGACAGTTTGACGGAATTTTTGACTGTTCAATACCAAAGTTAACAATGCTGTTAAATTACTTTAACGTGTATTTCAGCGTGTATTTCAGGTGGGTTTAAAACGTACAAACTTGGCTTCACAGCACTGGAAAGAGATAAGTACACACTAGCAAACGATAGACAAGCTGTGCAAGTTCCAACATAGTTTTTTGGGGGAAATCCTGAAGATTATTGCCTGACTAAAATTTCACAAATCCGAAATAAACAAACAGAAAACACTTTCTGTTGTGATTATTGTAAACATATTCATGTCAGACTATGATGCTCTGATACATAACAGCGAAGTCTCGCGTTGCTAATATCAAATACATGTTATGAACACCTCTATGTAAACTTAACACCTTATTTTTCCGGCATTGAAATTTCCATTGATTATTTCTTGCGACAATACATAGATCATTCATAATTAAGGATACAAGATCTCAATACAGTTTTTTTAAATGTCACATGCGGAAACCCGAAATCGTTGTCGTTTAATTGAATAATCCGTGATATTGTCAGCTTATGAGTACATGTATAGTAATGTAATTCTCTCTTGGCAAACAATATTGTACATTGTCTCAGAATAGCCTGACCAATATAACACGACGTTTTGCAGTTTTGTTAAATTGTAAGTACGAAAAAAGAATGATAATCGAACATCGAGAAGCGGACTTAGGAGACGTGACGTGTTTCTCAATAAAAAGAAGTATATATTTCTATCTCGGCTAGACTTCTCCGTTTTAGAAAACGGCCACACTTTCATTTTCTCTCTCTGTTCCCGTCCCCATCCCCATTACGTCCATGATAAAATCGTTGGCTTTCCGTGTCTCAATAAACCTTTTGAATATATATCTTATTATACACATTTTTTTATATAATTTGTTTTTATTCTACGCTTTCTAAAATATATCTGGAATATATAAAAGATAATGTATAATAAATATATATTTAAACGTTTACATCCATATATAGAATATATTTATTGACCTGTCAAAATTTGCATATCCTTCATGGCCTATGCGCACGATAACTTAGTAATCTGGCCCCTTTCGATAAAGAATAATTTATCGTGTGCATTGACCTTGAAGATATGTAAATTTTGACAGATCAATAAATCTATACAATACTTACTTATCATACAATGTGATGTCGGGTACCCATATAGAAGTGTATGGTACAACCATATTGGATATACCCGTCTCTGTCTCATTCCATTGTAAGTTACAATCATTCCAAACCTGAATATTCATAGTAGGACAATTTGAATAAAAAACATTACCAACTACAATATGTATTATAAGACGTTTTTGGATAATAAAAGGTTTATACACATTTTTGCCATTAACTGTCAGCAATGTGCTCGCGAAAACATATAAAATCATCCGGTATGATACTATGTCTTAGCATAACGGACCGGCATTCCGGAGACCCAGGTTCGAATCCCGGTTGCGCCATTGACCGATTTTTCGTGTTCCTCAAAACATGATTTTATTTTAGTTATACACTGTGAACCACAATTAAGCTCACTTTGTATGTTGCCATTTGTACATTAAAATGGATTAAACTGGTATCGCCGGAGAATCGTTTCCGACAACCATGCGTCAGCTGTAAAATCACTACTCCATTTGCTTCATGACCAATATCCTGTCTTGCGGTAATTGGTTGTGTGCAATTATAACAATACCTTACATTTGGATTGGTAGCATTGCGCACATGATTCGCTAATTAAACTATTACTGAACACAAGGGGGTATTGTTCCTTCAAATGTTGGATATACTTACCAATCTGACCCAAGCATTAGTTTCTAATATTTGTCTCGGCTCATTCTGCAATATCAATACGTAAATCATCGTAAAGGGCTATTAATTGGAATACAATATAAGATCGTTCTCGTCTGTCAATGAATTCAAAAGAACATGAAATCATATAATATTGTCAAAACAATCATTAGTCATGTTTGTACAGATTGTTAATAATAACATTTGAATATTTCTATATTGATATGTATGAGCGCTGCAACGGGATTTGCAACCTTTTCCGTAAGTGACGTCATTTCAATAAAACGCAGCATATGACGCCACTATTTGCAAGCAGGAAACAATATTTACTCCATATGGTCACTTCGTTTTCATGTTGGGGCAAATATTGGCAAATATTGCTTACTGTCAGTACATGGTGACGTTACATGTGACGTTTTCTGGAAATGACGTCACTTAAAGAAGAGGTTGGAAATCGTACAACGGCGCTCATATGTAGGCCTACTGTTTACAATATGAATATATGATGAGTGATTGGCTGGACTCAATGAATGTGTATTTTAATTTATGTTATTTTCTGATAAGAAGGCCATGTTTTATTTAAGACTGTATGGCTGTTCTGTACACATTTTTACATGTTACCTTCGATATTATTATCAATATCGTCATTCATTATTTTCCATCTCTGATAAATCAGTATTTTATATCATGATCAATTTTTATTGATTAAAAACTAGTTAAATATTATATTGTCCACGATATCTATTGATCCTTACTTTCCAAAACATATATTCATTGGCGCACAAAATCACTGTTTACAAAACAAAAAACGGTCAATAATTATGTCATTTTAAATATAAACAAAACTTCGTTGAAGCATTTATCAGAACAAAGCTAAATTCCAAACGGCCCATTGATTGGATAATATGCTTTATTTGCTATCACTATAATATCAATACTGTTGTATGGTGGCATATTACTGCCACCAATTAAATATTTAATTAGCTATAAAATGTGGTTATCACGTTAAAGAAACAATATAACAACTTAATTAACTATATAATTATGTGGTTAACTAGAAAAGTATCATGATACATTTTCATACCAGATAAATATCTTAACACGAATTATTGCCTGATAGAGCCTACAACTGCCACCACTCACCAATCTATTTTAGATAAGTGTTTAAGTAGATGACGCGATAAACATCTAGTTAGCTACATAATTATCTAGTTAATTAAGTGGTTAACGATTTAATTATTAGTTAACGACATAATTATCTAGTTAATTATCAGATTAACTAGATGTTTATCGCTTAACTACTTAACACTTATCCGTACTGGGTTTAAGTGGCTAAGTGATGGCAGTTGTGGGCACTATCAGACAAGTTTTCGTGTTAAGATATTTATCTGGTATGAAAATTTATCATGATACTTATCTAGTTAACTGGGGGCAGAAATATGCCACCATACTGTTGACATTGTTTACTAGTAAACAATCATATTTGATCAAACAATATAGTTCTTTATCATTCGTAGCTAGATGTCAATATGTTTTTTTTAAACAATTGTTGGCAATAAACACGGAATCACAGCAGAACTCGGATATTCATTGTCATTTCTTATCCATTACGTGGCATTGATTCTCCGCCCACATCAAACGGTAAATGAAGACATAAAAAAACGTCATGGCGTTTTTTATTTCGTTATTACGAAAATTTCTAATCAATCATACCTCAAATATCGATGTATCAAATTGATACTAAGTTGAAAGGAATAAGAAAATATTTTTGATTATAAATAACAATATTATATATTAAGTAGATATATATAAAAGATGTTAAATGCATAACTTAATTTAGGGTTCCCGAAGAATATTGTTTAATCTTACCAAATCAATAATTTGACGAAGTGCAATGCCGATCTTGACTTGAATGGCCGCTTTGTGATCACACTTAGGTAAAACTTGTGTCGTGTAATTGCTAAACAGTTGATTATATAGTGAATCCAACCTCACGGGGTTGGCTATACCTGAAACAGAGGATAACTGGTTTGATCACCATACAATGTCATTGTTTTGATATAATTACTGGGGATTTTGACATTTTCAGTGCGAAGGGAACCCGCATTTTCGACACGCATAATGAGAATGGTCAAATACAATGCGACTTTGTGCAGAACCCAATATATATCTTCTCTGTCATTTACAAATGACTCGTGACTTTATGATAGTGAATGAAAATGTGTACCAGTTATTTTATAAATGGGACAACTCAGTTAAATTTGATCAATGCATGAATAGAAATAATTGCGCAAATTGACCACATATTATCGCCGAGTCGGTTTCTGTAACTAGACCTTCCAGTAGCAACATTAAAACCCACGCCAAAACAAGAGCTATTGATGTTTTCAAAACAAAATGGAACATAATTATCTACTTAATTGAATTGTGTTTATATTAAACTTCTTCTGAATAAACCTGGGTAAAAATAGTAAGATTTCATCGACTAGTTGTCCTCAGATCATAAAAACTATTTGCTTTCTTTTCAGACATGCATATCATGTTACAGACGTCATCGGTTTCATGGCGCGCACCTAATTGTCATCCTGATCCATCATCAGCAGGCTATTGGCATTCTCATTAAAGTGCGTGTTTGTTCCAATTAAGTTTGTTTGTATAAAATATATCCACGAGCTTGATCTTTCGGCTCTGGTTCAAGGATTCAAAAGCAGATTCTTTGCAAAAGGCAATAATCAATTTATGTCCAATTAAACTGTGTTTTGAAGAGTAGAATCGTATATCAACTGTTTAGTAACAAGTTATAATTAACGGTACCTTTTCCAGACCTGTTTTTTAATTGAAATGTACTCAAACGTGTTTCGAGCATGGGTTATATTTTTTTTCCACAGTAAACACTGGGATGTGGACCATAACAACAATAAACGGATAAAACGACATTAAGCAACCTCCTTTTCTGATTTGTAAGATTTACTTCTATAAGCAGTTTACGCAAACACGCCCTTTGGTGTACTTACGTTAAATTGTCTTGTGAAAACATAAATAATCAATGCTTTAATAGTGTTGAGTAAAATTGGCCAAATGCTTGTATATTGTTTTAATTTTGGGCGGTTTTGTTCAATAAATTGTGATATTATGTTGTATTTATGTTTTATCACATAACTTGCACTCCAGGAGTGGCATAAAGCAGTGACATAAATATCATATGTAACTAGTTACATAAATAGCCAGTGTGACGTCACTTATGACGTCATAAATGGCCAGTGTGACGTCACTTTAAATGACAGCATAGTGTTTACAATTTTTCTGAATTTCGGCATTTATTAAAAATATTGTTTATTTAAAGATTTATGGTGTTATGTGATAAATAGAATCTTACATTCGTGCTTATTTGATATTGTTTTTATGAAACTCGTCGACTGAAACGAATATGACGCTCGGCAGAGCCTCGCGTCATATTATTTCAGTCGACTCGTTTCATAAAAACAATATCACATCAGCACTCATGTAAGATCCTCTATGTACGAGTGTGAAAATTCATTTAGAGAGTTATTTACATCTGAATTTATATAACCATATATAACAATGCATCGGGTGTTCACAATTTCGCTCCTTGAGGAATTCTTCCTCCGTACGTTAGTTAAAGATGTGAACATCTGAACCTAATATTTTTTAACGGGCTTCATCCAGTATTGTTGTTACATAGTCTTCAATAACATTGATAAGAACCATTGACATGTATAACCGTTTAAAACAATCTTGTTTCAATCATATTACTAACAGACAAAACTAGTAGAAAACACCCGCTTGTTAAAAAGTTTTTTTATTTGATGACATTACAAATGTCTTTTTTCGTCAAATACAGAGAAATACATTATAAATGTATTCTGTGATACATATTTATTGAAGTTTTAACTAAATAAAATATAATTTTCACGATTGTTTAGATAAAAAAATAGCATAATATTACTTAAACTTACATGCAGAAAATCGCTCTATTTTACGTAGTTTTGAGCGAGCAAGTGTTTTGGAATTCACTAAAATTTAACAACAGATATCTGTTTTATAAATAAAAATGACGCACACCAATACTTAAAATATTATTGCGACACTACCCCGGAATGGAATGCAAACACCAACAAAATTTCGTGTCGGGGAACGAGGTGTGGTTTTGTGATCGTTCTGTGTCCGTCATCCGTCGTTCGTCATCCATCGTCCGTCGTTAGCTTGTTATCACCAATAGAAACCAAAGATTTAATACCTACTTCAGAGTGTTTGTTTCTATGATAGCTAGTTCATGTTCGAAACTGGGGTCAAAACTAGGATACCTTGTTTTTCTAGACATCCGATATATTCACGATGTTGATGTTTACCGTCATTCCATAGTGAGCGATCTATGGCAATCTTGGCCTACTTTGTCAAACAGTTTTTCATGTTATGTACGGTGGCCAGTTGACCTAACCAGTTTCCCTTGAATTAGTTATCAACCAGAACTAACTCGCTCTCCTGCAAGCAACTGGCATCTGTCATTTTCTAACATGTGGAGGATATGACAGTAGCCAATGAGAATAAACCTGCCCATCTTGGGAATCGAACCCGGATCTGCCGGGTGACAGCCTGCCGGGCTAGTACATTTAGTAAATGCAAGAAAGAGACAAGCAGGCGTTATGCTCTGTGTGATTGTGTGCTCAGTGCAATAAAAAATTGCATTCGTATAAATAGATAAGTTTATTTAGAAAAAGGCAATGAGCCCATCATTCTACATACAAAATATATACAATACAATAAATGCAACATTTCACTGGTGATTAACAATACGT
Source organism: Mactromeris polynyma (assembly GCA_032209605.1). Taxonomy (NCBI): domain Eukaryota; kingdom Metazoa; phylum Mollusca; class Bivalvia; order Venerida; family Mactridae; genus Mactromeris; species Mactromeris polynyma. Next base: position 4,198,370 of record JASFXZ010000034.1, on the reverse strand, counting down.
ACTGTTCAAACTTCTAAGAGTAAAGTTTACAAACGTAATTACGTACATACATGTATAACATACACGTATATTAGCTTTTTAAAAAGTAATTACCAAGTAATTTGGTAGGTTAATAAATAAATAAATAACAGAAAATAGTTGATAATGGGGCGAATTGGGATTATTATAAGAAACAACTTTTCTAAACGACCATCTAATAAAATACCAGTTTTATGTATCGACTTAAAGTTTGGCATTCTAGTATTATACTTAGTACTGTATCGACTTTCACAGAGAAAATATCTATTTATCATCATGGTTGACCACACGTGACTGTGAGTACGATTTTCAACTTTTGGCACGAGGATCACGAGTACTGTGTCTTAAGCGGTAAATTTCATTTCAATCAATCCACGTTGTATATGATTGATGAAGGTACTCAGATTCGACAGGCATGACTAACTTTATAAAATAAATAATCAATCAAAATGAATATGGAAAATTGTTATAAAAATATATATTTTTTGTATCATTGACCACTTTTTATTATTCAGGTGACCCGTCTGTTCAATAGGCGCCATTTTAGAATCTGTCAGATTTTAGTGAAATTTGCAACATCCGGAAGTGTCGGCTGAAGCGGAGAGTAACCTACGCAACCGTTTTTCACCATGTACGTCAACGGCAAAGATGACAAATGGCACGCACAACCGACCAATCAGCGTAAAGACTGACCGTAATCGGTCGCGGGTCGTCGGATTGCGGGCCCGTCGTCCACGGTGAGGTTGTTTACCGGAGCTGACTAGGTTAATGTTCTATTTGTGGATGAAACCAGAATGAAGCTTCGTGTGCCCGACGAGTGCGTATGTATTTACCGACGGAGGGTAGAGGCCTGTAGGGTCCCGGTCTCAATCTGATAGAAAATGTGTGGGACTTGCTAAAGAGAAAGGTAAGTGCTTTGCCCCAACAATGTGATATCGATGAACACAGGCGTGATATTCTACGGATGTGGGAGAATATTCCCCAGCAGTATCTGCACAGATACATAGTGACACAATGAGTGCGAGGTGCCGTGCAGTAATTGCTTCAAATGGTGGACACACAGCATATTAACAATCTGCTAGCTATCATTTCGTGAATTTTTATTCAGGGTCAGGGTTAGGTTTTATATGTATTAAGTAATTTAATGAAATGAAATTTTCCCAAATGATTTGGGTTAAGCTTTGCACATGTTTTTTTAAGTTGTCAGCAGTATTGCGTTTAAATGATTTAAACATTTACAAAATATCACTTTTTATATTCGGTAAAAGAAAGTATGTTATTTCTTTGTTAATTTAAAAAAAGTTCTAAACGCGAAAATTTAGCAGGTATATTTGCACAAATATTGTGCTTTAGAAAACTCCATGAATCAATTTAGATGCCGTCGGTCGAAAAATTATAGAATAGATAATATAAACTGTACCTTGAACGATTGCGATGTTTCCAAGCGTAAACAATAGAAAACATTTTAAATCCATTATTATCAACTCTTGGCACAGCAATTGCTCATCGTGTATAGTGATAATTCCATTATATTAAATGATTCTTCTGTAATTGTATTCCATGATTAATCGCATGACGAGGACATTTCTGTTACAGCACTGAATCAATATTTCTCTCGAGTACGATTTGAAGATCAGTAAATAAATAATTTCTATACTTCTAAGCTTTGAAAACAATTTCCAATTAAGATGATATCATCAATATAACAGCTATATTCCGAGGAATGTTTCAATTTATCACACATCAAATTGTAGATTAAAGCGATCAGTAACACAATAATTTTATATCTTAGCAACAATAAAGCTAAATATTGTGTATAACTACTTCATTTTAATGAGAAAATACAGTTGAAACCTAAAGTTTTAATCAATTGAAAAAGGAAATTTTCTTCGTTGAAGATCTTTTCTTTAGCTAAGCGTCATTGATTGATCTATCGAACAAACAAAGCAATCCTTTTCAAAATATTATCCAGAATGGCAAATGCATTTTTGACATACCCACTTTTGTAACACAGTAGCAAGTGTATGGCTTTTCGATTCGATGCAAATTATTAAATACTTCCCGCTGAAACTCCTCGAATCTAAAGCCTGACTCCTCTAAGGAATATTTATCACTGTCAATGACGCAAAGAATGGTGTCTCGGCATAAGTTCTGTATGCAAAAGTCGAAGACACAGTCTGAGTGTTATTTTTTTTGTATCTGTCTAAGGACATCACACCGAGCTAAATACCACATCATTCATACAGTGCAATGATCTTTTAAAAATATCGTATACTCATTCCTAAAGTGGATTGAGAAGAATATAAATCTCATTTGGAATCAGGTTATGTTCGGCGCTAGAAACAAAGTTCGAGGCGATGTTGGGCACAACAGGTGCGAGAGACAATGGAAGAGTTTCTTTTCAGAGCAAGACGGAGAGTCAGTAATGCTCTGGGTCGGTATTGGTTATGGATATCGCACCCCACTTGTGGTCATTGAGGGTAATTAAATACGCTTCTCTACAGGGAAAATATCCTAGCGCCTCACTTTGTCTCTCTCCTACAAAGTTTCGCGAGAAATGTTATTTCAGCGAAACAATGGCGATGTTCGACACAAGAGGCGATGTTCGGCACAACTAGCGATGTTCGGTACAACAGACGATGTTCGGTACAACAGACGATGTTCGGTGCAGCAGGCGATTTTCGGCGCAACAGGCGATGTTCGGCACAACAGGCGATGTTCGGCACAATAAGCCTCGTTCGGCACAGAAAGCGTCGTTCGGCACAATAAGCGTCGTTCGGCACCATAAGCGATGTTCGGCACAACAAGCGACGTTAGGCACAACATGCGATGTTCGGCACAACACAAAATTCGGTGTATGATCTGTCAAGCTATTTTCAACAATATTTACTGAACCGAAAAGAAACTTTCGTAAGGTACAATAGATGTAGATCTAATAATTTAAAGGATAATTGCGACATGTATAGAAACCTGTACATGTAGTAGTATGTATTGACCTTGATCTTCGCAATATAACCACCAGCAGGGTAGACATATCCGGTTCAAAGAGATATTAGCTCCTATGTATTGCAATAGACGACAATAGTCAGAAAGGGGTCATTTGTACCGGTAGTTAGGAGTCTCAGACGGCGATTTGTGCAGGCCGCATGTACACGTCTTACCATGGGATGGTAGACCACGTGTAACTACGCCAGATCTAGACCGCTATATCTTGAACCAGCATCTATGAAATCGCTTTCTCACTGCAATGGCTACAGCTTCCGTCACCCTCGTTTGGCGGAAATCGGTTTGTACGGACGCCGTCCTGTTTTGATCGCCGAGTGAGTGTCTACCGACATTATACTGACTGTGGCATAATTCTGAGGGATAACATTCGGTTTTTCAGAATAACAATCTCGATTTCATAGGCAACTGGTCCGCCAAAAGCCCAGATTTAAATTCGATAGAACATATTTGAGATAATCTTGATAAATGTCTACAGCGACGCCCAAATCTACCCGGTAACGTCAATGAGCTCCGAGATGCATTACTAAGGTCTTGAAGAGTGGAATACTATACCTGAATCCGATATCAACAAGCTTGTACACGCAACGCGACGTCGCTGTCAAAGCAGTCATCAATGCTCGCGGTGGTCTTGCACGTTACTGATTTCAGAATTTCATATCAGACCCTACCTTATTTGAAATCCATTAAAACAATGAAATTTATAATTTTCCATGATAATTAATGATTTCACAATTACAAACAGATTTAGAACATATCACTCTAAAAGTAACGGCATATTCCCATTCGAGTTTAGTGCTAGTTTCTTTTTTGGTTCAGTATATTTTGTACTCTCGTATTTATCCATAATAGTACACTATCGAGATTGATTATATTATAAATGAAGAGTCCAAGGAAGTCTGTGTTATTTGAATTTACAACAACCAGGCGGCGGCCCAGCCAATGGTATTGAAACGTTTAACCATTTGGTTTGGATAAAGGGTAATCAAAACTAGATTTGATGTGTTGAAATATGGCTTCCACACGAATGATGCTCTCTTTTCAGGCCCAATCATTCATTGATCATAAACATATAAAGCACATGTCATCAGAATGTTAATGTCAAATGAAAAGCGAACACCATACTGTTGTATTCGTCAATGTGAAATTAGAAAAAAATGTCTTTCAAACTGTGCTTGAATACAATAAGCAATAATGTGACACGTGCACGTGCATTGATCAAGCATTTTTTTGTATCCGCACTCGCGATTTATTTATATTTTAGTATATCTTTAATAAAAACAATTCGATCAATCTTTGCCAGGAGATTTGTTAAATCGATATCTCAGATAATAGAATATCAGCGATTCAATTCTAAATTTTAAATCGAAATGTATTTATATTGAAAATCAGTCATTCCAAATTTGTTATCGTCATTCACTAAAGTTAATTAAAAAACATTGTTCAACCATTGAGGGTCCGGGCTTTTAGAACAGAAATAATAAAGAAAAGCAACTGCATACTAGATAATTTAGTGAACAAATAGTGGTTTGAATGAATGTTTTCTGTTCAAATAAAACATACTGGGAGCAATTGTAAGTAGTGGCAGTTGTGGGCAGGCACTATCAGACAATTTTTCGTGTTAAGATATTTATCTGGTATAAAATTTATCACGATGCTTATCTAGTTAACCACATAATTATCTAGTTAATTAAGTAGTTATCTAGTTTCTTTAACTTGATAACCACATACTTATCTAGTTAATTTAGTAGTAAACTGGTGGCAGAAATATGCCACCATACACTTAGAGCTTGCACCCGCCCGATACGCGTAATCATTTAAGTATTGAAATAATTGCCGTCATATTGATATCAGGACATCGTTCAGTATAAACCATTCAACTCGGACATTATTTACTACGTTACCCGATTGTGATCAATATTTATAGTTGTACATCAAACATCCACATCAGTCATTTACGGGGGGTGTTCGAAAAGTTTCGGGAAAAGTGTCAAATAAATATTTGTAAACAAAATGTCGACTGTAAAGATATCAAAATATATTGTATTAAATACATTACTTTGTTTTAGATATTACAAATATCTCACATTCTATTGTCGCTATAGCAACGTCATGTAGACGTGAATGGGGCAGCTACAAATAACACATGTGTATTGTTCCTAAACACCCATAAAAGTTGAGTTGGTTACTAAACACTGCATTATGCTTAAATCTTTTCGAAATACATATAATGTGTAATTTAATATCCATCTTTAAGGATGGTAGTCTCTCGTTCTATCTATGACAGTAGGCATACATCATGCCTTATTTGCACATTAAGCAAGTGTATAAAGTATGCAGGATAATATACCTTTAATCGTTTGTCGGATAGCGGTTTGTACGGACGTCGTCCCTGTGTTGGATCTGTTTTGACGGCCCGACATCGCCGTGACAGACTTTTTATGGGCCGATGGTAACAGCAGTCACAAACAGATCGTTTGTGACTGCTGTGGCCATTGGCCTATGTCACGGCGATGACGTCCGTACAAACCGCTTTCCGCCAAACGATTACCGGTTAATATCATTTGAATTTTTGGCCGAATAACCTGACCTTCCTATGGGCCGATGGTCACAGCAGTTTCAATGTTCATGTTTCCGTTTGATATCTCCATTTATCGAGGTTTAATAGTGAGAAGTGCATGCATGCTTAATCGGACATGTTTATTTCTTACGAGAGTTTGTAACCACGGGTATTGCGAGACTGTTTGAGGTGCAGTCAATGTAATAAATTAATAGAAATTTTATCATCTTTCAAATTTAAAGCATGAAATCGCCGAATTCGCCATTCGCATTTTTTAATGCCAATTGGCGATCGACAGCCTGAGCCCAGACTTTTTAAGCTATAAAGACTAAAACATTCTTGAAACATTGACTGATCGTAAGCTTTTTTTAGAATTGTTCAGCTTTTGGTGGATACAGTTGAAATGGCCCGTGCTAAACTTACTTTCGTCGTATTACATTGCACTTTAGGAATATTGGGTCAAATGCATAGTGTCTGAAATGTAGCATAGATACAAAGAGGCTAAAAGGGCCCTAGGTCAAAACCCTTTTTCATATGTGGTTCAAGACCGTCACATTCAATATTATTTAATGCATTAGAGGTAGGTGTATTTCGGCGGAAAGTTGGGAGTTACATGTCTTATTTCTGTCCAATTCAGGGAAATAAAAATATTTTTGTCGGCAAGGATGTCATTCCATACCAAAAAATGTAAAAGTGTTTTACCTACATATGCAATGCCACTTTAAACAATGGATCAATGAAAAGGGCCAGTGTATTACAACATAGATCAATGAAAAGGGCCAGTGTATTGCCACATAGATCAATGAAAAGGGCCAGTGTATTACAACATAGACATCACATTTCAAAGCACACATTTCAGCTTTTGCTCTAATTACATGAACAATAAATCGTATTAATTTTGTTTTATATTTGTTGATACAATGACAGTCCTGTTATTAATTATATAAAAATATTTACTGAGTAGACAAAATATTATAATTATAAACAATCATGATACAGCTACCGTTATAAAAAATAAGTGCATGATGTGTATATTTCTCAGAAAAAGAATCATACCTTCACTACATGCAATATTTCCGAACATCCATATAATGTGTAATTTAATATCCATCTTTAAGGATGGTAGTCTTTCGTTCTATCTATGACAGTAGGCATACATCATGCCTTATTTGCACATTAAGCAAACGATTTAAGTTAAGCGCTTTCTATTTGCAATGATACAGTGTATTGCGTAAATGATGCTAACTGCTTTTATTCATTATGTATCGAGATTGTTAGTGGTCGATTTGGAATGGAATCCGAGCTGGATTCATCCGTATTAGTTCTGGTAGAGATAAGATCATCAACTTAGCAATTAATCTGAAAGTGAAACGTTTTACCCGGAAAATAAATATTGAAATTGACGCGTGAATACAAATAATCACACTGATTGCTTCAATCATCAAATACAATTATTTGTAAGGCAATCAATGAATAATTGTAAATGCGTTTGTTAGGCGATAGTGTTGATGTTTTTTTCATCATTAAACCAACACATTTTTGTCACTTTAGCGTTCACGACCAAGGGCAAAAGCAAATAAAACAAAAAAATGCCTTTGGGGTATCAAGAAGTTTGCCCATTTCATTTCTGTATCATAGTATTATTTATTTCATAGGTCTTAGTACATAATGCGTACAAAGCATGTATGTATATATAATTTGTAATCCGTTTGCTGAGTGCATGCACTCGCCATAATATATAGTATTATAAAAATCAGGAATCGTGAAAAAACACTTGTAAAATTCATAGCTTTGTAACCAACAGTAAAATTTTGGTCGTAACTGTTTTATGCGACTTGACCTGTGTTTACACATAACCATTGTCAATGTCCGTTGTATGGTCACTGCTCACAAAAAGTGTGATATGTGTAATGATATAAAATGCAACTACAATTCATTGTATCATTGCAAACATAAACACAATGTAGCCAGCTCTCAGAGAAATGATAAAACAGTAATCGTTTAAATTTGAAATGATTTTGTAGTATTGCTATGGCTAATAAAGTAATCTTGCATTAAATGTATTCATCGTCAAAGCTTTTAAAGCAATATTATACATAACAAATAATTTATTGGCATAAAATATTTTCATAAATATGGCCAAACAAACAATTAAACAAATGTACATAAGAAGTGAAAAAACATTTTTAGTAGTGAGTATTTCACAAATTTCAAGTCGGCATGTCAAACCGTTATCTTAAATTTGTATTGTATTACATGAACGTTTAGAAAATTTGTTCAGTGTACAGGTTCCAAAATAAAGACCGTTAGTGCTGAACATGTATGAATATATTGCCGTCATGTACTTTTGAAGACAATATAATTTTGATAGAACGAAAAGATCACGAAAAAAACCAAAGTACCTAAAGTTCTTCTAGACACACATTGTGAGCGATATCAGGCAAACTTGATACTAAACATTGATTCATGTAATATACACATCGAGGTTTGACATATATCTCCAGTTTTAATCAAAACATATGTCGTGATGTAACACGACACCCGTCTTTTCGCAGAAGGAAAATTTATCATCACTTTATCATTTATTCTTTTTGTACTCATAACATTCGTTCAATTCCAGATGTTATCAATGGGAAAATGCGCAAATCTGATATTGACGTTAAGCGATATATGTGAGTTTATAAATGTTGAGATATCCCAGCTAACCAATTGATACTCGGATGATGTTTAACGTTCAATACATTAAGCAGTGTATGTTTATTTAGTCATACAAGTTTATCGCTAGACTGGATTACACAATTGGTGTTTACAGGATCAAACAACTTTATCAATATCGATATGTATGTATATCGATGTTGAGTTTCTTCCACGGTATAATGAACAGAACAGAAATTGTATAAGTATGTCTAATAACTACGAGAATATACATCATGTATAACAAGATGTTCTAAATATTTTTTTTGCTTTTAGTATTTACTTAAATAATTATCATTATAAGTTATTTTCAAAACCGTTTTTTATCAATCTTAGGTGGTTTAGCTAGTTTCGCTTTCGCTGCCTAGACCATCCTTCTTATGATGGGAGGTTAGTATTTTTCTTCTCTTCATAATTATAATGAATTAACAAACCTTTTTACTTAAAATCTGTATAGCTTTATATACAAAGGAAGAAAATTGATAGAACATTATAATTATAAAACCCCTCTATAATTCCTTTATGGTTATATTTCATATGTACTTGGACACTGACTATGTACACATTGTGCATTTATTATTTCTTGTAAGACATATATGTATGAATTGTATAATGTAATATAAATATAAATATACAATACCTGAAAATTAATAGTTACAAAAAATGGAAGCAGTGTCCGTAGCTGATTTTAAAACATTTTATTCTATATCATTTACTAATAAGATGTTAATCAAAATGTTTTTCTCCCTTTGAGACTAGACTACCATTAATTCCTATACGTTATTCCTCATCAAATCGGGTATTTATATTCTTCAATTATTTTGAATCCCATTGTGTTTTGCATAGATAGTTTGCATAAAGTACCGGAGAAAGACTATTTTTTTATAAAGCGGAAGTAATTTGAAGTTGTTCCCACAATTAAATTGGACATCCAGTATCTGACCACAAGGCGTATGAAATGAACCATTGTTTAAAGTTTAAAAGACCAAACCAATGTTATTGAGGACGTTTGAAAAATACTGACGCATATGATAATGACTGCACTATTTAAGACATGTAAAATTATTTTATTATGAAACGTAAATCCTTAAATCCAACGGATTTTGTAGACCAAATCGGCTAGATTGAAATCAAACTGTTCATAAACACGCAATGGACGCGCTAATCTGCTTTACTATTTTAACTGAATAATGTTTCAGAAATAGAAAAAAGTTACTGAAAAGTAACATACGCAGCTTTCCGTGCCTTTTAACTGGCTTATCGTAGTGAATGACTCGAAAATCGATATCGATTTTCCAGCTCTACCAGGTTTGACCAATATGGAAATTATTTTCATACGTAAATTTAAACACTTATTCTTATTACTAGAATATTTTAGCAGTTATGACAATATTCTTCAATTTCCTCTTTCATTTAGCGTAAACATGTACATTTATTCTAACGAAACATTGTCTTTTATTACATAGAACACAAAGTAAAAATCCGTAAAATTGTTAATTTCCAGAAGTTTAGGGCTATTAAATCATATTTTCCAAGAGGTGAAAACACTTAAGCAGTTATGTCTGTTTTCTTGATGATATGAACAATATTCACGGTGTTTCGATCATAACCTTCATATTGCGCCGACCATCTTTTTACAAGATATTTCTTGCATCTGTTATTTTATTAAACATACCCGAACTGATTATTTTTTCAAATGTCTCATGTGGGAATATAATGTCAAGTGACACAAAGTTATATTCTTTTTAAATGTGTACATGGAAGTTTGAGGAAACATACTTTTTCTTTTAATTACAACAAACGATGATGGTTACCTTAAATAGGACAAGACATGTGAACGTGAACGTGTCATGACTTTTCGCCGCATATAGTTCGCCTCGTCACGAACTAAATTGGTGACGCATTTAGTTCGTGCGCGACTATATGCCGCACGGCACTACATACGTGGTGGCAATTGTTTAATGTTTAGTCATTTCAAGCTAAACCATATAAGTATCTTATATCAAAAGAACACAGAAATGTGATCTGAAACCCACACAAACGGGTACGATAGCAATTACATTTCGTGCTGTTATTGCGTGTCGAGGTCTGCCATACTGCATTATGAACTTGAATAAGCTACTGAACTTGTTAATTGATACATTCATGGTAGTTATATCATATTCTATTCAAATTCTCTCCCATATTTACACACCAAAGAGTTAAGTATATTAAAATGCAACATAAGATACTGTCGCCACTTTAATTCTTCAAATTAGAGACCTTCGACATTTTTGCTTAGATATATTCAACTCAGTGTTTTGTTCATTTGTTTATCTAAGCAATCATGACAAAAATAATAGTTTAACTTGTCAAAACTTCAATAATTATGCATTATCACCAGAATACATTTATAATGTATTTCTCTGTATTTGACGAAAATCACATAATATTATGAACAACTCAGTAAACCTATCAATCTCATACCACTGTTTATAATATTGGTCATGTGCATTTAAGCCCGAGATTGTATTGTTGAATGGACAATGTACCAATGTAATCAATATATAACCACAACCGGCGAGTTTGAAATCTCCTGATGTTTCCAATTAAGAGGAAAAATGTTCATTCGATTCACTGTGTCAGAAACAACATGCAAGTAGCCTTATGTGACCTATTCAATACAGAAAACGTATGCTATCTGGTAATGTCAATTAAGGTAAAACAAATCTAATGTTGACAGTAGAAAATAAATAATAATAAGAAGAATTCTGTTGTTCTAAGCCAAAGGTACGGTGTGCTTGTTTTTTCCACAAATTCTGTTATTAACATCACGCAATTTGGAAAGAACTTCATGATTAAATTTCAATTTATAAAATTTATAAAATATTTTTAATCCTGGCTGTATATTTTCGGTGCTTTACAGCACATTCTTCACTACAAGTTAAGCGAGACGAGTTCGCATTTTCTCGGCCAAATTAATGTAAATATGAGTGGTTAACTATAAATGCACATTCCCTCGTCAAAATATCATTAAAAATTTGATAACACGAAAACTAACAAATGGCGGTTTGTTATTTAAGATCATTCGAAAAATAAAAAAACAGAAACATAAAAACACCCCCTCTATATTCTATAATTGTCGTACATAGTTGTCTTAAACTGTCCTTCACGGTTGCTTCAAATGTTATCTTTAAGTCGGCATTTATATCATTGTACATGTTCTAGTGTACATCAGACAGAACGTACGGAGAGACTTACACAAACAAGTCTACAACTAACGAACAGAAAGCGAGCACGATCGCAGCCACTATATATATCGTTGAATAAAGTTTAAAATCAAAACTGATAACTTACTTGTCAAAATAACGAGAGTAAGCGTTGTTAAGTATTCCATATTGTGTCTGGATAACAAATAGTTCCGTGCATGAGATCAAGCAATGATGTATTGTTTGTCGAAGTAGTTTGCGGTATGATTGAGCATAGGACGATAAAATTACTCATCGGTCAATACATGATAATTGTCACTATTGCTGATAATTTTATAGCCACAACACCGTTACAGCACGTCAATGGAATTACTTCAGGTGAACATTCCCAATAGAATACTGTGATTAATCTGTAGTTTGTATAAATAAATAAGTAACCTATTAATGAAGTGATGATTGTTCTATGCTGGACGTCTTGCCTTGAATCACTTTTTTAATAAAAGACACAAAACAGCGCAAATGAATTTCCGACTGGTTTATACGTGGCAACTAAATAACGTTACATCAGGTAGACAATGGAGACACACCATTCTAACGTCGCATCATAATTTAACATATCACATGAAACGTAAATTGAACGACATAAATATTTACAGTAAAAATGGATCATCGCTCATTCATCAATGAATCGGGTAACAAACCAATGGTATCCTTGACAACATCAATAAAATAATTAATAGAATTAATACATTCGTAATAACATCACCATCTATACTAATGTTAATTGATTGATATACACAGTTAAATAAGCAGTGCTACTTAAATATATTAAATAAACTAACTCCAGGCTATGTTACTGTGGGAATTGTTAGTCAATGAATTCCAAGCTAGGTATGCTGATCAAATACAAACAACTGAGTTGAAATGTTAAACTCCGTGACATCAGTCTGATGTTTAAGGTACTGAAACAGAGCAAGCCAAGCAAGCACTTGGGTATCCGAAAAATAGCCAGACAAACAAGTTATTATTTAAAGTATGACCTGGATAATATTGACTGTGTAAACATTGGTAGAATCTTGATGACTGTAAGTCTTAGACACTGGCATAGTTTGCGTTGTCTGAGACGTGATATAGTACGAAGTCAATGTCTTTCAGAGCTTAAGATGACTATGATGTTTACAAAACATGTTTAAAATGTCCATGACAGTTTCTCATACATGAGATGAATACAGCTGTTATATCAAAAGCATTCGATCGTAGCGGAGTCCAGAATTCACTTTAAAAGCATTTTTGGCCAAGAGGGAATTGCATATTGATTGTTTGACACAAATGAGATACTCGAAATAAGTATTTCAAATCGAAACATTTTACGGCTCTTGTTTTGCCTTATTGTACATCGTGCAGTCTTATGTCCTTCCGTATTTATGTGTTTGAGTTTGGTGATGATGAAGCTTCCATCCTTGTGTGTATTCTGTCCACCTATTCTGTATGTGGCTCCTCCCTGTTTTATCTGGATCTGTCTAGGGAGGTCTGGATGTGGCTACTTCATGTTTTATCTGGACCTGTCTAGGGAGGTCTGGATGTGGCTCCTCCATGTTTTATCTGAACCTGTCTAGGGAGGTCTGGATGTGGCTCCTCCATGTTTTATCTGGACCTGTCTAGGGAGGTATGGATGTGGCTCCTTCATGTTTTATCTGGACCTGTCTAGGGAGGTCTGGATGTGGCTCCTCCATGTTTTATCTGGACCTGTCTAGGGAGGTCTGGATGTGGCTCCTTCATGTTTTATCTGGACCTGTCTAGGGAGGTATGGATGTGGCTCCTCCCTGTCTTATCTGGACCTGTCTGGTGGGGACTGGGTGTGGCTCCTTCATGTTTTATCTGGACCTGTCTAGGGAGGTCTGGATGTGGCTCCTTCATGTTTTATCTGGACCTGTCTAGGGAGGTCTGGATGTGGCTCCTCCCTGTTTTATCTGGACCTGTCTATGGAGGTCTGGGTGTGACATTCCCTGCTCGTTGTTTGTTTTGATTTTAATGATAGAGGTGTTTCCTTTGTTCCTTTATTCAGATTCAGTTTGATGCAATAAGCGTATGATAAATAGCGATATGAAAAGAAAACTATTGCTAAGTGATTAGGATATACATCAAAAAATAATTTATCCGGCAGACGACAATGCATGCAAATCATAAATCCCAGGAGATATTACCAGTATGATATTTAACACAAAACAATTAGTACATTGACCAGATAACTGGATATATTGCTTGTTATCAATAGTTATTCATTAGAGTACACTTGTTTTAAGATTTGGACGTACGGTAGTGCTAACATGTAGTTTGCGTGTTTTGTTGATACCAATTTGGTAAAACTACCATGCGTTTGTGTGTGTGTTAGATATTCATAATTGGGGGATATTTTCTAATATTTGGCGCGAGCGTCTGTTTATTAAAACGTTTGCATTTGCGTGATGCAAGAATATTTGTAGGGTGACGGTGACCGTTGAAACTTGAAATACATTCAGAAGTGTTCTACTGATGCAACTGCACTGATGTTGTGTTCATAGCTAAGTTGCATTATGTGAGAGAATTGATAAAATTATAACTTTGCTGCGTCAAGTTTCGGTCAAACCAATATGGTCTATTATACCAAACAAGTGGCAATGATATATCATTTATATATTGTTGGGATAACAGGCAAATATCTAGATTAATTAGTAAACACTGAAATCGACCAACATATATAATTAATAGACCATGTCAGAGATATGCATATCAATAGGTTGTCACATAATTGTTTGTGGCTCCTTTCTGTTTTATCTGGACCTGTCTATGATCTCAGGATGTGGCTCCTCCCTGTTTTATCTGGACCTGTCTAGTAGGGTCTGGGTGTGGCTCCTTTCTGTTTTATCTGGACCTGTCTGGTGGGGACTGGGTGTGGCTCATTCCTGTTTTATCTGGACCTGTCTAGGGAGGTCTGGATGTGGCTCCTTCCTGTGTTATCTGGACCTGTCTATGATCTCAGGATGTGGCTCCTCCCTGTTTTATCTGGACCTGTCTAGGATCTCAAGATGTGGCTCCTCCCTGTCTTATATGGACCTGTCTAGTGGGGTCTGGATGTGGCTCCTTCATGTTTTATCTGGACCTGTCTAGGGAGATCTGGATGTGGCTCCATCCTGTTTTATCTGAACCTGTCTAGGGAGATCTGGATGTGAGGCGGCCCTGTGGCTCAGTGGTTAACGCTGCTGACTACGAATCCGAAGGTCGTGGGTTCGATCCCTCGTCTCGCCAGATAAAACAGAAATACTTTTCAGTGTTTCCTACCTAACATAGTACTGGCATGTAACCAGGAAAGTACTGGGTAGATTCCAGGAAAGTACTGGTTAGGTGCCAGGAAAATGGTAACGGTACGATAGGTCTCATTGGCACTGTGCAGTAACCGTCTTTGGCTTCAAAAATTGTCTGTTTGATCTATACTGCTATACTGGCAGGTAAATTTCCCCCTTCGGTTTCAAAAAGTCTATTTATGGTGTGCGGGGGACATACAGGTTCGTCAAGTAGGTTACTAATTCACTATTCGTTACTGATTCCCTATTCCCTATTCGTTACCTACCTATTCGTTACCTATTCCCTATTCGTTACATATTTGTTAATTAACCCTAACCTTATGCGTTTTTATACAGGTACCAGTCTGCCACAGTAATAAACATAATTGATTTCCTCCTTGATAATCTAGTAAGTAATAAAGAGAATAAAAAGATATACAACCCACTAAACAGATTGTAAAATGTAAATTGGTATTTTTTATATTGAATTTGTAACAGAGAAACTCAGAGACTATTATTCTTGGATTCATATGTGGTAGTGCAAACAACTGTGAACATAATTGTCAAATTTCGCGGATTTGATATCAAATCGTTCCAAATGTCCAAATTAGAACCATGCAACAGATACAATACGTTACCACAGGGAACGCCACATACACAAGACAATATCTCCCCACGCAGATCTCCGCAAAAACAACAATCCACAAAACATAAGGCACTTAAGGAGGCCAAACGGTACACATATTAAGGAACAGAGGCACAAGGAATGGCCCGACAGACCATAAGGAATAACTAGGAGAATCAAAGTGGACAGTAAAGGGAGGGGGAGGGGGAGGGGGGAATTAATGGATGGAAAAGATCACAGGACAAGCAAGACAACTGGGTGCAATAGGCCAAACATAGGCAGGAAACACTCTGAACACTAAATAAAGTGACAGAATTGCACAGGGGAAAGGGAAATATAAAACACATTCATAACACAAACAGAAACAACAATCATATAGAGAACCCACAAAAGGCAAAATGTATCGCTGCGTTATAACGTAATAATTACCTAATAATCGAGAATAAAATTCAATATTAATTAAGTATCTTATTTGTAATTAACGTGTACATTAAACAAGCAAGTTTATATGATTTATGATTATATTTGAATACTGATTTTAATTATTTCCGTTTATCTAGTCTTGGTATTATTTATAGGAATGTTGGATTCGTTACAGTACGTTGTTCTTCTGAGGTGAAAACTCTCAATGCATGAATGTCAAGTATATATATGCACGAGGACAAAAGAATCGAGGACAAAAGAAACGCCTCGGGAATTTTGCATATTAAATCCATTTGCCACAACAAATGCGTGTAAATCGTTAAATTGTTTTCCATAATTTAGCTAGTCTAAATATGTATTGTCCTGTTTTATTTTGACAGGTCAATAAAACTCGAGCCCGGATAATTTCTTACAATCAAATGCACTGCCAATTTGTCATAATCTGGTGAAATTAAAAATGCCACGTTTAAAGTTTGAAAATCGGAATACAATATTAGGAATACAATACAATGATAACATTCACAGACTGACATTGAACTCGGTCCCTGCGAAACGTAAACACACGTCAATGTCATCTGAGTGAACACTCAATCTTTAACGGCACACTCAACAGCCGTGAGAATCGTTAGAGCACGAGGCAGGCCACTTTATCGAAGGACGTCTTCGAGAGTACCAGATGAGGTCCGAACGTTATCACAGAGCTAGACGTTATTGGGCACTGAATCACATATAGACAGGTCCAGATAAAACATGAAGGAGCCACATCCAGACTCCCTAGACAGGTCCAGATAAAACAGGAAGGAGCCACATCCAGACTCCCTAGACAGGTCCAGATAAAACAGGAAGGAGCCACATCCATACCTCAGTTGAAAGGTCCAGATAAAACAGGGAGGAGCCACATCCAGACTCCCCCCAGACAGGTCCAGATAAAACAGGGAGGAGCCACATCCAGACCTCCCCAGACAGGTCCAGATAAAACAGGGAGGAGCCACATCCAGACTCCCCCCAGACAGGTCCAGATAAAACATGAAGGAGCCACATCCAGACTCCCTAGACAGGTCCAGATAAAACAGGGAGGAGCCACATCCAGACCTCCCCAGACAGGTCCAGATAAAACATGAAGGAGCCACATCCAGACTCCCTAGACAGGTCCAGATAAAACAGGGAGGAGCCACATCCAGACCTCCCCAGACAGGTCCAGATAAAACAGGGAGGAGCCACATCCAGACTCCCCCCAGACAGGTCCAGATAAAACATGAAGGAGCCACATCCAGACTCCCTAGACAGGTCCAGATAAAACAGGGAGGAGCCACATCCAGACCTCCCCAGACAGGTCCAGATAAAACAGGGAGGAGCTACATCCAGACTCCCCCAGACAGGTCCAGATAAAACATGAAGGAGCCACATCCAGACCTCCCTAGACCAGTCCAGATAAAACAGTATGGAGCCACATCCAGACCTGGGTTTGGTTTGGTATTACTGTTTATGAGGTCGCCCGTCGCCGCGCACATTTTATGGTATTTTTGGTCGACCCGGTATGTCCAAGGGTCGTCAAGTTGGTTACTTATTCCCTATTCCCTATTCGTTACTTATTCCCAATTCCCTATTCGTTACCTATTCGTTATTTATTCCCTTTTCGTTACCTATTCGTTACATATTCGTTACTTATTCCCTATTCCCTATTCGTTACATATTTGTTAATTAAACCTAACCTTATGCGTTTTTATACATTGCATCTTTTAAATGATTTCTTTTCAGGTCTCTGGTGTTAGTTCGAGGTTTATAGAGTTGAAAAAACCTTGTTAGCGCATATGTACCAGTTTCTGCGCTTGACTGACACCCTGTTACCTATTCGGTACTTATTCGTTCCCAATTCGCCTTTTCTACATTGTATCTTTTAAATGATTTCTTTTCATGTCCCTGGTGTTAACTCGAGGTTTGTAATGTTGACTTATTAGCGCATATGTACCAGTTTCTGCGCTTGAGTGATACCTATTCGTTACCTATTCGTTCCCTATTCGCTTTTTCTGCATTGACCCCATTTGAATGATTTCTCTTCAGGTCTCTGGTGTTAGTTCTAGGTTTGTAGATATTGTTAGTGCATATGTACCAATTCTGCGCTCGACTGATACCCTGTTACCTATTCGTTACTTATTCGTTCCCTATTATTCCTTATGGTCTGTCGGGCCATTCCTTGTGCCTCTGTTCCTTAATATGTGTACCGTTTGGCCTCCTTAAGTGCCTTATGTTTTGTGGATTGTTGTTTTTCCGGAGATCTGCGTGGGGAGGTATTTGTCTTGTGTATGTGGCGTTCCCTGTGGTAACGTATTCTCTCTGTTGCATGGTTCTTATTTGGACATTTGGAACGATTTGATATCAAATCCGCGAAATTTGACAATTATGTTCACAGTTGTTTGCACTACCACATGAATCCAAGAATAATAGTCTCTGAGTTTCTCTGTTACAAATTCAATATAAAAAATACCAATTTACATTTTACAATCTGTTTAGTGGGTTGTATATCTTTTCAGACAATATTCTCTTTATTACTTACTAGATTATCAAGGAGGAAATCAATTATGTTTATTACTGTGGCAGATTTATGGCTAATACAATGTTTGTTTTGTTTGATACCTAGTCTTGTATTGCCTGTTAATGACACAAGCCATTGGCCGCCATGTTATAGATTACTGGTTGAGATATGTGTGGTATCACTCGATGGTACACTAACATCATGGCCCAGGGGCGTACCTGGACGGTTTTGTAGTTAGCGCCAGGTGTGAACATCGTAGGTGCGAAACGAGCAGCAAGACCGCGAATGGGTGTAGGTGTTGGAGCCCCTTCTGCGGGGGGGTGGGTGAGGGGGTCTGTCCCAAGAAAATTAGTATGCAAACGGTGCGTTTTCATGCTATATTTCAGTGTTAATATGACATTTTCATTGTCATTAGCATATTACTTAAATTACAGTGTCAAACAACTGATATATTCGGGCGAATTTGCCCATAACCCCATCCCCCTCAGCCTTCATTTTTCTGACGAATTGTAAGCATTGGCGTACGTGCATATGCCTGGATACGCGCCTGATGGCATGTGTGTTCCATTGTTTGCAGAAAGAATTGTAGTAAAATGCAAATGCTAACATGACACTAGACACAGAAGACAGATCTTCTATTGTTCTCACATGTTTTATTGCTGTAATCTTCAGTATACAGTATAATATCGTATTGTTGTTCCATATAATCACAGAATACTGAAATCGATAAGAACTTGTACATGGATTCTTCGTGAGTTTAGTGAAATTTGAAAATGGTCAACAACAACATTATCACATAAATATACATAAAGTTGGTCACATATACATTGCAGTTTAACCTACATTTTATTTTACTGCTTTATGACCTCATCCAATTGTTCGTACAAGACAACCTCTAGAGAAATGATACAGAATGTGGTTTCATATTGTCAATATCCGTATGGTCATCAACATGGTAAAAGTCATAGTTTTACTGAATGACAGTTTAAGAAAAAAGTGATATGTGTCCGATAGAACATCTGTGGGATATTCTTGATAGACGTCTACGGCGACGCCCAAATCCACCTGGTAAATTCAATTGGCTCCGAGATGCATTACTTGAAGATTGGAATAATATCCCTCATTCTGATATCAACAAGCTTTTTACACTCAATGCGACTATTTTGAAACAGACTATACTGCCTAAGACTAAACCCACTACGTAGTTATATTATCTTATTAAGGCAAATATTTTGACCAATCTCATGTAGATAAAATAAAAAATGTGACCACTGGAAGGTCTTTTGACCCCACATAACCCAGTTTCAAACTTGATCTAAATTTTATTGAGGCAAACATTCTGACCATGTCTCATATAGATCATGTAAAAAATTTGACATCTGGAGTGTTAACAAGGTTTTACTATAATTTGAACTAGTGACCTAGTTTTTGACCCCAGATGACCCAGTTTCAATTTCATTGCGACAAACATGCTGACCAAGTTACATGCAGATCAGGTAGAGATGTTACCTCTAGAGTGTTAACAGTCTAAATTGTTGACGACAGAAGACGCAACGGACATAGGACACAGGGCGATCCCACTAGTTCAACTGTGACTTCTCATCAAACTGCCCTTGCCTTCTTGACACCACATTATACAAAGATGGTCAACACTCCAATGGAACTCTTCTCAGCATCGAATAATCTTTCGTCGTCAGTGTCAGTGTCTTTAAAAGGTCATTTTTGCCCGTTTAAAAAATCTCTTTTGATATGAAAATACCTGTTGATTGAAAACCAAGTTAGCGTTCACCATTGTGTAAGATTTAAGTTATAATATGCTCATTTCATGTTCATTTGTTTAATTAACCAAACATAAAACTAGAAATGTGTCCATTAGGACACAGATGCCCCCACTTGCAGCCTTTGTCACAAAAGCAAATGCTATTATTCTGCTCATAGTTTATGAATGGGTATTCAAATTACCAATTGAACAACTGTACTGATTTTGGTGATAAATCAAGGGTCATAACTTTGCACTTACTGGACACAGGCAAACACGAAACCCCAGATGCACAACTATACAGGTTGGTGAGCATTCCTGTACAGTTTGGTGAGTATAGCTGATATACTGTTGGAGATATACGCAACACAAAATTGCAAGCTCTGTATGCTATATTTTCACGGACCATAACTTTGCACTTACTGGGCTCACTGAATTATGAATACCCAGGTGCAATATAATACATGCTTGTGAACATTTCTGTAAAGTCTTATAACTCTGGCTCATATACTTTTGGAGATGTGTGCCACACAATAGGTTATATTTTCACTAAGTCAAGGGCCATTACTTTGCACTTACTTGATACAGCCAAACATGAAACCCCAGGTGCACAACTTCATAATGCTGGTGAACATTTGAACATTAAAGTTTAATGACTCTGGCTGCTCATATTATACTTTTGGAGATATGAGTGACACAATATTTTGTGACGGACGGAAGGAAGGACGGACAGACGGACACATCTATACGCCCCCCCCCCCTTCAGAGTGGGGCATAAAAATATATTTCCTATGGTTAAAACATCACTAAACATGCATTTATAAAGAATGAACTCATAATGTATTAATTTGTTGAAGAAAGATGTTTGAACATCATAAAATTAAATACAAAAATCCAGTTTTTTTAACAATCAGGCAATTTTACAGGTTTTGACTGCAAGTAATATGGCAAAAAAAGATTTTTTCAATCGGTTTTACATTGCAATGGTTCTTATTAAAGATGTTTTAGCCAATGTAACAGCTATACTGGATAACGAAATTCAAACATTTTATGTTCAGATGAGCCGGATATATCTTTAAACAATTTCATGTTAAGTCTTGCATCGCTAGTAAGTTCATGACATTTGAGAAATCTTACATTTTGCGTTTTAAATGTACCTTAATTAATATACTTAGTATACTTTATTCACCATGATTTTTATCACATTTCTCAGTTTCTTACAAAATTGTAAATGGAAAATATTGGCTCCGTAGCTAAGCATGGCGAAAACCAAATGAATTAGGCCTACATTAAAAATATTATTGTTTCCCCTCCCGCGACCCTAGCCCACCAGGGTAGGGTAGGTAGGGCATATATTTTTTTTTCATAATTTGTTTGCACAAGCTTAAAATGTGTTCTGTATAGATTAAACATCTTAATAGATTTATTTTCATTAGGGTAAGTAAAAATATGATACTTGTACGTAGCTAAAATCTATTTATCCTTGCTTCATAGATTTATTGATGATGTGACTACACAACTGACTGGTACCAGCGATTCCAGTTTTTCGTACACAATAGCTATTGTAGCGCGGGAATATTTGTACCCCCCCCCCCCCCCCCCCCCCTAAGACCATATACTAGATCCGCCCATAGCAATTAAATAGGAATATATCACATAGAAATTTAAGACACAGAAAGTTATATAAAGTTCAAGTCTGTTATAATAATAACATAATACATAATGGTCTTTCTGTGTGTGAAATTTTTGTTTGATAAATATTTGTATTTAGTTATGTCTGATGACTGAGTACTATAGTGTAAACTCCAAATGATCACGCCTCAAAGTGTTAGAACACTTGGGAAAAATCATAAGGTAGTTGTCTGGTTTGAGTGCTGAAAGTCATGGATTTAATCCCTGTCCGAGTCATGCCCAAGATGTATAAATGGTATTTATAACTCTCTTACTAGGATAAAACAGGAGATAAATCGGCTGTGATAAGTATCACATTGTGGATATTCTGTTGATTCCTCATGAGCTCTGTATCACACATTTATACAACTCCAAAATCAACTCCAAGACAATACAGTTCCAAAATCAACACTAAACTCAACTCCGAGACAACAAGCTCTTAGCTCAACTCCAAGATAATACAGCTTCATGCCCAACTCCAAGACAATAAGGTTCCAAACTCAACTCCAAGACAATACAGCTCCAAGCTCAACTCCACGAAAATATAGCTCTAAGCTCAACTCCAAGACAATAAATATTACTCCAAGCTAAACACCAAGATAATACAAGTTTAAGCAAAATTCCAAAAGAATATACATGTAGGTTCAAGCTCAGGAGAATCTTTCATGCATTAAAAAATGCTCACCTTCAAGATGAACATTCAAAGAAAAATTTCCAGCATGAAAAATAATTCTTCGCTCATAACAACTACTGGTTAGTCAATATATGATATATCAGTCTGTGCTTAAGAATGAAGCCTCGCAAGTCAACAGGACAGACAATCTTAAATTAATTACTGGCCTAAAGAAGCTTCGCTGGACTAATCTTTGACAGGAGAAATATCAAACCGCAATCAACATAACGATTGTAAAATTTGTAATACACAAAAAAAGCTAGTATCCGTTTTCCAAAATTTCATAAAGCAAACAAAAAGATTTAATTAAATCAATCTTACAACTTTCCTTGAAAAACGTTATTAAAGCACAGAGAGAGAAGTACTTAGACTGAATATGTAGTTAGCAAAACCATGTTAGTACGGCTGCGCCGAAAAAAATCACAAAATACTTACAGTTCTTGCAACCGGTACGCAGCTCAAAACAAAGATGGCGACCCACTGTTAACGAGAATTGTGTATCGTTGATCACGTGACAGTTTTCGATCTCAATAACCCTGCGTTTAATTCAAGATTCTTCCAATTCTTTGAACGCACACAATTTCGCCACGTTTCTACAGAAATATTTTAAATCAATTGCTCAACATCTTTGAGTTCAATAGGCACTACTTTTTAACGCATTGGAACTTACAGACGCTATTCCCGCCTGGTTCTGAGATTATCCAAAACGAGGCTCATAACGCAGACAAATTGGACCGTAGGTTCCTCATGTAATGCGAGGTACTGTACTCAAATGTATTATGGGCATTGTTGTAACCGTGAAATAGGTGTTTCAGCTCCAAAACTGTACAAATAAGATAAACAATATATAACAGACTAAATATCGTCAAGTGTTTACGATTAAAAGGCCGGTTTGACTTCCCGTCCAAATTAGTGATCACCGCAATTCTAACCGCGTATACGGTTGGCTTTATAAATACATACACGGTTAAATCGGAGCAGGAAAAAAGTAGATCTTACGATGCTTGCTTTGGATTTGCGGTACTAAAGTAACTAACAATAGCTATTCCAGAATCCTTCTACTGTCCGATATGCATGTATGTATTCACCACTGATCTACATGTATTTTTAGATAACACATTACTACGTCATACTTTGCCGAGTCGACGATTCAACATAGGTTACAAGAGACCGGCATCAATATCGATGGAAAAGGTGTAGCAAACTAATTAGTGAGAAACATTTGAAGGGAATATGTAGAGAGAATAAGTCAAACCTGACGTAATAACACAAACAAAAGTGTCAATATTGCACATGTAATATTATTGTGAGCAAAATCATCAATTTCTTTGGGAAAAAAATGTCATGAACAGGGAATGGAACGAAATCTTATTAAAAAGGGGTCGTTTTTCATTCTTGCTGATGAATTATATAGAGGATATTTGTTGATTTCGATGGAAGATCGAATTTTATTTCACTCGTGGTCAAAAGAAATATATATTTTCACGAGTGGCGTGTAGTATATATTTTCACGAGTGGCTACTAATAGTCTTTTTATTTTATGCTTTTTAAAGAATTAAACATTATTTTGACCAATAACTACTCGAGCTTCTCATTTACTACCCTGTGTGGTGCCCTTGTAGCCGCTATCATATCTATTTTTCAACAACCGCTGACAAAATAATGCGAACTCTTACCAATTTATTTAACTACGCAGCATTGACAAGTCGATAAAACAACAATTTGATAAGAAATATTGAGACAATTTGATTATTGTTTCACATTGAATTCTAAATTTAAACAATATTTTTTCGAAATTATGCAACAAATTATGGCGTAGCAATATTCATTGCACATCGATAAATGATCAAAGCGCGACGCGATGTTGGAAATGAAATTGACAACACGTAAAGATGGAAATAACTTGTTAACAAAGAACTTTGAAATTTGGAGAACGCTTTTAAACAGTCTGTAGTAACTGACGAGTTTTGCACATGAATAACCGTCACTGTCACTGTCAGAGATGACATGAACTGTCTTGAATGGTCTGGCGAGAGGGATTTCTTCGCGTAGCTACGCTTCATCAGATACAGAATACCTCAGGTTTTGTACATTCGAATTGTTGACCATTCTTGGAAATAAAGTCATTCACACCGTCTTAAACAAGCTCAACTATATTGATTTATCTATATCCAAACCTGATGCTTTGAAAACAGGTTATTTGCTTACATAACTGAAAAGAACAAATCAGTTCAAACATTCAGCGCACAGAAATTTGAAAATGGGTTTCTTCGGTAGACATGGAAAGTAATTGGCATAAAAACACTTAAAACTCTCATGCTAGAATATGGTTAGATGACTTTATTGTTCCTTGCATCATCTTAGTGCATTCTTATGCACAATTATGTAAGATATCTGTTATACTGACATCGGCGACAATCGATTATGAACTACAATAATCGATTGTAATAGAAAATTTTCTGTAAATTTTGTCTACCTATTTCTTCAAGCTATTTATCAAATCTTTTTCAACATCCATACTAGTACTAATCTGTACATAGAAAATAAAATATGATTGTTTTAAATTTATTCAGTCAAATACAAATACATGTATACAAAGTAAACATACAAAAACAAAATTTGAATGATAAATGTTCTTATGATATAAGAGTAAATAAATGTAAAGCCCCATTGATGTTAAATGTAGTTACAAATAGATAAATAAGCTTGTATAAATTAACTTAACAGTCAGCATTATTTTTACTAACAAAGAATAATATTTCGATTATGTCCGATTCGATTATCGATTATGAGAATTCAAACAAATCCAGTAATCGATCATGAAATTTGTCCGATTATCCATCACTAATATCTGTCTTAGTTGATATTTCGTGCATGTAGATAATCAGACGTTATGACCGTGTACTTTGCCCCTATGAGTATATGACTAGCTCTGATTAAAAGTCTATGCGCGTGTGTCAGTTTATTTTTAAATTTTCCTCCCACACTTCATCAATTGATTTGTTTAAAGCGCCGTGAGTAAGGCGTGCAGTTTTAAATTGTTGTGGTACTAAGGGAGAGCACCTAGTAACTGTAAAAGTATTCTGTATAACTTAATTGCCTCCCTTTGTTCAACGATAATTAAATCAAGCACGATACGAGTATACATGGTCAAGTAAATTTATACAAACAGATTTTTAATACGAAAGCAGACGGCTAGATTCGAATATGTTGTATATAAATGCTTGACTGAAATGAAAAAGCTACCAAAGAATCGTTCCGTGGTTGAAGCCTGATCACACATTTGTTTTATTTAACGTAGTCAGACATAAACAGGAGACAGAAAGACAGGAGACTTCTGTGCATATATCAAACATTTGTGTATGAGAGATATAACCGATAGGCGTACTGGATCTAACTTCTGTGCATATATCAAACATTTGTGTATGAGAGATATAACCGATAGGCGTACTGGATCTAACTTCTGTGCATATATCAAACATTTGTGTATGAGAGATATAACCGATAGGCGTACTGGATCTAACTTCTGTGCATATATCAAACATTTGTGTATGAGAGATATAACCGATAGGCGTACTGGATCTAACTTCTGTGCATATATCAAACATTTCTGTATGAGAGATATAACCGATAGGCGTACTGGATCTAACTTCGGTGCATATATCAAACATTTGTGTATGAGAGATATAACCGATAGGCGTACTGGATCTAACTTCTGTGCATATATCAAACATTTCTGTATGAGAGATATAACCGATAGGCGTACTGGATCTAACTTCGGTGCATATATCAAACATTTCTGTATGAGAGATATAACCGATAGGCGTACTGGATCTAACTTCTGTGCCTATATCAAACAAAATTCGAATGGATGTTATTAGATGTTTATTATTAAAAAGAATTATACGTATCGCTTATTTATTATTTTTTATTCCCTGCGAACGTATTCAAGAAGATCTAGATCTAAATCAGGAGGCGAGTAAATGAAATCGGTGATAACATGGGGCCAACGTCGATTATTGATTATTGACCATTTTTGACAGGTATCATTTTTGCGTGTAAGGGAGACAATCCAATTTAGAGGAAATGGCTTTAACAAAGCCTCTTTTCAAGGGAGATCATTCTTGATATGTATCCTGGAAAGCTGGACATGCTAGTTTCGGGTGGTTTCAAAAACAGTATATTAAATGTTTTATTCAGCTCGTGTCGCCGAGGATAAGGTTTACCACTGGTGTCTTAAGTCATGTACAACATTTATCAAATATTATATGATTAACTGCAGTGTAGGCTAAACTTTAAAACCGTTTCTTGCATATTGTTTAGAAAAGCACAATACAGCCACCCACATTTTTAAAGCGGCAGGCCATGATCTAGAACTTAACACCCGCATGTTCCATTTCTGTACATTTATTGGTCCCAGACATCACAGTGTATAACTCGATGTGACTTCCGCGGAGTGATGTGACTTCGACAGAGGGACACGTTCCCGGCAGGTGAGTAGTGGTATTCATTTTCTTGTCCATAATTCGTAATTTCGGTGTTTCTCTATAATCTTTTATCGTCTGAATGACCATGAATGTCTAAATCTACTATAAAACCGATACGAAGCGATATATGTGCGGAATAAAGCTGGAACGAAAATTATGGATGACGTTTTCGGCGGAGGAAAACATATGATAAAATGACGAGTGTTTGCTTTTCTAATCGTTTTTATAGCCGGTAAAGCATGAATTGTTTAGAACAATGCATGCCAATGATAATTGTTTCACCAAATTGGGATTTTCAATGCCATATACTTCTGTAATTCATAAATATACATATATAAGGCCGTCACTATGTGCATTACTGACTTAAATCATAGAAAATAATGACACACAACATAGCAAAATGCTCAATCAAATCATAGTCTGCATTCTAGTACATTTCCCGGACTATATAACGGCATTACCCGTATTTTAAACAAGCCTCCCATAATGCAATGTTTACCATGGAAGGTAACTCATAGAAATCAGACGATGTGCAAGAATTTATGCAAAAGTATATACAAGCAAGACCTTAGAAAATGTTTTATGGTTTGTTAAGCAGCATTTGAAACCTTTCAGAATACTTACACAACTTGTAATATTAATGTCAATGTAGGAACACAATGTAATAGTGCTAAAAAATCATGCATTAGCGAAATCAGATGACAATTGAAAAATGTAAACACATTCGGGTAAATTATAAACAAGCACGAGGCTATTTAATGTAGGTGTTTGGTCTCGTTTATTAATCTGATCAACACATATGTTGGTTAAAAATATATCATGACCCGATGTGATTTTCTGTTGTTCGTCCGTATGTACGTCCCGTTGTCATCAAACTTCACACAAATGTTTATTATGATCAGAAGTGGCACATCTTGGTTCGCCATGTCTGCTAGCATTTATAGTATTAACATGCTATGTTGACATATGGCCTATTCAAACTAAACATGGTTCATTTCATACTAACAAGACAGTACTCGGTGGCCACATAATGGTTATTGCGATCAGTGTTGCAAATAGGCCCAATTTTTATGTACATTCACATCGAGCTTAACATTGTTTTTGTATCATCACTCAGTAAGAGCAAAGTTACTGACCCCTATATTTCCATGAGGCTTCAACAACAAACCCAATAACTGATTTGTTTTTATCGACCACCAATTTCTTCAGAGCAATTTTAACAAATTAGGACATACCATTTTCTCGAATTTTATATTCATTGGAATTCGATTTAACTCCTTATAAATACAGGACTTGTGTCTATAGGGCACAGACGCCATCACTTTCCTCCTTTGTCACCAAACTAGAGGAAATTTGCTCTTACTGAGTGATGATATAAAACATCCATAATGTTCGTTCCTCAGTCGAAAACGTCATCATTGCAAAATACCCTCTGCGGTAAACGGCAACATATTTGTGCATACCAGGGTCCCTTTGGAAGCACCAAACATTGGTTTATGAGCACCGGCAGACTTTCAACTCGCTATACTTGTTCGTAGATGATATATGTTTTATTATATGGGGTAAAACTATTCAATTATATCGCAAAACGCTTAAGATCGTGCAGTTGAAGGCGATTTTTTACATTTTTTACATATGTCAATATTAAACGGACGATTCCAGCTTTATTCCGCACATATATCGCTTCGTATCGGTTTTATAGTAGATTTAGACATTCATGGTTATTCAGACGATAACAGATTATAGAGAAACACTGAAATTACGAATTATGGACAAGAAAATAAATACCACTACTCACCTGCCGGGAACGTGTCCCTCTGTCGAAGTCACATCACTCCGCGGAAGTCACATCGGGTTATACAATGTGGACATAGAGCAAATAGACCATATATCGACCGTTTAAGGCAGGACCAGCTGTAACGTTGACTAGTTGGCCTTTAACCCGAACCATTTTGAAAGTGCTGAAGCTGGATCCCGGCTATTTCTTATTGGTATGTATGCAACATAGTTAAAGTACAATATATACAACTTTAGTTCCCTCGAGTGTCCAAGGGTTATAGCCACGTGAATAATAATGGACGTCTCGGCTTGACAGCGGTGATTTTATACAATTATGTGTTCTTTCTATGACAAAAGGACGTTTATGATGCTTAATTTGTAGGTGATGTCTAGACAATAGTGGGATAAAGAAATGAACGAATTGTTAGGCATCAATCCACGTTCACGCGAGCCATTTGATGTTGCGACTTCGCGACGGAGTAAAAAAACTGGCATTATCTGCACGTTTCACGCTGGATTTGTTGATTTTGTGAAGGTAAATTGCTAAATTGTTATCTTTTGTTGGAAGTGTATTGTATAAGCTACACGCAGTTACTTGTGAATCTGCTTTTGGCGGAGTATTAAAAATATAACATCCAATTAGATGAACTTGGGGTGAAAATCTTTTTTGTTTAGTTATAACCATTGTCAGTGACATTACATAGTATCATTGGTTTTGACTTGAATGACTGTTTAGGTCATTTCCTCAACGTGCCGATCCCATTTGGGTAGAACTATATAGGAGAATGATTCAAGTTTATTCCCAGTTATTCAAACTTGTTCAATTACACGAATTAAGTCGAGAATTCAGTGTCAAATACGAAAATCTAAAACTTTTCGCAAACATTGCGTACATATAACCTGTTTTAGGTTAAAATAGGTTGTACGTACCCTTTGTCGATCTCACACCTGTTATCTGGCACAGCCATCAACCAACAGAACTGTCATCAATACAGCAGGTTGTACGGTGTGAGTATGTTACCGTTATTAGCTGAAAACGACGACATTTGTCGCGCAAATGATAAATGGAAAGGGTTGACATAGGCTAAATTACGCTTTATCATTGACACACTGATGAATAATCCTGGCAGATTCGCGTCTGATTACAGTATCCGGCAGAGACAAAATCAAACTCCCCGCAGCAGTTACCTCCTCTTGGCATTCAGAAATCAAATTTCTATGCGGAGGTTAAGACAAATTAGCATGCTCTACAATGTAAGATTAGAATCTAGATCTTTAATATAAATTAAAGTGCGCGTGGTCGGTGAAATTGGACGTGTAAAGTAGATCTTTCGATGCTTTGGATCTGCGGCCAACAGTCTAAAAATTAGCCCCCGAAATGCACAGGAGTCTATCATTTCATTTTGTTATGGTATTTGAATGTACATATGAATAATAATAAATAACCAGGCCATGATTTAATATGGAAGCCCTGGAGAGACATTTAAAATTAATATTTAAAATTTAAAACTTATCATTCACAAAGGACGCGGGAAACCTTTCCGCTGACAGATTAAACCTATGACCTGGGTCCAATGACACAACTTCGCAGTCAATCAAAGATCAGGTCAAAATGACGGCGGACCCCCAGCAGTGCTATAGTCTGTTTCGGTGGATTACATATACATATAGATAATATAGATCTAACTACTAGTGCAGACACTAGATGGATATAGTACTTCCTAGCTCTAAGTCAACATTTCCCCCGCCCCCTCAAGCCGCGGTCTATATTCCTAGACATCATATTAATATAGTTTTCTTAAATTATTTTAAGGTTGTATCTTTTATTGTAATCTCTACTTTACACCTGTTTCTGGTATAGCCTGCCTTAGGAAGTTAGGGCAAGTGAACGCCACCACAGATATAGTATTATAGTATTATCACAGGGGTTCGGCACGGTGGGGGGATTGGTATAATGACATTTTAACAAATTCTGAATTAATTTATGAATAAAATGTTAAAGTTTAAATTTTAAATATTAAATTTTAAACATGTTTACTTATTATCTGGGTCTGTTTTGAAAAGTCTCCCCCGTCACCAACAGCCTTATAATACTCACAGGGGTTCGGCACGGTGGGGGATGGTATAATGACAGTTTAACAAATTCAGATACCATCCCCCCCCCCACCGTGCCGAACCCCTGTGATAATACTATAATACTATATCTGTGGTGGCGTTCACTTGCCTTCCTAAGGCAGGCTATACTAGAACACAGGTGGTTAAAGTAGAGATTACAATAAAAGATACAACCTTAAAGTAATTTAAGAAAACTATATTAATATGATGTCTAGGAATATAGACCGCGGCTTGAGGGGATGGGGGAAATGTTGACTTAGAGCTAGGAAGTACTATATCCCTCTAGTGTCTGCACTAGTAGTTAGATCTATATTATCTATATGTAATCCACTTAGGTAATTAACCGAAACAGACTATAGCACTTCTGGGGGTCCGCCGTCATTTTGACCTGATCTTTGATTGGCTGCGAAGTTGTGTCATTGGACCCAGGTCATAGGTTTAATCTGTCAACGGAAAGGTTTCACGCGTACTTTGTGAATGATAAGTTTTAAGTTTTAAATATTAAGAATTAAATTTTAAATATTAAGAATTAAATTTTAAATAATAAGTTTTAAATTTTAAATATTAATTTTAAATGTCGCTCCAGGGCTTCCATAATGATTCGTACTATAGTATATTTTAATGTGTACTTATCAGTATGGCAGTCATACAGCAACTCATAACAAAGCGGCATGCATTTACATTTTATACAAGCACTATAGTATATATACACATGATTTGTCTCTAGAATATTCCATTTGTTATTTACATTTGAAGAGTTAACTAATACTATGAAATCTCCCTTTTTCGGTGATTAAAACAACGATTATTTATCACTTAATTTGCTAACACAAAGTTTCCACACCAGGCACTTGTTATGTTCAATGAATGCATTATTCTCAAAGAATAAAATATCAGGCTAAATGTTATCAAAACAAACAAGCATATTGAGTTTATGAGTTTGACAATTTGATATATGAACATGAGTCTAGTTTACTCTCTATCAAATTAATCCAAGTAATGGGAAATGTCAATTCAATCACTGTTCAAGTGTTGAAACTATTGTCTGAATTTGTGAGTAAAATAAACACAGATGAATGAATTGTCCACAATTTTACTTGTGATTTCAACTGCTCAACTTTTAAAACAAATCCTGGAGAGACTTCTCCGCCCCCTTACAGGAGGACCGTAGGCAGACTTTTATTTCACAGGAGGCACAAGTTCACAAACTTGTTAGATCTAGGTGGTGTGGGGATACGCCCCCGGAACTATTTTAGGTTCTAGAATGCATTTCCTGTGTTTTCCTCATTTATATGAGCGACATTTGGAGATTCTTCTAAATACGAAACTCCACACATTCTTCAGGAGGCAAGTAGATCTAGAAATCTATAAAAATAGTTTTTCTATCTGAAATCAAGAGATCTTGCTCTTAGAAAATTATTCAAATTTCGCGCCATTTGATTCTATGAAATAAACCAACCAAACGCTTCAACAAACAACTTCCGTTCATAACCAAAACAAAACCACGCCTACGTTGTGCAACAGAAACAGTTCGTGGGTTCCCTGGAATTACATCAGGATTTCTGTGTGCTTAAACGATGATCTTCATGGGACACGAACTTATTTGTTTATTAAATGTACAAACTCATGCTTTTTTGTTAACTTAATGAATTATATGGATTAGCGAGGAAATACAACCGCGTTGTAAGAGATACCCGTCAGCACGTGTTTGTTTCTAAACAAAGAAAGGTCACAACAGTAAACGGGACAGAATTTTAGAAGGGCGTGTCATTGAAAAGTGTTGAAGGATTAATTCAGCTTGTATTTATGGACTAATGATGACTTCTCCTTATTGTGATACCACGGATCTGGAGGTCCGACTGGCGGCCGAGGGCCTTGTTGCCATGTCCAAGTCTGTCGGTAGCCGAGAATCTAGGTCACCAGCTGATCTCACAATGGCGGCTACCCTTGTAACTAAGACCGACACAGATTCTACGCATTGTCTCGCACAAATACTGACTGGATTCAAGAAAGCAACTTACAATTGCGTGCCAGATGATCATAATAATTACACATCAACAAATTTTGATAGTGACAATCAGTTTGAAGATCTCCGTTTAACGAAATCTAAAGAACAGTTGGTAAACAAATCGCGAAAACTGAAGACAAAGACAACGCCCACGCGGGTCTTTGTGTATGAAAACGATGGTCAATTAGAGGACGTTTTGGAATATTCTTCGGGGAAAAAGTTACACAAGTGCAATTATAAAGGATGTCAGAAGGTGTATGGAAAAAGTTCTCATCTGAAGGCACATTTACGCACTCACACAGGTAGGATTACAAACTTTATGAACTTGAAAACAAAGACCTAAATACCATGGTATTTAGGTCTTTGTTGAAAAGGATACTGGTAAGTTCGGTAAATAGCAAGTTCGATAAATTGATTTTAACGTTCGTGTCTTTCAGAGGTTTCGGTAAAAATATTTTTTGTTTACATTGAACAATGACATAGGCTTAATAATAGGATAGTACCATGTGAAACATCTGAATATTTGCTAATTGACATGTTAATTGGCACTTCTTACTCATTGGATACCACAACATTCGGTAACTGGTCAACTCGTACCTTAGTCAACTCATACCCTTTCTTTGGTCAAGTCGTACCTACCTAAGTCAACTCGTACCGAATTTGGTCAACTCGCATCCTTTCTTTGGTCAAGTCGTACTTACCCAAGTCAACTCGTACCGAATTTGGTCAACTTGTACCCTTTCTTTGGTCAAGTTGTACCTACCCAAGTCAACTTGTACCGAATTTGGACAAATCGTACCTCTCATTTGTTATTACTTTTTTATTATTTTAAGCTGTAAACTAATGCATATGTCATAGTTTTTTCTATCTGTATTCAGCTTTAATTATACAAATACATGATAGTTTGTTTGATGATAGTTTGTTTTGTTTTATTTCTAGCATTAACTATTAATTGCTAATGCGTTAATAACACTATTCATTGTATTGTATTATTTTACCGAAACATCCGCACCAATCATGCTACAAAATCAATTTACCGAACTAGCAATTTACCTCCGTAAATCCTTGAAAATAGGCAGTGACAAATGGGTGGCACGATTTACCCAAATGTATCCAAATACAGTCTAATTTGACCAAATACGGTAATTTTATGTGGTAATTTATGTTTTTAAATGGTAATAAATTATAATTAAATATAAATGAGGTTCTATATTACACCAGCCTGGATCTTAAATAGGTCTATATACACAAATATAGTCACGGGATTCTCAAATACGAGAGCTCTGCATTTGTCTGTATATGCAAATGTAGGTCTAGACAGGTGTGTTCCAGTTATAGTGTGTGCCAGGTCTAGAAGTGTATCATTTTAAATGTATTACATATATATATCACATAAAGAGACATGGTCGATATTCAGTTTTTCCAATGATTACGAGGTAAGTTTAGGGTATTGCAGTCATGTCAGAGTAACAATATTGCAAAATTGCTCAATTAAAGATCTGTTGGCAATTTGGGATAATAATATGTCAATATAATGGTTCTTAATACCGTATTTGGGAAAGTTGTGCAACAGGTAGCAAATGGTTGAGTTGTGTACCTTGTGAACCGAAGTCTAGGACTAGTAGGAGTACATGTGGGTCCAGTACTCTTAGACGTCCTATATTGGACAGGCTATTCATACAGAATTTGACGAATTCACATAAACAGCATAATTGATCATAATAAGAATAAATAACTAGATCTATAAGTGTAATGATTATTCAATCTGTTTCATCGTATTATGTACAGAAGAGAATAATATAATGAATTAAATTATCAATGATTTTAATACTGATGACTGTTTAATTGAATTATGATGAATTATTCTGATTATGTGTATTCGTCAAACTGTTTTATCAGCAGCATGTCCAGTATAGAACCTCTGTGAGTACATGGAACACTTCCATATCCCTATACACCAGTTCTAGCGCTATTGAACTCCACACCTAGCCACACACTTAATGTTTTATTAAATTAATCATGTATGATGTGTATCTTTTTGTTAGGTTGGTCAGCTCTTTGATGTCAGTCGTGCTCTCTGTACTTAGTCAGCTCTTTGACGTGAGTCGTGCTCTCTGTACTTGGTCAGCTCTTTGATGTCAGTCGTGCTCTCTGTACTTAGTCAGCTCTTTGATGTCAGTCGTGCTCTCGGTACTTGGTCAGCTCATTGATGTCAGTCTTGCTCTTGCTCTCTGTACTTAGTCAGCTCTTTGATGTCAGTCGTGCTCTCTGTACTTAGTCAGCTCTTTGATGTCAGTCGTGCTCTCGGTACTTGGTCAGCTCTTTGATGTCAGTCTTGCTCTCTGTACTTAGTCAGCTCTTTGATGTCAGTCGTGCTCTCTGTACTTAGTCAGCTCTTTGATGTCAGTCGTGCTCTCTGTACTTGGTCAGCTCTTTGATGTCAGTCTTGCTCTCGGTACTTGGTCAGCTCTTTGACGTGAGTCGTGCTCTCTGTACTTGGTCAGCTCTTTGACGTGAGTCGTGCTCTCTGTACTTGGTCAGCTCTTTGACGTGAGTCGTGCTCTCTGTACTTGGTCAGCTCTTTGACGTGAGTCGTGCTCTCTGTACTTGGTCAGCTCTTTGACGTCAGTCGTGCTCTCTGTACTTAGTCAGCTCTTTGACGTGAGTCGTGCTCTCTGTACTTGGTCAGCTCTTTGACGTGAGTCGTGCTCTCTGTACTTGGTCAGCTCTTTGACGTCAGTCGTGCTCTCTGTACTTAGTCAGCTCTTTGACGACAGTCGTGCTCTCTGTACTTGGTCAGCTCTTTGATGTCAGTCTTGCTCTCGGTACTTGGTCAGCTCTTTGACGTGAGTCGTGCTCTCTGTACTTGGTCAGCTCTTTGAAGTCAGTCTTGCTCTCGGCACTTGGTCAGCTCTTTGATGTCAGTCGTGCTCTCTGTTCTTGATCAGCTCTTTGACATCAGTCGTGCTCTCTGTACTTGGTCAGCTCTTTGATGTCAGTCGTGCTCTGTACTTGGTCAGCTCTTTGACGACAGTCGTGCTCTCTGTACTTGGTCAGCTCTTTGATGTCAGTCGTGCTCTCTGTACTTGGTCAGCTCTTTGATGTCAGTCGTGCTCTGTACTTGGTCAGCTCTTTGACGACAGTCGTGCTCTCTGTACTTGGTCAGCTCTTTGATGTCAGTCGTGCTCTCTGTACTTGGTCAGCTCTTTGATGTCAGTTGTGCTCTCTGTACTTGGTCAGCTCTTTGATGTCAGTCGTGCTCTCTGTACTTGGTCAGCTCTTTGATGTCAGGCGTGCTCTCGGTACTTGGTCAGCTCTTTGATGTCAGTCGTGCTCTCTGTACTTGTTTTTAGTGATAACTTTCTGTGTATATCTATATAAATCAGGGGTTCCATTTGTCCCTTGATTAGACCCTTTGACCCCTGGAATTTCCAAAAAGCCAAATTTTGACTATCAGGATTCTGGCTGAAGGGTCAATTTTTCTCTAGATTATAGGCATTTCAGCTATAAAATGGTATAATCCGGTCAAAAATTATCAAAGTGACCCGTGAGATTCAGCACCTAGTGGAACCCCTGTTAATGCATGTTGATTCAGTCATACTGTATGGTTGTATGATGTCAGCCACTCGACCTAGTGGCTGCAGATTTGATTCTCAGCAAGATGATAATGTCTGGGATATAGCTCGAAATATGCTCATACATATATGCATACTGCAGTTAATAAAATAGTGTTTCAAGTCGATATATGGAATAGAGCATATGTTAGAGAAGGGTTAGGGGTAAAGTATTGAGATAGATGCTAGCATCAACATGAATGCTGGGTTTATGTCACTGTGTATACTCTTGGTCTGACTTTAGGGAGCTACACTAGCATCAACATGTATGCTGGGTTTATGTCACTGTGTATACTCTTGGTCTGACTTTAGGGAGCTACACTAGCATCAACATGTATGCTGGGTT
The DNA here is from genome assembly GCA_032209605.1 of Mactromeris polynyma. Lineage (NCBI taxonomy): Eukaryota > Metazoa > Mollusca > Bivalvia > Venerida > Mactridae > Mactromeris > Mactromeris polynyma. The sequence continues at coordinate 4,161,554 of JASFXZ010000034.1, read as the reverse complement.
TATGTCACTGTGTGTACTCTTGGTCTGACTTTAGGGAGCTACACTAGCATCAACATGTATGCTGGGTTTATGTCACTGTGTGTACTCTTGGTCTGACTTTAGGGAGCTACACTAGCATCAACATGTATGCTGGGTTTATGTCACTGTGTGGACTCTTGGTCTGACTTTAGGGAGCTACACTAGCATCAACATGTATGCTGGGTTTATGTCACTGTGTATACTCTTGGTCTGACTTTAGGGAGCTACACTAGCATCAACATGTATGCTGGGTTTATGTCACTGTGTGGACTCTTGGTCTGACTTTAGGGAGCTGCACTAGCATCAACATGTATGCTGGGTTTATGTCACTGTGTGTACTCTTGGTCTGACTTTAGGGAGCTGCACTAGCATCAACATGTATGCTGGGTTTATGTCACTGTGTATACTCTTGGTCTGACTTTAGGGAGCTACACTAGCATCAACATGTATGCTGGGTTTATGTCACTGTGTGGACTCTTGGTCTGACTTTAGGGAGCTGCACTAGCATCAACATGTATGCTGGGTTTATGTCACTGTGTGTACTCTTGGTCTGACTTTAGGGAGCTGCACTAGCATCAACATGTATGCTGGGTTTATGTCACTGTGTATACTCTTGGTCTGACTTTAGGGAGCTACACTAGCATCAACATGTATGCTGGGTTTATGTCACTGTGTATACTCTTGGTCTGACTTTAGGGAGCACCACTGAATGTGTTTCCTCATCAGACACCAGACTGCATCCTGTCATTGAAGTAACAGGTACATCACTTGCATCACAAGTTCATGATTGGACTTATATCCACTGTTAATCTTATTCAGATACAAATAATTCACTTCATCAGCTATTTTGGCTTGAAAATATATTTGACCCCAAACAATATGGGGATTGTCCAAACTTGTTATGATTTGTTATGAGTAGTTGCTTTTTTTAAAGAGAACCTTAAAAATGGAAATAAAAGTCAAGAGAAAAAATTAATTATTGCTTTATTTTATACGCTCTAAATGCCTCTAAATGCTATTTTACAGGTGAAAAACCATTTCCTTGTTCTTGGACGGGATGTGGTAAAAGATTTGCCAGATCAGACGAGTTGGCCAGACATATTAGAACACACACAGGTATGTATGAAATAGTAATAATGTGATCTTTAATGTCATATATATTGTGTCCGAGTTTCATTTTCATTAATGGTAAACTAAAACTTTAATTTCATGTTTTAAAACATGGTCTGAAATTTCCTAAACAGCTTGTAAGTTATAGAGAAAGTTGTTCTACAGCTTGTAAGTTATAGAGAAAGTTGTTCTACAGCTTGTAAGTTATAGAGAAAGTTGTTCTACAGCTTGTAAGTTATAGAGAAAGTTGTTCTACAGCTTGTAAGTTATAGAGAAAGTTGTTCTACAGCTTGTAAGTTATAGAGAAAGTTGTTCTACAGCTTGTAAGTTATAGAGAAAGTTGTTCTACAGCTTGTAAGTTATAGAGAAAGTTGTTCTACAGCTAGGATTTTACCTCTTTACTCATTTAGAATTGTTTTCTTGCGTACCAGACCAACATTTACTGCATTTACTCAGATAACTTGATCTTATTCCCCCCTATGTAGGTTGAGTCTTATGCTGATGACGTCACGTACAGACGTCACACAACAGCGAATTACAACTTGAATGAATTTGTAAACTTGTTCATTACTGTACCAAAAAGTCCATAAAAATCTTGTTCTTTATTTCTCTAAAACGGTATGCAAGAAAAAAATGTGTCGCTGGCTTTGTGTGCAGATGAAAATATCCAGCTCTCGGGTATCTGTTCTTGCAACGCCAGGAATGAGGCTCTGCCTAACACTGTTACAAATTTACAAATTTTGATATAAAATGTTGACAATGTGTAAACTAGTTTTTACTGCTACTTTCAATCACTGATGTTTTTCATAGGACTAATCTATTTTTAGAATCCTACGAGAATAATGAAGGAAACATCATCATAATGTATGTAATTGCATTGAAATGGACTTTGACTCCTTCTGTTTTCAGAATTTGAGTAATCAGGATATTGGAGTAATACTGTGTAGTTGCTTAAATACATTGTTACCAATTTTTAACCAGGTTTTCAAACTGAGGGTTTCCGGCAAATGACTTGAGTTCTGTTTATCATATTGTATCCAAACTTGGTGTACAGTAAAAACATGTGGAGAGTTCGCTTGGGATTGCTTTTGGGTTTGTTCTGCCAAAGGTCAAGGTCACCATTACTAAAAATAGAAATTTGGTTTCCGGCAGATAACTTGAGTTACGTTGATCATATAGTAACCAAACTTGGTTGATAGTAAGTACATTTGGAGAGCTCACTTGGGATTGCTTTTGGATTTGGTTCGCCAAAGGTCAAGGTCACTGTTATCAAAAATAGAAATTTGGTTTCTGGCAAATAACTTAAGTTTCGTTCATCATATTTATATCAAACTTAGTGTATAGTAAGAACATGTGGAGAGCTCGCTTAGGATTGCTTTTGGACTCGTTTCATCTAAGGTCAAGGTCACCATTACTAAAAATAGTAATTTGGTTTCCGGCTAATAACTTTATACACTGCAACTCCGTTATACCGCGATCGGTGGGGTCCAATGACTCGCGATCGCGTTATATCCGACCGCGGTATAGAGACAGAATACCAACTTACCCCACCCACACAATATAGCGTTGTGCGTACTATGTTGTCATATATTTCGTATTCGTTTCGTATTTGTTTTAATAAATGGGTAGAGGATACTATATAAAATGTATTTATGGGTTATTATTTGAAACTATTTCAAAACAAAACTCATTAATTATTTAAAACAAAGCTAAAATATGACCATTTCTCTTTCGGAACCGCGATATTTTGGCGGTGTTTGTATAATTTGTTACCCGTGAAAATTACCCCCTGTGACACTCTCGCAAAATACATGTGAACATTGCAGATTTAGAGTGAGAATTAATTCAATAATTATATCTAATTGTATTTTCGTACCTATCGATATTTATCCGTTATTCACCAGAACAAAAGAATAATCCATCGCGTATAAATGTTGATTCGACCAACAATCACGCGTGAAAAATGCGATGGCCTTCAGTTTTTGCACCACGCCTAGTCGTATTTATATTACATACGTCTCATAAAGCTTTTCATGTCAATCAAAATGTGCATTTGACAAATTCACCACCCACGACGGTCGACCTCTGAAACTAGAAGACGACGCGGCACCTTTGAAGTCTGCGAGTAGAACATTTTCCACGTGCGTCGCATCAAACATTGGGCCGACTAACAAGTCAAGACGCGGCGCCTTTGAAGTCTGCAAACATTCCGTGCCGAGTTGTCCGCTTTTGCCTTGACTTAACTACTTTTTGTGACAGATTGAGAAATAGTCGACCGACACATCTAGTATTAATCGTAATTAGCGCATCCGGGGATGCCATTTAGTTTATTGAGGATTAACACTGCTTTGTTCCATGATTGACATCCCCTACTGTCATTCATTCAATTAAAGAAATCTCGCCGGTTCGCGATCATCTAATTGGTCAAGGTAAGGAGAATAATTGAACGTGGGCGTGTTAGACTCAACATCAGCTACTCCCGTTACGTCATAGATTCAGCACAATCCAAGGTCAAATTACGTTGATGTTTACGAAATGTGTTGAAAAACATTAGAAGGTGACATTTGTGTAAATATTGATGGTTATCATAATTGGACATATATCTCTTATGGTGTGTATATTCAGTTTAAATAATCTTGTCGATTCGCGATCGCTTAGTAAAATAAACTTGTAAACGTAACAGCACGTGATTTCGCGAAAGAGCAGACAGCAAATCGCGAAAAAATACGATTTTGATCAATTTTTCTTCCTTTTTTGACAAATTTTAGGATTTTTCTTAAAAATCAACGGGAGCCAAGACGACATCGCGTTATAATGGATATCGCGCTATATCCGACCGCGGTATATCGGAGTTGCAGTGTATATACAGTTTTGTTGATCATGTTGATGTCAAACTTGGTGTGTAGTAAAAACATGTGGAGATCTCGCTTGGGATTGCTTTTGGGTTCGTTCCGTCCAAGGTCAAGGTCATTTAAAATTTAAAAATCAGTTTCCACTTAATATCTTAGCTATGCGTGGGTGTGTAGACATCAAACTTGGTGTATAGTTGTTGCATATATATATAACATTTCTAAGTGTGAGTGTGTGTATGCATGTATCACTTCTGGCACCATTGCAGCATTGATGATCATCATGTATTCATTATACAAATAGAGCCTTGGTTACAAATAATTAGGTTTAAAACCTGGTTTATGGGCATTGCCTATTTCTTTTTTGTTTTATGTAAAGATGTTTGTTTATTAAAGTATTGTCATCTAAAGCTGCAGTTTATTCATTCCATGCAATCTTACTTTTCAGGAGAAAAAAGGTTTCTTTGTCCATTATGCCAGAAACGATTCATGCGAAGTGACCATCTTAACAAACATGCCAGGAGGCATCCAGAGTTCAAGCCAGAAATGCTTAAAAGGGGACGTAATGGTTCTGTCGCCGCCACTCAAGTATTTCGCCAAAATGTCTGCCATGAAACTTGGTCTGACATGTCGTCATTTGATCTGGATAGAGAGCGCCATGGATCGGGGAACAGTACGACAAGTCTCGGCAGCACGGGCACTCGTTCTGTCACTCCACAGTTTGAGTTAGGAAGTGACGGCATATCGGACCTCTCAAGCTCTGCTATATCTCCATGAGAACTCAGGATCTATATCTATTATCTCATGTTGCATATATGTTTATGTATTTGTTTTTTTAATAGATTCCACCTGCTTAGCTCAGTCGGAGGAGCTTTCTACTGAAAACATGGAGATTTTTTGTGGCACCATTGATATGGCCTATGTTCTCTGACAATCTGACTGAAGATGACCAAAGTCACTGTCCTCCATCTCAGATTCATGTGCAGAAATTGTTAAATCACTTTAGGAAGAAAAGATAAGTACTCTGTTGTTTTTTTTGGGTTAATTTTACTGCCAGATAACTGCTGTTTCTCCTCGCCAAAACATGTCCATTTTTCAAAAAAAAATCCCAATTCTTTGTTTTCATTTTCCCTCCTCCATCTGAATCTCTTTATTAAGAATTAAAACTGTCAATAGTCAAGTTCAAATGTGACATACCTTTAGCATTCCAGAGTTAGTTGTTGGTTTCTCCGATTCTGATCCATCACCTCCTATTTATAACAACACCAGCAAGAGCTGAAACGTTCATTACCTTATTTTCCCAATTGAAAAGACACAGGCAGTAAAATTAATTCCAATAAATGGCTGGTACTGGTTGGTAAGTCAGTTTGACTGGTTTGATCAACTGATTGCCCTAATAACAAATACTGCAGAAAAATGAAGTAAAAGCTATCATACTAGTAGTTTTAATTGTTGATTAGGTGATGTATAAAATGTGCTATTGACGATAGATAACTCTTGCACCTTAGTTAAACTATTGTATTTTGAAGTTGTCTTCCTTTGCATATTGAGTGCCTAATGACTGACACAACCTTACAGGTTTGCATATTGAGTGCCTAATGACTATTAGGACACAACCTTACAGGTTTGCATATTGAGTGCCTAATGACTATGAGGACACAACCTTACAGGTTTGCATATTGAGTGCCTAATGACTGACACAACCTTACAGGTTTGCATATTGAGTGCCTAATGACTATGAGGACACAACCTTACAGGTTTGCATATTGAGTGCCTAATGACTATGAGGACACAACTTTACAGGTTTGCATATTGAGTGCCTAATGACTATGAGGAAACAACTTTACAGGTTTGCATATTGAGTGCCTAATGACTATGAGGAAACAACTTTACAGGTTGGGATGATGTAGTGCTGTTTGTTGTTTATATTCTTCCATGTTTGTTACATAACTGTGTTACATTTTGAACTACGCTGACAAAATGTGTCTCCAAAGATACAGTGTAGCTTATAAATGTGTCTCCAAAGATACAGTGTAGTTTATAAATGTGTCTCCAAAGATACAGTGTAGCTTATAAATGTGTCTCCAAAGATACAGTGTAGCTTATAAATGTGTCTCCAAAGATACAGTGTAGCTTATTGATCCATTTCATATATTGTCATCATGTTCAGTGGATGAGATGTTCAATTTGTTACTGATATAATTTTTGTTAATGGTTTTATACTTGTAGTAAAACTAATTTCTCTTTCCTACTGAATTATACCACAGAAATATAAACCATGGATTCGAAACAGGCTGATTTCGGTGAAACGATAAGCAAAATTAATTTACTCACAAACCTTTGCACGCGATTTGCCCACAATCCTTGCACTCGGTAAGTATCATGGATTTGCCCACAATCCTTGCACTCGGTAAGTATCATGGATTTGAATTGAAATTTCATCTGACACTCGTTTAGTCTTACAACTCAGTATTGAACACAAAATGCATACAAGCAAACAAGATAGCACAAAATAAATAAATACCATCAAGAATTATATAGCTGTTGTAAACATGACAATTAGGGTGGTTCAAACTGTCAACTTCTCTCGATTCAGAAACAAGATAGCGTTTTTTACCGCTAATTGGAACACCTCGGTCATTATTGCGATTCATTTTTTGTAGGACTGTATTAGGTGTTCTGATCGTTTGATCTCGAAAAAAATCTCGCCACTCCCAAGATGTCGGGCGAGTCAAAATATATATACCAGCCTTTTTTTAATCCATGGTTTATGTGTCCGTGGTTATACAAAGTGAATTGGGGGCTATATAGGAAACGTGCCCCCAATTTATTATCCGGTCCATATCTTTGTTGTTCGTGTTTGGATTTCAAAATAATTTGGCAGAAATGACCATCAAAGGATGAGGATGTGTCATGCGCAAAACCGGTGTCCCTAGCTTCAATGTCAAGGTCACTGCATGTCTCTGAACTTGGGTCAGTTTTGCTATATAAGCCTTACTGATGAAAATGGTTTGTCCCCTGTCCATAACTTAGTCATTTAAGCTGGGATTGGAAATAGTTCGGCATTAGTGACCACCATAAGATGTGAGGGCAGCATGCAGGGGTATAAATCACATTCTGTGATAGCTCTAGTTTATATGTGCTCACTCTTACAAATATAAAAGTATTGTTAACAACATGTATGAAAGTTAATGCTAGATATGTGTCAGATCTGATAAATGTGTTCATGGTTCCATTTCTGCCATACATACCAGTATGTTAAACTGTTACATATTCATTAAATATTATATCTTACTGGTAGATATATTTCATTATTTGTGTTAATGTTTGAATGTATTTGATATTCTTGCAATGTACCAGATATTAATGAAAACTTTGTGTACTTGATATTGCCTTTAGTGACTTAGTTCATTTTCCTCTACTGGAGAATGTCTGTTTATTCATACTTTTTTTAGGTTCATGATATGCATTTAGAAATTTTCATTGAGTTACGTTCATACATACTTAAGTGTAAGCTGCCAATGTTCATTATTAACGGTAAACAATTTCATACCTAGGATGAACTTGCAATGTTTATGTAGTTATTTGATACATTTTAATTTATATGAATGTTGATTCATAATGCAATTTTGACATTCTATTTTTCACCACTCACATTATCTTACATACTGAGGTCTCTATATTCTCATATACTTGCTCTGTTAATCCAAATAGTCGTTTTGACAAATTCTACTCTCTCCACTTATTTTCTTATCTCTTATATGTTCATGTTATCTTACTAGTGATCTGTTTCATACATTTATTTAGAATGAAATAGTAACGACTATGGTTTATCCTATAGTCGACGTTATCATGGGTAACATAGATTTAGCGGCTCTATGCCGCAATTTATTTGACAATTTTAGTTTGCTCTTACCTAAGCGCGTAGTAATTAATTCGCACGGGTAGAAAAATAGTTTACCTCGTGTATTCACTTTTGTCATAACACTGGACATTGAAGGTTGGTTGAAATTTAACTTGTGAATTGATTTTGTTTTATCAATTATTTATAATTGAAATGTATACATAATGTTATTAACTGTAAAGACGATATAGTACCGGTTGTGCAACTGGGAATAATAAGAATGAATTAGTATGATTAATTCGAGAAGACATTGCATAATTGTAGTTTAATTAATTTTTTCTTGACATGGTCATTTTATCATAGTTTTATCCATGCACTAGGGGTTACATTGCTCTAAAAAAAAAAAAAAAAAAAAAAAAAAAAAAATAAAGAATGTAGATATATCTGAAGAAGGTGCGTATATTGAATTTATCAACATCTATCGAAAACACGGACTTGCAGTACGTTTGAAAAAATGGCACGTGCTTATTTATTTATTAACTCATGAGTGTAACCAGTTACCCGTATACGTACGGTATGGTAGAACTACACTGTTAAAACAACACGTAGTATACATGGGTAAACAATTAGTGCAATATTGTAATGTTCAAGATAGTCAATATATCCAACACGGGGATTTGTGTGCATGGACTGTCTGTAAACCACGTGGTGTAGATTGAAGTGTTTTTATTTCAAATTTTAAGTATACAGGTCCGTAGCCACGCCGCGAAACTATGAGGCGATTGTCAAGAAAACGGGAGACAATTGACCCGAAAATTTAAACAATAAATTAATTAATATGCTTTGTTAAATGAGACATTGTTATTTATTGACACAACCCTTCTATGCAATTTACTATTGAATGTGAATTTATTTGTATTATAAAGAAATGAACTTAACTTTAAAGATGTGCGTTTGTTTGTTGTTTTTAATTTCAATTTTTCAGCACTTTGGTCAGAACGCATAGAAACAAGTGATGTCAAAACGAACAAATGATGACTGTGCGGCCGGAGGAAGTGAACATGGAGATGTAGGCGAGCCGGGGAAGAGGTTGTGCGCGGAGCAGTCTGGTAATACTACTATTTATGGATTAAACTTGGATTCCTTGGGTTCCCCTAAACCCATTGAAAGCGTGCATAATAACTTAGGGGCCAATGTGTCATTGTCAAATAGGGAGAAAATTACTGACGGGCAATTTATTGACCTCAATTTGTTGTTATCGACAAATATCGAGACAGTTGATAATAAGCTGTCCATTAATGCTAGTGGGGAACTTATTCTTAAACCATCCAACCCCAAAATCAAAATTACAAATATTGAAACATGGACCGATGCGTTCATAATTTTTAGCAGTATTTATTTGACTGCGCATCGGGATAAAGCCCAAGATTTACTGTATTATATGAATGTTATAAGAACAGGGGCAAAGCGCCATGGTGGAATGGGGTGGAAAAACTATGACGAACAATGTAGACTCCGTATTGCATCTGACCCAACTCATTATTCTTATGCCAGGGTCGATTATGAGCTATGGTTGATATATATGGCGTCTAACGGTACACAACAACCTAATCAGGAGGCTTATCAGTTTAAGGCTAGGAAATGTTTCGACTTTAATTACAGGCAATGTACGCAACCTAATTGCCAATTCAAGCATACTTGTTTAATTTGTAATTTCAATCACCCTTCCAGGAATTGCTTCAGATCTGAATATAGGGGAAGGGGTTCAACAACTTGGAGGGCCTCTGCTTCCCAGGGTCAATCAAGACCGTATTATAGACCAAGAGGCCGAGGCCCAAGGTTCCAAAAGTAGTTTATTGCAACTAGGTTATTCACCAGTAATATTAAATAAAATAACTCAATATTTAAAGCTATACCCTAATAAACAAGATGCAGACTGTTTAGAACAAGGATTTAAATATGGATTTAAATTGCATTATACTGGGGAAGGCTTCAACAAAGATGTTAAAAATTTAAAATCTGCTTATTTGCATCCTAAAGAATTAAAAGATAAAATCATGAAAGAGGTTAACTTAGGCCGTATGATTGGTCCTTTTAAAGAACCGCCTTTTGATAAAATGAAAATATCCCCAGTTGGGTTGGTACCGAAATCTGACGGTAATTGGAGGTTAATAACTCATTTATCATACCCATCTGGTACAAGTGTTAATGATGGAATAAACGATAGCATGTGTTCAGTAACATACACATCATTTGATGACGTTACACGTATGATTTTTAAATTAGGGAAAGGGGCTTTAATGGCAAAAATGGACATTAAATCGGCATTTCGTTTACTGCCTATTAATCCAAAGGATTTTCACTTACTGGGTGTTAAGGTTAAAGGTCAATATTATATAGATAGGATGTTACCAATGGGTTTAAGCTTAAGTTGTGCATTGTTTGAAACATTTTCGTCATTTCTGCACTGGTTGGTTCAGTATAAAAGTACCATTGATTCATTGGACCACTATCTTGATGATTTTATTTTTGCTGGTGAAAGTGAATCAAACAATTGTCTAATATTGGTCCAACAATTTAATGATATATGTAAGGAGATAGGAGTACCGATAGCTGAAGATAAATCTGTAGGTCCAACAAGAGTGTTAATTTTTCTAGGCTTGGAAATTGACTCAATAAACATGTGCATAAGAATACCCGTAGAAAAAATTGAACACTTAAAAAGTATTCTATTAGAAATGATTGGGAAAAATAAATTGACATTAAAAGAATTGCAGTCTTTGGTAGGCAAACTTAATTTCGTCTCTAAAGCGATACGATCAAGTAGGGCATTTTTAAGACGATTTTACGATGCAATGATAGGATTAAAGCAGCCACACCATAGGTTGAGAATAAATTATGAACTTAGGCAAGATTTGTTGATGTGGATAAACTTTCTTAACAATTTTAATGGTGTTACATATATTCCGGACGAAATATGGTTAAACAGTAACAGTTTGCAACTATTTACTGACAGTGCAGGTTCTGCAGATTTGGGGTGTGGGTGTTACCTGAGGGGAAAATGGGCCTTTTATCCATGGCCCCAAGAGTGGGCGGATACAGATTGGATTAGGGATATATCATTTTTAGAAATGATTCCAGTGATTTTAGCTTTATATATTTGGGGTAATGAATTAAGGCAACAAAATATAGTACTTTACATAGATAATGAAGCCTTAGTGCATGTCATCAATAAGCAAACTTCAAAATCAAAACGATTGATGTTTTTAGTACGAGAATTTGTGTTATTAAGTATGAAATTAGAGATATGTTTTAAGGCATTGCACATATCTTCAGCTAATAATGTAATTGCGGATTCTATCTCTCGTATGCAGTGGGCACGTCTCCGTCAGGTGGCGCCAGATGCAGCAGAGTACCCAGAACTCCTACCAATATCCTTCCATTGTCTGATCTCCAAAATGAAGCTCAGAGGTTGATTGGTAACTCATTAGCTGCCAACACATTCGATTCATACTCAGTAGGCATTCGAAGGTTCCATGCGTTTAGGACACAGTATGGGATAGATGAAATTTGACCACCATCAATTGAGCATATTGCATTATTTCTAGCATATATATCCTTGCAGGGTCTGGCTTATAATACAGCCAGACTATACGTTACTTCCATAGGGTTTCAATGCAAAATGAAATTAGTTGAAGATACAACTAAGCATTATGTCGTATCAAAAATTCTGGATGGTATGCAAAGATCGAGCAAAAAGAAAACACCTAGATTACCAATAACTCTACCGTTGCTAAATGACATTTTTACTAAATTACCCATCATTTGTTCAAGTACTTATGAAAGTCAGTTATTTGCAGCTGCATATAGCCTTGCATTTTTTGGTTTTTTTAGAGTAGGTGAAATAACGGTCACCAAACCACAATACTTGCATAAAGTAATATCTTTTGATGACGTGCAGTTAAACTCCGAAGAGTCTCAGTTAACAGTTTTGCTACGGTTCTCTAAAACTGACCAATTAGGCAAAGGAGTAAAAATACAATTAAATAGATCAGGCACTAATGTTTGTCCAGTGAATAACATGAGCAAGTATTTAAATATTAGACCTAAAGTTGGAGGACCATTGTTGTGTCACTTCAATGGTAAACCGTTGACCAGATATCAATTTTCAGCAATATTAAAGAAAGCAGTAGTTAAGACAAATATACAGTTTGGAAATTATAAATCTCACTCATTCAGAATAGGTGCTGCTACTACGGCGGCTAAGATGGGGTATGATGAGGAAACCATTAAATTAGCTGGTAGATGGGTGTCTGATGCATATAAAATATATATACACTCAGGTACCGGAAGTAATGTCATGCCTAAATTAGCAAGTTAATCAGGTTGTATATATATTCCAAGAGTTTGTTTATTATATGGGTAACAATTTAATTTGGAATTGATAGGTAGTGTTACCGTGCATTGTTGGTAATACTAATAAGCTTTATATCAGTATTATACCCGTTTTTTAAACAGGTAATTTTTTAAAATATTTAGATAGTAATATTTTTTGTAACATTTAGTGTGGTGTCTAGGCTCATCAATAGTAAAAAGGGCGTTTTGTGAAGCCAGAAAGTCTTGTCCTAACCTTGGCATTCAACATGTAGACATATGGTGGCAGGGATATGGTGGTTTAACCCTGGAAAAGGCTAGACAGAAAATAAGAACCTTGTTTGCCGTAGGACCCACTCCGGCAATATTAATATTACATTGTGGTGGTAATGATTTAGGCAATGTGCCAATGAAGTCCTTAAGACGAATTATTTGTATGCTTTTTGATTTAATTTTGGAGTTGTTTTCCAATGTGAAAATTATTTGGTCGGAAATATTGCCAAGAAGGGTATGGCGTTATTCGATTAATTTAAATGCCATGGAAAATAGCAGAAAGCGTATAAACAGTTTTGCTGGTAAAGCAGTCATTGAAAAGGGAGGTTTATACTTAAAACACCCGGCTCTGTGCAACGATGGTCCTCATTATATCTCATCGGATGGTGTACATTTAACTGATGAAGGCAATGTTATATTTATAAATCAAATAAAAGAAGGCATTCGAATGTGTATTAAAGGAGAAAAATACGTGGGCAAGTAGATGGGTTAGATCGATGTTTTACTTTAATGATTTTATCAAATTATACAGCTTTATAAATGTCGATAGAAACGTTTATGAGACTCTCCGCCGCAAAGGTGCAATTGGTTGTTTCCCTATTTTTGGCGGTTGGCCGTTTTCATTGTGTGTCAACTGCCAATGTGGCATACAGCGATTCTCAAAAACGTTATACTTGGAGATCTGCTCATATTATAAAATTATTGTTCATTATGTTAATAGTTAGTTGCATTTAAGGACCTCTGTTTTCACCCAGGGTCCTTTACTTATTTATTCATATGAACACTTGGGGCTAATGCTTTTATTGAATATTTACTTCGGGAGCTAGCCAATTTATACCAATTTGGTCTGTAGCTCAATCTTGTAATAGCTTACTTCAAATTGAAATACGATATATACGAGTATTTAGGGCTCTGGGGCCTGCCCATTTAAAACCTATTTTGGTTGGCGGCTCACTCTTATATTTAAGCCCACTCGAATTTTTGAAAAAAGATATGTACCGAGAATTTATGGGCTCCGGGGCTTGCCCATTTCAAACCTATTTTGGTTGGCAGCTCACTCTTATATATTTTAGCCCTCTCGGAAAGTTTAACTCAGATTTATACGAGTATTTAGGGCTCTGGGGCCTGCCCATTTCAAACCTATTTTGGTTGGCGGCTCACTCTTATATTTAAGCCCACTCGAAACTTGGAAAAAATATGTACCGAGAATTTATGGGCTCCGGGCCTGCCCAGTTGGCGGCTCAGCCGGCCCACTTGGCGGCTTATTTGAATTATTTAGCCCTCTCGGAAAATTAAAAAATTATCTATTAGGTACCGAGAATTTATGGGCTCCGGGCCTGCCCATTTGGCGGCTCAGCCGGCCCACTTGGCGGCTTATTTGAATTATTTAGCCCTCTCGGAAAATTGTTAAATCTGAAATTAGAAATCGTATATTGTTGGCTATTACTATTTGAATGATTTAAATTTTTTGGAGCTATCTCATTATTCTTATTGACCGGCAGCTCATACGTATTTGCATTAGCCCAATTTGTTATACTTTGAACATTCGGTCGCGCCCATATACTGCCAAACATATTATAAAATATAAATAAATATCTATTGAGTATATTGTGTCTTAAGTTCAATTCTTATATGAACGATGATTGTTTGCAACCAATTAGCTTTAAAATAAGTGTTTATTGTTTGGGAAGCAATCATCGTTCCTTATGTTATTCCAGGATAATAACGACTATGGTTTATCCTATAGTCGACGTTATCATGGGTAACATAGATTTAGCGGCTCTATGCCGCAATTTATTTGACAATTTTAGTTTGCTCTTACCTAAGCGCGTAGTAATTAATTCGCACGGGTAGAAAAATAGTTTACCTCGTGTATTCACTTTTGTCATAACACTGGACATTGAAGGTTGGTTGAAATTTAACTTGTGAATTGATTTTGTTTTATCAATTATTTACCACCCACCCTCCCTTCATTTAACGTTTCTATATATATTGAATACCTGTTTAGAACATGTATGTAATGTGATTATTATATATTTCAGTTATTGAATTGTTTAGCCCATGAACGATGAGTTGATACAATAATGTGATTGGACGTTGGTAAAGAAAATGTATATGTGTATATTGGTACGAATGTAAACCTCAACGACAAGATTGGTGCGACTGAAGACTGAACATACAGCGATTCTCAAAAACGTTATACTTGGAGATCTGCTCATATTATAAAATTATTGTTCATTATGTTAATAGTTAGTTGCATTTAAGGACCTCTGTTTTCACCCAGGGTCCTTTACTTATTTATTCATATGAACACTTGGGGCTAATGCTTTTATTGAATATTTACTTCGGGAGCTAGCCAATTTATACCAATTTGGTCTGTAGCTCAATCTTGTAATAGCTTACTTCAAATTGAAATACGATATATACGAGTATTTAGGGCTCTGGGGCCTGCCCATTTAAAACCTATTTTGGTTGGCGGCTCACTCTTATATTTAAGCCCACTCGAATTTTTGAAAAAAGATATGTACCGAGAATTTATGGGCTCCGGGGCTTGCCCATTTCAAACCTATTTTGGTTGGCAGCTCACTCTTATATATTTTAGCCCTCTCGGAAAGTTTAACTCAGATTTATACGAGTATTTAGGGCTCTGGGGCCTGCCCATTTCAAACCTATTTTGGTTGGCGGCTCACTCTTATATTTAAGCCCACTCGAAACTTGGAAAAAATATGTACCGAGAATTTATGGGCTCCGGGCCTGCCCAGTTGGCGGCTCAGCCGGCCCACTTGGCGGCTTATTTGAATTATTTAGCCCTCTCGGAAAATTAAAAAATTATCTATTAGGTACCGAGAATTTATGGGCTCCGGGCCTGCCCATTTGGCGGCTCAGCCGGCCCACTTGGCGGCTTATTTGAATTATTTAGCCCTCTCGGAAAATTGTTAAATCTGAAATTAGAAATCGTATATTGTTGGCTATTACTATTTGAATGATTTAAATTTTTTGGAGCTATCTCATTATTCTTATTGACCGGCAGCTCATACGTATTTGCATTAGCCCAATTTGTTATACTTTGAACATTCGGTCGCGCCCATATACTGCCAAACATATTATAAAATATAAATAAATATCTATTGAGTATATTGTGTCTTAAGTTCAATTCTTATATGAACGATGATTGTTTGCAACCAATTAGCTTTAAAATAAGTGTTTATTGTTTGGGAAGCAATCATCGTTCCTTATGTTATTCCAGGATAATAGTCTTACAATTACTTCTTTCATTACAGTTCAAAATGTTGTTAATTGAATGCTATCACATTTAAGGATTTATATATTGTTGTTACATGTTTGATACAGTAATATATCATATGCTATATAATTATGCCCCCCTTCGATGAAGAGAAGGCATATTGATTTGCACATGTTGGACCCTCTGTCTGTTGGTCGGTCAGTAACCTTTTCGTTTCCAATCAACTCGAGCACCCCTTGACCTATCATCCTTTAACTTGGTCCTCACATTCATATTGGGTAGCAGAGGAACCCTATTGATTTTGGGGTCAAAGGTCACAGGGGGCATAATGTTTTACAAACATCTCTTGTTATATATTTACAATATCAAACCTGTGGAATGTCAGGAACTGCATACATTTGGTTATTTATTTGCAGATGAATTGTTACTTCAATGTCCGAGTTATCTGATATTATATTCAAACAAACTTACTTCATTTTGTCATTCATTATACCAGTACTTTGTTATATTGTATTAAAGCATTATTTTTGAGAAATAATTGATGCATGTACACTGAACAAAATTTCTAAAAGTCTACTTGCTATTTCGTCGAAATATAAGTGCAGAAACATAAGTACATAGTGCGCCTATTGAACAGACGGGCAACCTGTATATTAAAGAAAAGTGGTCAATAATACAAAACATATATTTTTATTATTATTTTCAAAATTCTATTAGAATTGATTGATTATTTATAAAGTTTGTCATACCTGTGGAATACCAGCATTAATCATACCAACGGCTTTGGTGAGTTCTTAAGCGGTCATTCTCGCCTTCTTTTATGTTGGACATACAACATGGATTTACCGGTTGCTACACAGTACACGTGATCCTCGCGCCAAAAGTTTAAAATCATACTCACCTTCATGCATGGTCAATCGTGATGATAAATAGGTATTTTCTTTGTGAAAATCGATAGAGTATAAACCCAAATAGAGAATTTGAGTTATACTGTGTATAATACTAGAATGCCAAATTTTAGGTCGGCGTGTTAAACATTTTTCTTAAATTTGTATTTTATTACATGGACGTTTTGAAAATTTGTTCAGTGTATACTTCAAACATGAATGTGCTAGAACGAAATGTACACCATAATTGTGTAATAGCTAAGAAATCTGTGATTTCACCCGCACTACAATGAAGTATATACATCTATTTGCGTGTTTATTGTAAATACTTATGGTTGGTCATAAAAAATGTATTAAACCTTGTTATGGCTGTTTCATGGTTATAAATATTAGTAAATGATTTAGTCTATTTGGTAATTCGTAATTGTGTTTTTGTGTCACATTATTGAATGATGCCAACATGACTAGACATTATTGTTATCAAGATGCAACACTGTTGTATCCTTACTTGTTGACATACATCTGTTACTGTAGTATTGCATGATGCCAACATGACTAGACATTATTGTTATCAAGATGCAACACTGTTGTATCCTTACTTGTTGACATACATCTGTTACTGTAGTATTGCATGATGCCAACATGACTAGACATTATTGTTATCAAGATGCAACACTGTTGTATCCTTACTTGTTGACATACATCTGTTACTGTAGTATTGCATGATGCCAACATGACTAGACATTATTGTTATCAAGATGCAACACTGTTGTATCCTTACTTGTTGACATACATCTGTTACTGTAGTATTGCACTAATTTCACTCTTTTAAAGTATCTAGATTTTTTCAATATGTCATACAGGTTTTGCGTAAGGACATTCAGGTTTTCAGTTTCAAATCCAAAGTATTTGGTACTTGTTTAAATCTATAACTCCGTGTGTTTTAATGAATTTTCAAAAATGTACATGTCTACTGAATAATGAATATATGTGTATAGCAATATACCAACATTTACCAATGTATATACTTAATAATTATATAAACAGAAATCGTGACTTGTACTAATCAAATAATGGCCGTTTAATTGAAGCAGTATCGTTTATTAAAAACTCCACCACAGATCAAATGTTGGGTGGAAATTTGCTGTTTAAAGTCACTTAAAGAAACATTTGGAAAAGCTCTGCCAAACTCTCGTTGTAATAGTCTGACTTCTCCTTACAGTTGTTTGTCATTTGGTGCTAGGTTTTTTGTGTTGTGTTTTCCAAAATTTCTGTTTTAGGAATGTTCGTTTGTTAACACATCATTAGATATTGATGTAAATAACTCACATGATGTAATATTAACATATTTTTATCGTGATTTTAGTTTTGTCATGTGTACAAAGATATCATTCCATAACCTGTGTGTGTTTTGTGATATATATTCCTAGTTTTAGTTTTCTCATTATTAATGTTTACTTTTAACATTTCATTTCAACTTGATCATCTCACATTGACTGGTCATTGTAAATTTGTTTACGTATATATGTGTCTTGATAAGCCTCTTCAATAGATAGTTCTCAAATCTTCAATATTTACCTCCTTCGTTCTGAATTGTCGGCCATTTTGATTGGCAAATTTCTTTAAAGTTAATGGGGAATATAATGTAAATGATGATAAAATAATCTGATATATAAAAATAACTTATTCATTTTTCTCATGAGGGCATTTCTGCTCAGTAAGTTGAAGAAAAAGTGGTTGTCACATGCAAATTATCTTGATATGTTCTTAATTATCACATATTTGAAAAATTACTCCTACAAGGGCTTATCAGTTTTGCATATCAAAATGGCCGACAGTTAAGAACAAGGGAGGTAAATATTGTAGATGTGGGAACTATGTGTTAGATATTGCTAGGCCTCAGAATTGCGTGTGCTTTGTTGTTGTTGTTTTTCGATATTTTCGGAGTCTAACTTTGAACTTGATTATACATATCTTATTATGCTTGTATCTAGGCAATAATAATATAGTAAAGCAATATTATCTAGTAATATCGGAGTAATTGTATCATTAACATCTTTCTGTCTGGTTCCATCGTGTGAAAATATTCATCTGTTTACCATGAACTAACATATCCACCGACAAAGTTTATTTCGTTCACCGTTTCTTCCACATTTTCTACACTGGTTAGAATTGTTCTGTAATACAAAACATTTCCATGACTAGAACTGAGTTTCTTGTATCAGTAAGGCCAATAGAAATTATTGTTGGGAATCTTGTCACAAGTTTATTGAAACATATTGATGAAGACAACTTGTCCTAACTTTTTCATTCATGAATGACAACTGCCCAACATTTCATTATTATATTACTTGTGTATTTATTTGAAAACAATGATGGGTCAGTTGGTTTTATACCTCAATTTTTAGAGGCCATTCTAAAATATGGAACCACGCATATAATTTCTAATGGCACTAAGTCTGTGCTATTAATTGAAAGTAAGATTCTTGTTAACAGTGCACTCAATAGTATTTTATATTGGTTATCATTTTTGTATGTTTTTATAAATCTGTTTGTTTATCATTAAATGTCTATGTTCAATAAATATTTTATGAATAAACACGTTCTGTTTGTTGTTTCGATGGAACTCGGTTACCATTATTTAATAAGAGATGTTTTATAAATTGAAATGTTTTAAACATAGCTAGAATTCATTTGGCTTAACCAGGTTAAAATCATTTGAATGACCTTGACTTGGCAAAGTCACAATATAGCTATACGGTTATCAGGGTTCCCACGCTTCCTGCAAAACTGGAAAAGTCCTTGATTTTTTCATGTCATTTTCCAGGCCTGGAAAAGTGCTTGAATTTAAAAGGAAACAAAAAATGGGAAAAGGTCGCATATTTTGTATTTTCTGAACACAAAAATTAGCGGCTTTGCAAGCCTTGTAAAACTCGCGTCCGAGTGAGTGTAACATTTCCTGGTATATAAGTTCATAATTTGAAGTTTAATGCTTAAATGTTCTTGGCATGTTAGATGGATAAAATAGCAGTACAAATGCTATTTTGGTCCTTGAATTATGTGAAAATACCCTTGAAAAGTCCTTGATTTTTTTTCTGGGAAAGGAGTGGGAACCCTGGGTTATAGTATGTGCTTGTGTGAGGTAGTGCTGGCATCCTGGGTTATAGTATGTGCTTGTGTGAGGTAGTGCTGGCATCCTGGGTTATAGTATGTGCTTGTGTGAGGTAGTGCTGGCATCCTGGGTTATAGTATGTGCTTGTGTGAGGTAGTGCTGGCATCCTGGGTTATAGTATGTGCTTGTGTGAGGTAGTACTGGCATCCTGGGTTATAGTATGTGCTTGTGTGAGGTAGTGCTGGCATCCTGGGTTATAGTATGTGCTTGTGTGAGGTAGTGCTGGCATCCTGGGTTATAGTATGTGCTTGTGTGAGGTAGTGCTGGCATCCTGGGTTATAGTATGTGCTTGTGTGAGGTAGTGCTGGCATCCTGGGTTATAGTATGTGCTTGTGTGAGGTAGTGCTGGCATCCTGGGTTATAGTATGTGCTTGTGTGAGGTAGTGCTGGCATCCAAATGATTTATTCAGGTCATCCAATCTCCGTTGATGCTAACATAAAATCGAACGAAAAAAACGATCTCATTGATGTAACAGCATACTAATAAATTGTTTTGAGGATGGAGGTCTAATTACTTTGATTTTGTTTGTTGGTTTTCATCAGGTTTTATGCCGTTTTTCAACATTTTTCTATTATATACGGCGGTCAGTTGACCTTACCAGTTTTCCTGGAATTAATTATCAACCAGTATTAACTGACAACTGCTCCACATGTGGGGGACATGACCGTAGCCCGTATCACGTGTTCTGGTAGTATTACATAGAAAGAAGTCAATAAATATAGGTCAATAAAAGAAACAAAAAATACATTACACAAAATAAATAAATGTCGTTTTATTCAAATATCCATCACCACGTGTCATTCTTGGAGGCAGTGATTAATGTACTGCTAAGAAAGATAACCGCTGTGAGGAGTTCGACCACTCGGAACACCTCGGAGATATAAATAACCTCGGAGATATTATGGAGGTAGTTCGATCAGCAACTATAGTGACTATAGTGACTATGGTTGGATGATTAAACTCAGTCTAGTTTATCTATAGTCTAGTTACTCTGGTCACTCTTAGAATTTGGAGGGTTGAAAATCCTATAGAGGTGCTCCGAACATCGACTATAGTACTAAATCGGTGGTTGAACCATAGTTAATGTTCGGAACACCTCCATATACATGTAGTATTCAAACCTCCACGTTCGAAGAGTGACCAGAGTAACTAGACCGTAGATGAACTAGACTGAGTTTTATCATCAAACCATAAGGTGTTCTGCAGCAAAATGGAGGTTGCACGGCGATCAAAGTTGAGCAAAAATGAGGTAGTCAAAGTTAACAAGTTGACATATATTGTCAACCTTATTGCATCAAATTTTAATGCCAGTAATTTTTGATGTTGTAATTGATTTAGTAGTGCAAAATAAGCCTTTATTGCAAAATTATATGCAATATATATAAATTGCAACTAATTAAAACAGGAATATAAGAAAGATAATTTTGTAGAAAATGACTTGACCGTTTTCAAATTATTGGTCTGAGATCATTAATGAAGCATTTAAATAGTACAAACAATATTAATTGTATAACAGCAAGTATGTAAAACAAATACATTCAGAGTCATTACTATGTGTTTTATCTATGTCTGTCACACCTCGGTCCATCCAGCTTTGAATAGATACCAATAATATAGATACAATATGCTCTTTCTCATAATGTCATGTCATGAGTTGTATACTGAGAATGTAGAGACACACTTGTTTGGATTTCAACCCAACATTTGCAGCCGTCTGTGATATAAGCAACCACTATTATCAATCCTTTGGTTAGCTATGTGTTTAACTGTAGTATTACAAAGCTTGTGGAAAAAATCACAAGTCTCTACAAATGGTACTTTTCCCAACCTGATATTTTTCCTCAAAAGCATGCACATACAAACCTAGATGAAACAACAGCTTAGCACTTGTGATTAGTATATAGATAGTGCCATATCTAGATAACCAAGTTGAAAAAAACAATACACACACTATATACCAGTGATTACAATTTTATTCAGATAGAACTGCATTTCAAATCCTAAATTTCAAGATTGATAGAAAACTGTCAACTAGTTTATGTACTACACAATTGTTAACTTAGTCAATCACAGATTGTAATTATTTCAGTAACAAAATGTTAATTGGATTAAAAATGTACAAGGAAAACTTCAAGAGTATTTTCCAAGAAGTATTTATGACTTGTAGACCACTGTTTGTAAATTTACAGCCTATTTCTTGTTGTACCCGAGGTGACTTTTATGAAGCATCTTGTGAATATATCATGAAAACCTGAAACGATAAAGTGATAGCAGAAAAAGAGTTATTACATTTGTATTATGTAATTGATGTGTGTAAAAAGCTTTTCAAGCCCTACATTGGGTACATGTTTTCTCCTAGAATTACTTATATGTGGCAGGGGTGTTTGACGATTGAGCCTCAAATGCTGGAAGATGGAGAATTGAAGTGGTGTGGGGTTAGTTAATATGAAAATTAGAAAGTTTTTTTAATATTTTACATTTATATATATTTTCTATTGTCACAAATATATAAAAAAAGATCAAAGAAACCTAATTAATCTTAATTAATTGATATAAACTGTTATACTTTGATATAATAATAATAATAATAATTAATTGGCAATTCTGATTATTTAATATCAATATTAATTTATGGTCCTAATAATATTAATGTATTTAGACATAATTTATCAAATCTTAAATTATAAATATTTTACATTTATATCTCCTTATGCAGCAAATATTATACCAATAGGTAAAACAGACTTTAGTCCGTAACCATGGGTTACATAAATTAAAAGTGGGTGTTTCAGGAATTTGAAAATTAAAAAGTGGGGGTTTCAGGAATATGAAAATTAGAAAGTGGGTGTTTCAGGAATAAAGAAGAATTAAGAGCGAAGGAAACAGTAGCTATCTGCCATTGACACGAAAAACTAGACCCGTCGACTCATCAACTTATGTAATGTCCGTCCCCTTATGTGTAATATTATTAAGTGTGAATAAAAGTCATTTTAGGAAATATTTATGTACATAGACAACCTTTACTTTGTCCAGAAAGAAAGAAAAATCAACTTCATAGTTAATCATCTAACATAATTATTTTACACTGCTGCAACTAATTAAAAATGCAAAAAATTGTCATCTTCTTGATAATACAATAGTATAAGGCCTGTTGCACAGTAAATGTCCCAATTTTGTTAGCATCTAAGGCAAAAAATAAAGTTTCTTGTATTTTTATCATATTTATTTTTTTGGATACTATGATACATATAGAAACATGTCCCATTGATAAAAAGATAACTTTTTGTTTGGTATTTGTTATTTTTACCTTTAATTATCATTATATTCCTGCAACACATACTTCTACAAACTCCAGAAATTATACGTATAAGATAACATGATACAAATCAGAAACAGAGGCAGAAACAAGGCCAGTATTGGGTTGGACAACTTATATAATGTTATGCAATAAACAATAGTGTCCCCGGCGTGCACTCTATAGATATCAATCTTATTCAGACCCCTTATCAGCATTTCACAGTGGGAGTCCAATATGCATCCAATCAGTTTTTGCTGTCGCCATCGGACACATATATACAAATAAAGTTGAGAAGTGTCAATTATTTTTATATGCTGATGGACGGAAGTTTACCAATGGGTAACGTCGTATAAAAATATTCAACTGGCTCTGTTTATGTTATGTGTTTGTTATCTAAAAAACTTACGATAAATGTGATAATACCTGATGTACAAAGGCAAACGAACACATCCGATTGTTGTGTATTTGCCATCGCATATGTTACAGAACTTGTGCATTGTAACTTTAATTGTGAAATCACCAATGTTCGATTCAATACTCTCGCTATGAGGATGCATCTCATAAAATGCTCAGAAAATGACAAATCTGAACCGTTCCAATAAGTTATGAAAATGCCGAAAATGACTTGTAAAGAAGATAAGTCTCAAACAATAAAATACGTCTGTACATGTAAATTACCGGGTGTCATTAAAAATGTTGTAAGATGTGTGAAAACAAATCAAGCAGAATTGAGTGGTATCACGTGAGTTGTACAGGAATTTAGTCTAATTTAAAACAGAGTTTTGGCTTTGTTGACATTGTCATTGGTAGAGAAGTTGACTGTGCACGGCCGAACAATGATAATATGCTTTATGTATTACGTAAAAATCTAGGATAGCGCTAGCCAAGAATCCATTAGACTCTGGACATTCAAACCAATACATTTCGCAAAGATTTATTCCCATACAATTTAATTGTTTATCAAATCTGACTACCAACTCTTTAAACCTAGCGCCAGCCAAGACAAAGTTGATTGACAAACTGTTTAACATGTTATATATGTGTATCTACCGCTATGTCTTAATATGTGTGTGTATGAATGACACTCAAATAAATGCTGAATATGTTTTAATGCTAAATGTAAAATTAAGATAAGGTAAATAAACGCACAATTAAACATATCACGTTGTTGTCTTTGTTAGATATGTGTACATGTTAACAATTACTATTGATGCATTTCACACATAACACATTATTTATGCACATACACATTATTATGCCATACAGAAAAGTCAAAGTCATACTAAAATATTCTTTTCGGAAAACTCGCACACTTCAATATTTTACATTGTTAGAGAAAGCTAGGCGCATTATCTTTCATTTGGTACCAACTTAATGCACATAAATTGATTAATACGAATTCTAATACCCACCGCCGTGTTTTTCGAACCTAAACGAATTGAAAATAATTTGTCGTAAAATGTGCTCATTTTCAAAGTCACATTCTGATGCAGAAAATTCACCGATTTTCAATTTTTTATTTTATTTTTGGAAGCCTTTGATCTGGTATCGATTTGATGCACATATGTAAAAATGAGAATTGAAATACCTACAGTCGTGTTTTTCGAACGAAAACAGTTTGAAATTTATTTCACAAAAAATGCCCATTTTCAGAGTCTTATTTGAAAACCAAAACAACCTCTGATTTTCATTATTTTTATGTCGTGGGAAAGCTGGGAGCATTACCTTTCAATTTATGCCAAATTATTGTATGTCAAACATTAAAGAAATTAATGGCTACCGCCGTGTCATTCATTCCACATTAGTTGTATAGTACGGCGCCGCCGCCTTTTACCCTTTTGCCCACCAGTTAACTGCGCATGCGCGGAATCGGGTTGTTTTGTTTACAAACACGTTATCCCCTATAGTTGCTGATCGAACTACCTCAACGTAAGAAAGTAGTCCGCAAGATGGCCGCCTCCGAGATATGTTGTACCTGTCTATTATGGAATCGAGACATATACGATATTTCTGGGAAACCAACATCAAATAAATTTGGAACGACAAATAAATATTTCCCTGATAATGAAATAACATCAATTTGTAGGAATTGTTGGCGAAAAATAGAAAATGTTGATGCATTCAGAAGGTAATCTCGTGATTATCTACTCGGCGTTATTCGCCGGGGACACATCACATTGGGTGTATCCATCCACTTACTTACGAGGTATGTATTCCGAGCTCTTCCGGATACCGCCGAGTAGTTCGGTAAAGTTCGGCTCTATTTTTGGCCGCACCGAGTTCCGATGCCGTGCAGCAAACCGACCGCACTGTATTCCCAACCCACACCATGGTCAATGTTCACGCAGATAATCATATCCAGTAAAACCTCACTTAAAGACCACCTCAATAATAAAACCACCTCGAAATTAAGACCACATTTTTCAAGTCCATTTTCACCGTTTTGCTCTACATTCAACCAAAGACCTAAATACCATGGTATTATATAATGGTACCATGGTATTTAGGTCTTTGATTCAACCTCAATATTAGGACCACCTCAATAAGAAGACCAGTTTTCAAGAGTCCCAAGTGTGGTCTTATTAATGAGGTTTTATTGTAGAAGTAGGAGTCGCAGACAAGGCGGGTTTATATACCATACTGTCGGAGCCGCATCCGCTATGTACTGTCATTCTCGACAGCTTTCGGATATTTCCGTACCAATTCGTTACTCTACGAACACTTGACGTAGTTGGCCGAGGTTTTCCGAATGTATGTACTGCATGTACTACTATATACACACTTGAAGTTTTTTTTCTACTTCTTGATGTGCACCTCGACCGCTCCAGAGTCAGTGACTGACATAAATGCGTTTAAAGAAACACTAGAATATTTGTTCATTTGTATATGAAAAGAGTGATACTGTTGTCAAGAATATCCTATCTCATGAAACGTGAACTAGGCATGTGAAATCAGTTAGCTTTCCTCTAAAGACAAGCCTCTTGGTGAATCAGATCATACTTGTTTTGCATGTACATTATTTTCTCTCCAATTAGGGATTCACTTGTTCTTATGGAAACGAATACTCGGAAGTTTTTAAGAGAAATTAAACAAATTTAAATGATTGCCTGTTAGCATGCAACCCACTGTTTTGTTTCTTTGTCGCGAATGCGTAAAATCAATTTCACAGAAACGAATGCACCATTTATAACAAAAACAAGTATTCATCTGTCAATGTTGTAATTATTCAGTTTCAAAAGTCTCATTAGGTACGGCATTGTGTGCATTCTGGCTGCTTTACATCATTCAATAATGTTAGGGGAATTCAAGTTTTATATAACCACACGCCTTGCTGTATCGAAATGGATGCATAAAATCGTGTGTACAAATGTTTGGACAGATCTGCTTAGTCTTGAAGTAGATATATTGTTACTTTACGTGCAGTTTCAACATCCGCTTCAATAATGTTTCTTTTACGTCATTATGTCGAGTGCAAATGCACGCAGTAAGTAGACTTATTTTGTTTAAATAAGAACTAAACAATGTATATCTAACAGCAGGCAAGGTAAATACAAATAAACACCATTCTCAATTTCGGCATCTACCTTTTTTTGGTAAGAGTTATTTGGTTGCCGAATGAATGTCTCTTTCTTCAGCTGAAGAACTGAGTTAAAAATACATCCTCGTTTTTACAGTTTCTTCCAATAAACTGTATGATGCACACAAGTCAGTAAACCAGGCGTTCACAAAACGCCGATTCTAACAAAAAAATTAACTGAAACATCAAAACTTGAAACAAATAAATACACCAATGATATTTGATTACATCTGTATTTTATAAACTGATTTATTGAGATTGTTACAATAAAGTAAGTATAGGAAGCAGTTTTCTCAAAGATCATGGTCTCAACATATACATGTCACAATATAAATAACATGACAATATACAAGCTGTATGTTATGGTGGCATATTTCTGCCACCAGTTAACAACTTAATTAACTAGAAAATTATGTGGTTAACTAGATAAGTATCGTGATAAATTTTCATACCAGATAAATATCAACTGCCATCACTTACCCACTTAACCCCCCAATATTTTCAAAACGGACAATCTATTTTAGATAAGTGTTAAGTACTAACGCGATATATATCTATTTAACTACATACTTTTCTAGTTAATTAAATGGTTAACAAGTTAAGTATCTAGTTAACTACATAATTTCTAGTTAATGATGTAGTTAACTGATGGCAGAAATATGCCACCATAGTGTGTAATACAATGTTTAACATACATAACCCCCACCTACTGTACACTTAGTTCTCAATGCTCGTCATTAAAATGCGTCATGACATTTTCACAAATACATGTATTACAATTCGCGATATCCCATCAGACACATTCCATTACATGGAAATATACCAACTGCAAAAATCGCTAACTTAAATAGCATGAAGTATTACCTATATAGGTTAATAGTATGACGGCACTGTATCATACAGAATGCAGTCTTGCCCAAAGTCACTCCCATATAATTATGCATGTCTTTATACATATATATTTACTAAGCGACAGTTTATGAAATAGATAATACAATTATTTAAACGGAAATGACACAACATTGAAACTCGGACCTAGCTGAGAACTAGCTCAAACAGCTTGGGAGAGTTATCTTATCACTATCACCCAGTACTAACTTGCCCTTCCACAGCTGACAATTATGGACAACATGAATCATAGTTGGGGACAAATGACCGTAACCAAATGACACATGACATTCTCCTCAGCCGACTGAGCTATCCGGGCTAGCTGTCAACCGACTGAGCTATCCGGGTTAGCTGTCAACCGACTGAGCTATCCGAACTAGCTGTCAACCAACTGAGCTATCCGGGTTAGCTGTCAACCAACTGAGCTATCCGGGCGGGTCTCAGTGACCTTTACAATGTGCTAAATTTATTGAAAGAACTTTAAATGAAAAGTATATATCAGTCGAGTGAAATACGCAAAAATCCGATCTTTCCATCACGCCAAACTCGGTCGTTATGTCTGTTACAATTGACTTTACAATGCATATACAAGCTGTTGAAGACGCATGGTGGGTACATATTTAAAGCGTAAATAAAACACAAGTAAACAAATTGTAAATGAACTGATGCTGTCTGTCGTACGTCAGCACGATCACGTGATTCTCACTCTGCTCACAATGAGCGTCATAAGAGAATACACAAATCGTAGTGATCTCTTGCAGGCGATATTTATATATATAAAAACTCCGACACTGATGCACGTAGTTAGGCAACATGTATACAGAACTGTCACAGTCAATGGTCATTTCTGCTATATGCTTTCACCTACATCAACTTCTCAAAGAATGGCGTCCATAAATTCAACATAGAAACAACACCACAAAAAAGGAAACTATTTTATTTCCAGAATTGCAATGTCCATCGAATAATCATATTGAAACTGCCGGGTTGATTTTATCGATTGGTATGTAATCTTTCAATATGCTAAACAATTGAATCAAACTTAGTCCAATGTATTACTTCCGGTGCCTTAAAGCAGTGAGTTGAGTAGAAGCTACTTTATAGGCTTATACAACAACCAAAAATATTGTACTAAAACAATCGCGTTTGTGGGTTTTACAAAATTGTTGTAATAGGCGTATTTGAGAAGGTAGCAAGAACGACAACTCGGACACGCCATTAAAATTACAAGTATTTTCACCTAGTGCTTCACCATTCTTTGTTGTCCCTTTAAAGACAAATACACATTCTTGGCAAAACATTTTCTATATACTAGTAACAGAAATAGGTAACATGTGGCATTTGATAAATGACTGATTAACTAATGTAGACAGAAAATGGATAGACATTGATTGAAACGGTTGCTTTTGGATTTATTGCTTATTAGTTTTTGAAGCATATTGCTTAGTATACATAAATAATACCCAATCACTCTGTGGCCCAACAGCACCACACACGTCCGCTCTAGCAAGCATTCACTCTGTGGCCCAACAGCACCACACACGTCCGCTCTAGCAAGCATTCACTCTGTGGCCCAACAGCACCACACACGTCCGCTCTAGCAAGCATTCACTCTGTGGCCCAACAGCACCACACACGTCCGCTCTAGCAAGCATTCACTCTGTGGCCCAACAGCACCACACACGTCCGCTCTAGCAAGCATTTAATCGCGCAAACATCCAACATTACAGGCAAATATGAATTTGTTTATAAATGATAAAAATGAAATAGGACGTAAATTGTAACATAATCACACCAAATTGTTTAGAACATAGTTCATAGAACACATCACAGCATATAGTGTGCAATGAACAAACTAGGTAAGATTAAAGCTGTATGAATGTAGTTCATGCTTCCACCATTCTCTGGTTTCACAGTTGTTAA
The DNA here is from genome assembly GCA_032209605.1 of Mactromeris polynyma. Classification (NCBI taxonomy): domain Eukaryota; kingdom Metazoa; phylum Mollusca; class Bivalvia; order Venerida; family Mactridae; genus Mactromeris; species Mactromeris polynyma. The sequence goes on along the minus strand of JASFXZ010000034.1, from coordinate 4,132,096 downwards.
TGGTTCTACAAAGATAAAACATCGGTAAGTATAGCAGATGAAATGCGTGATGCTCAAAAGATCTCGGGACGTGTATTACACAATAATAGATAGCAGTTTTATCATGGCGGTAAGTATTACACGAGGTTAATGTTAAATGTACATTTTGTATGTTAAGCCGCCAAATAAATCGGTATTCCATAGGTCATTTCTATGGTGGGGTAGAGGTGACATGTGTGAACTTATTTTTATCTCGTGGCCACGACTTATTAACTCGATCCCACGACATACTAAGTCGTGGGAACGGGATAAAAATAACTTCACACATGTCACCTCTACGCCACCGTACTTTTCATTTAGTTGTTTCCTATAAAATGTAAGAAATCAACTGGTCTTAAAAGTATGCCCCGTAAACTATGAGTCATTGATTTCAAAAATAAGGAAACAATTCTGCCCTTGTAGTTGGAGGTCTCGCTCGGGGAGCTGCTGTACTTTAGAACCAGCCTTGCGTTCAGTTACGGCGCACGGAAGCCACTCAAAGTTCGCATCGCGAACAAGCCTCGTTTTCATTCTGGTTCCCTGCCTCTAATACAGTGTAGGCAGGGAACCAAGCCTGTGTTCATTTTGCAATTTGATTCTCTGTGTGCAGTCAATGTGATACGATGGGCTAGGGATACAAAAAAAAAAGTGATCGACTGTTAGCCGTAACTGAACGCAGTGTTCGGAGCACAAATTCGCGTGCTACCTCGGAGTTGCGCAAGCGAGTGAGCACACAATAGGCACACACTATTTGGCAAACAGTGCGTTCAGTAGCAAAACGTGTGCACAGTTTCGTAACGTGAGCGAGTGTTAGCCTTTACCGAACGCAAGGCAGATTCTAACGGCAACTTTAGGTAGAGTATTGAACATGTGTAAGTCTGCTTTATGCTAAGAAAACACCAGGATACCGTTTTACTAATAACATTTCGCTTTACACAAACCATCGAAGTAAATGAGCACGTATGTGTTTGCGTTAGTTCAAGCGGAATGTTTAAATACGCAATGAAAACGAGCTCATAATATCAACAGTAATACATGTACATAAAAGTGACCATCCATAGGAACGTAAGAAGAGGAAAGAAATCAAAGCTAGGAATGACTCTCTGAACACATTGTCAGATCGTGACATCGATGAGATATTATAATTATCACGTGAACTAATTCCACGTCGTTCTTGATTTAATCGGAAATAGCATTAAGCTGCCTACGAAAAGCTCACACACACGCTAACAAGGATTTACGTAATCCATTAAGTACTCATAATGATAAAACTTTAACTAAATGCGTCACGCCAACCATTTTTATATACGTGTATACGAGAGACCACATTACCTGATTCCGTTTCGCCTTCGCTTCCTCCCTCCCCTTCAGCGTTTCCCTCATCCTCAGCTTCCCCCTCTCCCCCGGCGTCAGGTTCTGTGTCTGCTTTAGCCTCTGTGTCATCGTCTTCTTCCGCTTGAACCCGGCTTGTAGTAAATGCGAGAACCAGTGCAAGGGACAGAAGTATTGTCAAAAATAGTCTCATCTGGAAATAGAGCAATAAATCGTCTTGATAAGGACATATGCAAGTCTGTTAAGTCATAATAATTATGTAAACACTCTGTCCAAGCTAAATAACGACTGCATTCTGAACCAAAATAGGCATAGACAACTGCTCCAGATCTACATCCTCCGGGAGAATCATATGTCGGCTGTTGTTGAGAGGTTGTAGCTCTAGACAGGTTAAAGTGTAAGTAAAATGGTACTGAGGGAGAAATGATGATGTTGTTTACGAGAGGGTGTATCTCAAAAGAGTATCAATGTGCGGTGGTTGCACTACATGTATACAGGCTGATTTCTCTATGTGTTGACGAGTATCTAAGTAAAAGTTGGTACATTAAACAGTACTTGTCTTAATTTCATGAGAGTTGGGGACCTGGTTCCACCAGTTCACATGGGACATTAACAAGAAAGAAAAAACTGAAATACATCCTATACATAGTAGACCCAAATGTTGATACAAGTTGGACAAGCTTCAGGAATAAGTTTATCCACGATGTAGGCGCCTCTTAACAACTACAAATGACCAACCAGTCAAATAACCCCTTCCACATGATTGGTATTCATCGTTCCGATCTCAATTTCTACCAGTATTTAGGAAATCGTCAAGTGTCGAGCTGCAGACATACTGATAATACGAAGGCTTGCCTAATTATACATAGTCTGTGATTTATGCAAATAACGAAACACGGGAAATGGGTGTCCTGTCTGTAATGCAATAGATCTATCTTAATGGCTTGAATGTTAGTCTATCACTGACTTGATATGCTGACATAAGGCGTATCGATCAAGTATAGAAATACACGGCAATGGCAGTATGATACATTCTTCAATACAATGTACCATGATTCAAATCTGTAAGACAGTAGACGATTCCTTGTCTTCATCACATATAACGGACAGATTTATGAACTGTACAAGGAATGCTGTGTAGAAATCCAGTATTATAACTGGGGGTGTCTGAGCATTTTCCAACATTCTAATATTCGTTCATATGTTTGTATTTTCGAATAAAGATTCGGCACTCGAATATTCGATAAAAATATATATTCAACATTGAAGCAAGAGTAATATAATTAGTTCGATGGTCTGGTTATCATCAAATTGAATGACATGTCACGTGTGAATATGATATCTACATGTGATAATACATGTCACGTGTGAATATGATATCTACATGTGATAATACATTTGTTTGTATTTGCGTTTATTTATCGTCGCCACCGGTTTCCCATATGGGCGACGCCTCCAGAAGAATGTTAGTCATATTAGATTTTTTGGAGGATAGTGCATGATACAGAAGATGCCCCAGTTCCAGAAGCACAGCTGGTTCTTTTACGTGCTCGATGTAAAGCATCATACACGGGACCTCGGTTTTTAAAGTCTCGTCCGAAAGACTGGTGATAATACATGTCACGTGTGAATATGATATCTACATGTGATAATACATGTCACGCGTGAATATGATATCTACATGTGATAATACATATCACGTGTGAATATGATATCTACATGTGATAATACATGTCACGCGTGAATATGATATCTACATGTGATAATACATGTCACGCGTGAATATGATATCTACATGTGATAATACATGTCGCTTTGTATATTAGTGGGATGGATGAATATAAAGTTTTTAATTTATTTGGCATAATATATCGTTATGCACCTATCAATATTTTGCTCCATATGGGCTAACCCATGGGAATTGAACATGTTTTCTTTCGGAGGTGTTATTCCCCACCCTAAAGTCAATCATTTGTTGTTAAGGCACTATAATAGTTGTGGTCAGTAACCATGAAATAAACGCGTCCTTGGGAGTCTGTGAACTATAACACACTGCTCCGGGGAATATGACTGAATGATGGAGATTGTAACTATCTTCTGTGAGCGTGTTCTTCTGTGATAGGCTAGAATATTGTCGTTGATCATTTATATTCAACTTGTCCAACAATATCGCATCAGCCAAAAATCGATATTTCCAGTCGTCTAAATAGCATTGATTAGTACCTCAATGTATCTTCTTTTCAATCATATAAAAATATTGAAATTTTATATATGTTTAGGCGGGGGGATTTACAGTTTTCTTGAGCCACCCAGTTTCCTATTGAAATCAGTGTGAACGGTCCGTCTTTCCTGGACGTCCGACGTGTTTAAATCACTATTTTAACTTATCCTTAGACGGGAATACAAAATTTCAAGCAGATTATGTTAGGATATTTTATGCTCGTTCCAACGGTATCAATTGATGCACTTTATTATAAAAACAAAATGGGGGAATTTAGAGATACATGGAGTACCTGTCAATTTCAAGAGTGTTTCCGTGAGATATCACGGAAATTCACGAAGATTAGCGAGTGAAACCGATTTCGGTTAGTCTTTCTTGTGACAAGTTTAATATCCACATGTGGTCTCGAAAGATGTTATCTCAATCAAACTGTTCGCTGGACCATGGTTTATGGTGGTCAAGTGTAGACTGCATTTATGCAATATAATAGTGTTAAGCTTCATGAAATTAATTTCTTCTAGAAGACCATTATCGCGACTCTTGTGTCGTATTTTCTTTAGCAGCAGCTTAATTTGTCATGAACATTTTGTTTTATTCAGCGCAAAGATATAGCATTGGTCACACATATATAAAATATATGTTGTGTAAACTTGATCTTCCACAAATATCATGAACTAATATAATTCATTAATTATCATCAGGGTTTATAAATCAGTTTAAATCATTCGTTATAACACGGACATATTAACCATATGAAAAGTTTATTATGTCCGTGGTAATAGAATTTAATCAGTAAATTTATAAATTACACTCCGTGTGAGTTTACTGTGTCACTACCTTAGATATGATGTTGTTCACACCTTTGCACCAGGTATCTGAATGTCTAATTGTCAGGTGTCCATCTTTAACATACAGAAATTTGTGTATGACCTTTTTTTGTGACCAATAAAAGGTTTATTACATATATTTATTACGAAAACGAATGGAGTTTGGGTTCGAAAATGACAACGAACGAGTATGAAAAGAGCGACACTTATTACAAGTCAAGAAAAATCTCTAAGTTAAGAAGTGACAAGCGGGCCACCATCCAAATGGAGATTACAGACGCGCATGACAGACACAGCGTCGGCAAAGAGAGTGTGCCGTATGAAGAAATGACGGTACAGGAACTAAAACTTATTCAACTGGTGTTGCACATGTAAAGTCGTGACTGGAACCTGGGACCAATATATACACTGTATATATTGGTCCCAGCTTGAACAGTTGGAGTTATTAAATGCTATCAGTGGTGTAAACTGCTTTGTTTTGAACGGTAGACGGACATTAGTCCCTAGGACATTTGCCCGAATGCTAAAATTTGCACATGCGGACATTTGCCCTATTCTAATATTGCACATGCGGACAGTTGCCCCATTCTAATATTGCACATGCGGACATTTGCCCCATTCTGATATTGCACATGCGGACATTTGCCCCATTCTGATATTGCACAGGCGGACATTTGCCCCATTCTGACATTGCACAGGCGGACATTTGCCCCATTCTGATATTGCATCAGGCGGACATTTGCCCCATTCTGATATTGCACAGGCGGACATTGCCCCTATATTAGACCCTTCAACATAGGAAAAAGGGAATAGGAAATATATTGAATAGATATTTATTCCTTTATATTAATTCTATTATCATTATTTCAATAATAGGGAAAGTTTACTGCAATATATGCCTTAAAATGAATACTTAAATAAGTATTTCACAACTGTGTAACATCAAAGAAGTTTGGATCTAGTGATAATTAGTGTTAACGGATAATAACCTAAAATGAGAGAACTTAATTGGTACTTTGTATAATTGTAATCTTTTGAAGTTTGTTTGTGATAATACGTGTTAATTGTTATTGACAGAAATTTATAAATTTGTGTTCAACGTATGTGCAAAGGTATGCTTTAATTCTTGACACTGGTTACTCAATTTGTCAGAATGGGGCAAATGCCCGCATGTGCAAATTTTAGCATTGGGGCAAATGTCCTAGGGGCTAATGCATCCCAATATATAGGTCGAACTCCAATTGTTTTCTCTTTATGATCATAAAGCAATGTTTTAAGCGTTTATCGGATACATAGATCTAACGTAGCCCGAGGCTATATGTTAATGTGTTATAAAAGTCATTAATCGGTGATCATCGGAAAATTTAAGGTCACTTACGGAAACTGTCGACAGACAAATTGACTGCTGACCAAAAGTCCAATCGATAACGATCTGCATCGACTGTATTTATCTGATAAGCGATATTGTTGGGTATGGCGTGTTTGGCTTTCTTTGCATTTCTCATTCTTTGATAATTACTGAATTGTGTAATGTGCACGCTATTGATTGCTTGTATTGTAAATTCTCACGTTCTCTCAGTTTTATTTTGTTGCCGAATGTTTCGTTGGACATTCAGATTGTGTATACCGGTAACATATTGATAGAATAGTGGACAGCAAGGATGTGTTTGTTTGTTGCGGGCCTAACGCTGTTTCTCAACAGTACGGCGGTCATTTTCCTAACCAGTGCTCCTGGGTTACAAACCAGTCCCTACCAACTCTTTCACAAGCAACTGACAACTTTCCCACCTAAAATCAGAGATGGATGTCAAATTACTTTGGGTGCGTCATTTTCGGTCAAATTATCATGGAAGAACATACGCCTTGCCCGGGGTTTGAACCCGCGACCTCTAGGTCAACAGTCAAGTGCTCTTCCGAATGAGCTAACAGGGCACTTTCAACAATGTAAATATAAAATATAACTCGAATTCCAAATAAGATAAGGAACCAATTAAGTCTGATGATAAAACTGGTTTTAACTTCTACGGTACGGTAACTGTTATACGGACGGACGGACGGGACTGAGAACGCCCCGGTACTTAATACAAGAAGCGGAGACAAGCAAGACGAACTGTCATACATGAATACGCAAGCCTATTGGAGAGGTTTTCATTTCATTTATATTAGGCGCGGACAGGAGCACATCATTTTTCTCCCAGATTGAATCGATACTTCTCAACATCTGTAGGTTTCTTCAAATAACTGATAGTGATTTGACTGTTGTACAGATAATAATAACGCGACTCTCTGGAGACAGAAAACGGAAATGATCAACAATCAGAAACATAGAAATTATTTCACTGACCAGTCTTGTTTAAAACCGTATTAAACCAGAGACATAAATAAACATGGTTAAATGAAAGAGATACTTTGAATTCTAATACCAGGAACGGCATCAATGCAGACAATCCTTGTAAGATGAGGATTACAAGGTTAATACACGACATGATCAGAAATGTCAACTCACAAGGAGTGGCCATGTTGGGGTCATTTGGCAACACTTGTGCAGATTTCTCTCGGTTATTTGTGTATAAATAATTCACTTTAGCAAAGTTTACGGAAGATAAGTGTACACTATTATTCGCCGGCGACTCCTTCATTTTGTTCGCGGGATGAGCAGTTATTGTTAAATGCACATAATAGTAAGAGAATTGGTCACGCCGTGCAATAGAGTAGTAACATAAACGGTCACTTTGTCATACCGTGCAATAGAGTAGTAACAGAAATGGTCACGTGGTCATGCCGTGCAATAGAGTAGTAACATAAATGGTCACGTGGTCATGCCGTGCAATAGAGTAGTAACAGAAATGGTCACGTGGTCATGCTGTGCAATAGAGTAGTAACATAAATGGTCACGTGGTCATGCCGTGCATATAATAGTAGCAGAAACGGTGACGTGGTCACGTCGTGCATATAATAGTAATATAAATGGTCACGTGGTCATGCCGTACATAGAATAGTAACAGAAACGGTGACGTGGTCACGCCGTGCATATAACAGTAATATAAATGGTCACGTGGTCATGCCGTACATAGAATAGTAACAGAAACGGTGACGTGGTCACGCCGTGCATATAATAGTAATATAAATGGTCACATGGTCATGCCGTACATAGAATAGTAACAGAAACGGTGACGTGGTCACGCCGTGCATATAACAGTAATATAAATGGTCACGTGGTCATACCGTGCATAGAATAGTAACAGAAACGGTGACGTGTTCACGCCGTGCATATAACAGTAATATAAATGGTCACGTGGTCAAGCCGAGCATAGAATAGTAACAGAAACGGTGACGTGGTCACGCCGTGCATATAACAGTAATATAAATGGTCACGTGGTCATGCCGTGCATAGAATAGTAAAGAAACGGTGACGTGGACACGCCGTGCATATAACAGTAATATAAATGGTCACGTGGTCAAGCCGAGCATAGAACAGTAAGAGGAATGTCAAGTGTTACAGCAATGCACGAAAAAATAAGAGCATGGTAACGTGGTCACAGGAATGCAAAGAACGGTACAAGAAATGACAATAAGGTCTGGAAATTAGTGGGGAGGGGAGGGGGGAATCCAGATCGGTAAATCAGGCAATTCCCCTTTCATGCATCCCGATCAGAAAGCGTGTTACTATAATTAGATTTTTAATTCCGGTTCGGGAAGCAAACCATCACTTTTTATGGTCTCTTTCACCATTCAGAAGTGTTTGAATTGTGTAGTTTATATTTAATCTGGTAGTAAAGTTTAAACAAAATGAAAAAATATTTAGAAACAATACTTCCTAATAAAGAATAAAAACTAACAAATGGCTGATCTGGCTTCCATGTTCAGGAAGCTTTTTAAGCTAGCAATCCCCTAATTTCCCATTCGGGAAGTTTCTCCCTCTGCCTAAGACGTCGTTATTTAAAGTAGGCCAGGGATGTCATTATTAGGGTATTTTGCTGACTGGTTAACCATTTAATCTTCCGAACGGTTAAACGATTAACCGAACATGACATTCGTTACGTGTTTCGTTTCTTGCCCTGTATATTTTACCCATGACATCGGTAAACTAGACCTATATTCTGAAGTTAGTACTAGTTCGGATAGTGTTTTATTTCTGCTAAGTGCTGATCATAAATCATAATCAAAGCACAAAAGTGCTGTGTGACGGTACCACTCGTCTCTGTAGCCAAGCTGGCAACTCGTTGCATACAAGTTTCCGTTTTGTAACTAGACAGTTTTATAATATCAAAGTATGTGTAAATAGGTAAGATGGTTTGCATGGAATATGAAACAAAACTAAAACAGAAGACAGAAATGCGAAAAAGAATAACAATTTATTGAAAAATAGTAAACATTTTTTCCAAAAGATTTTCAATCCGACATGTTCTAGAAATGCTAGATTTTCGAACCGAAATAAAGAAAAATGGTCAGTAATAATGGTAGAACCTTAAAATTGTAAAACAAGTGAAATGTTTGCCACGATTGTAAATAAATTAAATACAAAGATATTAGACCCTTTATGTAACGTTTGTGGATATTTAATTATAAAATGACATATCAAATTATATCAGCACGGACTTAGAGTAAAATCAGTATGCTCAGGCATAAAGTTATGATATCACTAGCTTTCCATAGGTTATGCGTTATCTTGTTGTAGTGGGGTATTTTCCAATTAATTTTCCAAGCACAGAGTGAGGTGTACGTAGAAAGATGACAACGATAATTTTCGTAGTCGTGCACAACGAGACCATATCTACGATAAATCAAAAACTGTAAACGGTGTCGGCTGTTGTGTATTGAAAATGTTGACAGATACTGTATACATTGAATGATAGCAGAAAAGTTACCAGGTCGTGGTGGTGTTTTCTTGGTGTGGATTTACTGTGCTAGTGTTGTATTTAAAGATATTGCAAATAGCTGGGGCCATATTGTGGAGTTCACAGTTCCAGTGCAAATCTTGTAGTTTTACTATAGAATAAAGATGGCGAAAAAGCACTCGGCCGACACCAAACAAACTCGTGTGTATTAATACATTGCTTTAAACCCCATCTGAACTCCACATAAACAGCTAATTAGTTCACAAACCACTTTAGCAGGTCACCTTTTTCAACATTTCATTTTATTGAAACGTTTATGATATTATTTCGTTCGGTGAACTGTGGAACTATTTTGTTTGCGTAGTAATTAGGCCGATGTGGACGTTTTTGACATGTTACTGGCTTTCAGTCTTTTTCGTGTTTTGAAAACGGGAACCAATTGTTGTATGCCTCTCAAATTGCCACTACTATAGACGGTACCTGAGCGGTACCGTCCAAAAACAAAAAGACATATCAATAGTTTTAGTATTTTAAGAAAACACCATTTTTTATTTCAAAAATTATAATATGATAAATTGAAGTAGTCCATATCACATTAAATTTAACAGACAGTTACAATCTATTCGAATACTACAATGTTAAAACACAAAGTTTAGTACAATAACAACACCATTTATCTGTCTATTTAAGTATGCCTAAATTCTCGAACACTAAAATAGTTTTCCGACTATCATTTGAAACGAACGACAACTAAATGGCCTTTTTATTACATATTTGTAACAAATGCATACGTGTCAAACTGTTAGTTGCGGATTATCGATGTTGGCCCCTCACACCGCGGTTTCACACCTTGCAGGGACAAAGTATTGATATGGTTATCACGGATATCTTGCGATATTTTTTTTTCCCAAAATGAAAAGTAGATGTTTTCCTAACCGATAACCGCATGTTCGAACAGTTAACCGGTTAATCGTTTACATCCCTAATTTAAAGTGATATCCGAGACATAGGAGTGAACACCCAACACCATTAATACAATATTACACCAAATGTGTATATATACGTTGTTCTGAAGATCGGTGTACTGTAATAAACGCAACTGCAGTTATTTCTTAGATCGTATAAAATGTGAAATATTTATTATATCTTGTATAAAACATTCTCGATGACTGCTAACTGGGTTTCTAACCAACTACTTCACTGACCGTGAAGACCACGACGACCATGGAATAATCCGCTGACCCCATTCGAGCTCACGACCTCCGACGGAGGAGCCCAGCATAAGTTACAGCATTTTGAATGTGTAAAGTAAACTTCTTTTATAACGAAGTCACAATGACCCGAGTTTGCGCACTAAGAATGTCTTTGATATATGTTTATCAGAACTCCGGATTTGAATGTTTAATGGGGATTAATAATTCTTGAAAGTCAGTCAGTATTTCGCTAACCCTATCCAGTTAGCCATATATAATAGATTCACAGAATTCTATAAATACATAAACTATATTGATGATAACTGAATATCTGTCTGAAAGTACACAGTCCTCAAGGGAATTTCTGAAAACAAGACACGAAATCGTGAAAGCTTTTATCTCCAAGTATTAAGGTAGGAAAAAACGGAATAAATAACAGCCGGATAGATTTTCTGATATGTTTGAAGACAGGCTTTTATTCAATACAAAACAGCAAATTGAAAAGTGAATACTGCCAGGCAAGCAACTTATAGGTACAATTGAGGAGAGACGGGTGCCAAATATAATGATTCGATAAGTACAAAAATTGTAATATCAAATTCACCCATCCGTTACCAAACCACCGCCATTATTTCTCATTATTTCTTCATGATGCATACATCCTTGTAGAGCTAACACAGTATGACCGTAAATGAAATTCATTTTGCACGTTCAAAAGACAATTTTGCACCAGAATTGTATTCTTGCAGACAACTCTCCTTAATAATAATAATAATAATAAATTCTTTATTTTCAGAAGGTTACATAGTTAAGGTTAACAATAAATTGTACATCTTTTTTTCAATATGGCCTTCTATTAACAATATAAACACGCACAAATTAACAAGAATTCACACACGCACACCTACACACACCCAATCACGCACGCATTCACACACGCATACACAATACATTGTACATGTACATCATGTTTTAACATCAGGATGTAAATGAGACTATTAAAAACTACAAAAGTTAAGATAATCTGAAAATAAAATTGAAATAAAACAACAACAATAACAGACACCTCACATAAGACACATACATACAATAATGAAATATTATTGATATCATTGTTTAAGCATTAAGTAGTTCCTATAATTATTTTTAAATGTTTCTGTATCAGACAGACAACGTATATTTACAGGAATTGCATTCCATACCTCACGAGCATAAAAAGAGAATGTTTGTTTACCATAATTTGATTTAAATGAAAAGGGTGCTATGTCATTGTTGGTGGTGGATCTTAATGAGTATGTAGAATTATGGGTGAAAGAAATTATATCATGAAAGTAAGTGGGCATTTTATTATTTGAGAATTTATGAACTATAGTTGCTGAGATAAATTTACATCTATTTTCAAATGATAGCCACCCTAATTCAATGAATAAGGGTCGTGATGGTGTTATTTGTGGTCTATGTAGAATAATTTTTGCTGCTTTTTTTCTGTATTATGGATATTTTCTTGTTGTTTGCTACAAGCCCTCGACACCATATAGGGCAACAATAGTCCATTGAAGATAATATGTAAGAATTGTAGAATAATTTCCTTGTGTTGATGTTTAAGATATAGTTTATTCTTTTTAATAAATTTAACTTTGATTTGAGTTTGTGACATTGTGTATTGTATTCCTTGATGGAATCATTTGACAACTATATGATCAGATTTGCTGAAGATATTTGATCTGATATTCAATCACGGTGATATTTAGCAAACTATGACCCACAGACAATAGACACTCTTGTCACATCAATTGCAGACGACATAATCAGCTTAACCTAATATGTCACTCACAAATTTGTTCTCTTAGAAAAATCGAGATTTGACGATCGATCAATCTAGAAGAATGAGTAGGTGTTTTGTCAACGTACTGTTGCTAGGTGTATTATGAACGTACTGTTGCTAGGTGTTTCGTCAACGTACTGTTGCTAGGTGTTTTGTCAACGTACTGTTGCTAGGTGTATTGTGAACGTACTGGTGCTAGGTGTTTCGTCAACGTACTGTTGCTAGGTGTATTGTGAACGTACTGGTGCTAGGTGTTTTGTCAACGTACTGTTGCTAGGTGTATTGTGAACGTACTGTTGCTAGGTGTTTTGTCAACGTACTGGTGCTAGGTGTTTCGTCAACGTACTGTTGCTAGGTGTATTGTGAACGTATTGGTGCTAGGTGTTTTGTCAACGTACTGTTGCTAGGCGTATTGTGAACATACTGGTGCTAGGTGTTTCGTCAACGTACTGTTGCTAGGTGTATTGTGAACGTACTGGTGCTAGGTGTTTCGTCAACGTACTGTTGCTAGGTGTATTGTGAACGTACCGGCGCTAGGTGTTTCGTCAACGTACTGTTGCTAGGTGTATTGTGAACGTACTGGTGCTAGGTGTTTTGTCAACGTACTGTTGCTAGGTGTATTGTGAACGTACCGGCGCTAGGTGTTTTGTCAACGTACTGGTGCTAGGTGTTTCGTCAAAGTACTGTTGCTAGGTGTATTGTGAACGTACTGGTGCTAGGTGTTTCGTCAACGTACTGTTGCTAGGTGTATTGTGAACGTACTGGTGCTAGGTGTTTTGTCAACGTACTGTTGCTAGGTGTATTGTGAACGTACTGTTGCTAGGTGTTTCGTCAACGTACTGTTGCTAGGTGTTTTGTCAACGTACTGTTGCTAGGTGTATTGTGAACGTACTGGTGCTAGGTGTTTCGTCAACATACTGTTGCTAGGTGTATTGTGAACGTACTGGTGCTAGGTGTTTTGTCAACGTACTGTTGCTAGGTGTATTGTGAACGTACTGTTGCTAGGTGTTTCGTCAACGTACTGTTGCTAGGTGTTTTGTCAACGTACTGTTGCTAGGTGTATTGTGAACGTACTGGTGCTAGGTGTTTTGTCAACGTACTGGTGCTAGGTGTTTTGTCAACGTACTGGTGCTAGGTGTTTCGTCAACGTACTGTTGCTAGGTGTTTCGTCAACGTACTGTTGCTAGGTGTATTGTGAACGTTCTCTTGCTAGGTGATTTGTGAACGTATTGTTGCTAGGTGATTTGTCAACATACTGTTGCTAGTTGTGTTGCCAACAGTACTCCAGTAATACACAAAGGTCAGTAAATCTAATCAGCGGTCGGGTGTTACCATTCAGTAATTCATTTTCCACAAACCATTGTCACACGTTCACGTCATACTTCACAATTCATACTTCACAATTCATACTCAACAATTCATACTACACAATTCATACTTCACAATTCATACTCAACAATTCAAACTTCACAATTCATACTTCACAGTTCATACTTAACAGTTCATACTTCACAATTCATACTTCACAATTCACACGGAGAAGTATGGAATGAGTTGTTTGTAGTGTGAATAATGAACAGTATGAAATGTCATGTATGAAGTATGAACTTTTTAGTGAGTCATTTCCAGATTTGGAGTGAATGACTTTACTTGAAGCTTCAAGCCCAAAATACAGGGGAAAATACTCCCCACTGGGACGGCATGTGGTACCATAGCAACAACTAAATCCTACTGTAAATCGGAAACATTCAAAATATTTATGTTATTTCTGCCGAATAGTTGTATGTTACTGGCCGTATAAAGATTGTATGATAATGCGAAACAAATGAATTAAATTGAACCGTTCTGTGCAAATCGTGGAAGACCCATTCGGAGTGGCAATGTTCAATTTGGCTCACTTATGTAATGAAACATTTATCAGCCAAATTAACGAATTCACTAAGACAATTAATCAATTCGCTTCCAAGTGGACGTTTCTTTCGACACATCTTGCATATATTTAAAGATATTTGAGTTTAAGAAAGAACTAAGACGGTTGTGGAAGCTTTGTAGATTATCTGTGAACGGTTAGAAGTTCAAGCTATGACGTGGAGATTGGGGCCCTGTCTCAGAGAAATAAATACAATATTTCAAAATGCACTTGAGTAATGTAATTATACAATATCATAACGATCCATTCAGTAAATGCCAGGCAATAAAATAGGTACAACGGTTGAAAAAATGACTTAACGACTTACACGTTTCTTCAGATATGTTATCAAAGTATAGCGATATTATATCTAGTATAGTTTAGCAACAAACTAAAAATAACAAAAAAAATGAAACAGGAAATAAAAGATAACATAATAAAGGAATAAAACAGCTGACGGCTTATATTTTACTATATTCTCGTATACATCAGATTTAACATGAAATGGATTTATCCAAACTCATATTGAATTCAATATTTGGTATAGATATATATAAAGGCTTCTGAGACATCCAGGAACAGAATGAGATAGGTAAAAACAAATAAGAAAGCCATGACGGCCCTATATATATATATCGTCCACGCGAGTGTCCGAGAAAAACGTAATTTGGTATAGATTTCATTCAAACAGACAAACATTGTGTTTAGCACTCAAATTTCATGTCATTCAGAAACAAAATGCACCGACCAGTTTTCTTGTTAAAAGGTTTTTCTATGATTTGACCTTGTATTTGAACCCAAATGACCCAGATCTGAATTTGACATTTATGTTATTAGGTCAAACATTCTGATAGTCAGGTTTCAATGCGTATTAGGTACAAAATCTGTATATACCCCAGGTAAAAACTTCAATACTCGATAGTGTAATTAAAATCAAGTTTATATAATTTGACCTAGTGACCTAGATATGGATCCTGCATGGTACGGTTTCAAACTCGACACCAGATACAAAATGTGGCCGCCGGAATGTTAACAATGTTTTCCCTATTACATGTATCTGAATTGATAGTTAAAGTACCCATGTGATCCAGTTTCAAAATGAACATTGAATACCATTCATTTACCATTCTAACTATGTTCATTATAGAACAGGTAAAAAACACGGCGTCTACCTTCCTAAAATGTTTTCTAACATTTGACCGAGTGACCTAATTTTTGACCGCAAATTACCAGCATTCGAACGTAATTTGAAGACGACTAACATTCTGAACATGTTGCAGAAGACCATAACGTAGATTTGAATATGCACGAAAATGAAAATTAAAAAATTTATTTAGCATTTGTAATACAACCATACATGTGCATAATACAGCAAATACATATTGATGCCGACGATGCCAACTACTTTCTGGTCATACACAAGTAATTTGTACGATGAAGCCTCACAGAAAGGATGTTAGAAGTCATACAAATGGAAAACCACATGAAATATTGATAACTGCGAGCGGAATGCATCATTGCTTGCGGTTGGTAACAAAGAAAATTTCACAAACATTGAAAAAAACACAGGATGTTACACAATCATTGTGCCAAATTAAACATTGTCTGAGGTCACTTACCACTGATCTATTAATAGATTGATTTATGGATCGACTTATCTATAAATCGAATGATCTATGAATCAAATGATCTATGAATCGATTGATCTATGAATCGACTGATCTATGAATCGACTGATCTATGAATCGATTGATCTATGAATTGATTGATTTACGAATTGACTGATCTATGAATCGACTGGTCTATGAATCGATTGATCTATGAATTGATGATCTATGAATTGATTGATTTATGAATTGACTGATCTATGAATTGATTGATCTATTAATAGATTGATTTATGGATCGACTTATCTATAAATCGAATGATCTATGAATCAAATGATCTATGAATTGATTGATCTATGAATCGACTGGTCTATGAATCGATTGATCTATGAATCGATTGATCTATGAATTGATTGATTTATGAAATAACTGATCTATGAATCAACTGATCTATTAATCGATTGATCTATGAATCGACTGATCTATGAATCGATTGATCTATGAATCGACTGATCTATGAATCGACTGATCTATAAGTTGATTGATATATGAAACGACTGATATGTGAATCGACTGGTCTATGAATCGATTGATCTATGAATCGATTGATCTATGAATTTATTGATTTATGAATTGACTGATCTATGAATCGATTGATCTATGACTCGATTGATCTATGAATCAACTGATCTATGAATCGACTGGTCTATAAATCGACTGATCTTTAAATCGACTGATCTATAAGTTGATTGATCTATGAAACGACTGATCTATGACTCGATTGATCTATATCTCAGTTACATAAGAGCGAGTGGAAACAGTGAATAACCGTCAAACTTAGACAAATGGTTAAGGCACCGTCGCCTTTGGGAGCGGGAGGTCGAAGGTTAGAAGGACAATATAATCCGAGCATAAGATGTGAACAAACAGTTGTTCAGACCGTACAATAAATCACACTGAAGAACGCTTTCAATGACTAGGCTGTACACTTCAGACGAACGCCACTTACTGGAAGGCACCGACATATGGTATTAGAGCCGTCATAAATAAACTGAAATGACATTTCAATGTTACAAACTTGATTACCGACAACTTGGTCTGACATCACGTCTCAACGTCTTTAATGGGGGATATATCGTATAAATATTCAACAGAAAATACACTACGTACTGAGAAGCATTGTTGTCGGTAAATTCACATTGTCTACATTGTTCATCTATCACGACAAGTTGAAATGTCACATGAGCTTTGCTTAGTTCGTCTAAATCTTATTTACGTCCCACAATGATGAATGTGGTATTATTCTACAGAATTTGTTTCGAAAATTGGTGATATAAATGAATGTAGCTTTGACATTTTCAGTACATGCACAGTTAACGAAATAATCCCGGCTTTCCCATGCACCAAACCATTAATTCCACGCGCTTTTGAAAAGTAAATATGTGCACAGTGTGATTTGTTTAGTTTTGAGTATGTTTGCACTTTAATATTTTTCAGATATAGCCTACAGAAGTCAATTAATCATCATTGTGAGGGAGGCGTAGTGGTGAGGGGAAAGCGTCTGACCCCTTATCTAAAAGTCGTGACCTCGTTCGAACCATGTTTTTAAAGAGCGAGTTTTCGTCACAAGCTTCAGTGACGATCGCTAAAATTGGAGTGAGAACTTCTTGGTAACACAGGAAGTAGTAACGGAGAGTGATTAGTACAATGAACACGATTAAAGAAATCAAATATAAATGTACATGGATTGTCAAACAAATGAAGCAAGACATTGCTGTATGTATACATTACACACTTTCTATATCTGACAACAATGGACGCGTACACTATATGATACACTGAACAACGTTTCTAAACGTCCATGTAATAAAAAAAAAATTAAGAAAATTTTATATGCCGACTTTAAATTTGGCATTCTAGTATTATACATAATACTCTATCGACTTTCACAAAAAAGAACTATTTATCGTCATTGGTTGACCACGCGTGAGGCTTAGTACGATTTTGGCACGAGGATCACGTGTACTGTGTAGTAAGTGGTGAAATTCATTTCAATGTAATCCACGTTGTATGTCCAACACGAAAAACAGAAAAGATGCCGACAAAGACCACTGAAGAAAGTGCCAGGGCCGTCGGTATGATTGATGCTGGTACTCCGATTCGACAGATATGACTTACTTCATAAATTAATTAATCAATTTAAATAGAATTTGGAAAAGAATTATAAAAATATATAATTTTTGCATTATTTAGCACTTTTTATTAATATATTTGGTTGCCCGTCTGTTCAAATATGTAAATTTGTTTATGTTCTTATGTTTCGACGTTTATGAATTTTGTTCGGTGTATACATTACGAATCGAATCATCATTTACGATCCTTTGCAGATTGAACTTATTTGTCTTGACTCGTTTGAAATGTAAAAGATGTATAGACGTAACACCACTATGTTAGACAACGTCACACACGGTACATAGTTAGGGGATCGTTTGATTAAACATACAATTATGTTTTGCGTATCATAATATATATAATACTGTATTTTTAAAGATGTTTACAAAATAGAAATTATTATTTTACTTAAAACTTGGCATTATAACAGATAATAATAAAACTGTAACGCACATTCATTCAGTCAACAAATTTATATTACAAGCAATTTACATGTATATAACAGTAAATAAACATGCAAATGCGATGTATAACATTTTGCAAAAAACATAGTATGCGCCGCTGTACGACTTCCAACCTCTTCTGTTAGTGACGTCATTTCCAGATGAAAACGAGTGACCATATGGAGTAAATATTGTTTCCTGCTTGCAAAAAGTGACATCACATGTTGCGGTTTTTTTAAATGACGTCACTTACAGAAGAGGTTGTAAATCCTATAGCAGCGCTCATATTAAGATGAAGACTAGTTTGACAATAGACATGTCCTTAATGTTTTTGAACAGATTGACGGCGCAGCCGTACTAACATGGCTTTGCTATTTGCAAATCAGCGTTGTGTGAACCAACCAAATTTTACGATAACCACTAAACCAAATTCTCGTCAACCGTACAACGTTTGTTACATTGTCGCGGATTGGTAACCTGTTTGTTAAGGTCTGTATATTTGTTTATCAAATATAACTTGTTTATTGTTAGGCCTATGTATTTTCATCCTACGAAGCAAATTAAACACAATTATCGCATTACTACGGTGGCACTGAGGTGACATCCGCAACACTTTATTTATCTTGTGGCCACAAGTTATTAAGTTGAGGCCACAACTTACTAACTTGTGGCCACAACTTATTAACTTGTGGCCACAACTTACTAACTTGTGGCCCAACTTACTAACTTGTGGCCACGACTTAATAACTTGTGGCCACGACTTAGTTTAGCCAATCAAAACGGCCGTTTCATCTTTGCCGCTTTTTGGTAACAACACAGTCACCTACCTGAACCCGTTGTCCTCTAGTATTCTACACTACAGATCAGCCATACACTGTATAGATAGACAGACGGAGGGTCCGGGCCGTCACCTACCTGAACCCGTTGTCCTCTAGTATTCTATACTGTATAGATAGACAGACGGAGGGTCCGGGCCGTCACCTACATGAACCCGTTGTCCTCTAGTATTCTACACTACAGATCAGCCATACATTGTATATATTGGCTAAACTAAGTCGTGGCCACAAGTTATTAAGTCGTGGCCACAAGTTAGTAAGTTGTGGCCACAAGTTAATAAGTTGTGGCCACAAGTTAGTAAGTTGTGGCCTCAACTTAATAAGTTGTGGCCACAATATAAATAAAGTGTTGCGGATGTCACCTCTGTGCCACCGTACATTACGTTATGTTTGCAAATTTTGATCACGACTGATGCTGTAAACATAACGAGGTTGAACGAAAACCAGATGTACATAATATTAATTATTTATTGTTTGTCTTAACAGTTACTGCGTCTGAAAGTAGATCTATAGCATGTTTCAAAATTGCATCTGATTTAATTATCGTTCAATCAATTAATACTACATAAAATTTATCACATGGGTAGCTTCTACTACAATATATACAACCGTTTATTTTTAAACTTTAGATTGGTTCATGAAATTCTAAATTTTGTTTTATATGCTGCTAAACAAGACGAAACTAGACAGGGGGCGTATCATGATTTATATTCCAAAGTATCATACGTTTATCAGAATAAAAAGGTAATACAAAAAGTAATTTCCAAATTATCAGGCGGAAAGTGATCCAATTTCAATAAACACCCGGACTACACTAGTATTTTGAATTACAACGTACAACCCCTTTAATGTATGCATATTTTAAAAACCTTTTTAACATTATTAAGGAAATTTATATATCAAACGCATGCCAGGATGGTGGTGGGGAAATGTTACATATATACTAAATGTTGTTTGTTTATTTTCTGTATACGGAAATTGCCGGAAACGAACGAAGACTAACCCGAACAATGTCGGAATCGACCGAATGCATCTACGAAATGATCCTCCACTAAATATCGTGTAGAATCAAAGTACTGTCAGTGCTAGCAACGATTGTGTAGAATCACAGTTATTAGGACACAATTAGGAAGAATTGTTTGGAACAGTGTTCACTGTGTTGACTTTGCAGGATCACATTGCCAAGGAGTACTATTTGGAATGGTTGTTTGATAAGGGGATAAGGGAATCACTGCAGAATACATGTCTCTTCTTTTGTTTTAAATATATATCAATAAAATATTTTCATAAAAAAATTAAACCTTCATTTACCCTTAAGTTATCCAGTAGGCCTACATTTACTTTCACTTTCCACAAAATCCTTTTAGCTAAACGAACGAAAATTCCGGTCATTGGAATAAGCTTTGTAAACAAAGATATATACATGTACATATACATGCGTGTATACATGTATCACAGGAAGACTCGGGCATACACATTGTTATATAACACAGGATGACTCGGGCATACACCTTGTCATATAACACAGGAAGACTCGGGCATACACCTTGTCATATAACACAGGAAGACTAGAACATTCACCTTGTTATATAACACAGAGAGACTCGGGCATACACCTTGTCATATAACACAGGAAGACTAGGGCATACACATTGTTATATAACACAGGATGACTCGGGCATACACATTGTCATATAACACAGGAAGACTAGGGCATACACATTGTCATATAACACAGGAAGACTCGGGCATACACCTTGTTATCTAACACAGGATGACTCGGGTATACACATTGTCATATAACACAGGATGACTCGGGCATACACCTTGTTATATAACACAGGATGACTCGGGCATACACCTTGTCATATAACACAGGAAGACTCGGGCATACACATTGTTATATAACACAGGATGACTCGGGCATACACCTTGTCATATAACACAGGAAGACTCGGGCATACACCTTGTCATATAACACAGGAAGACTCGGGCATACATCTTGTCACTTAACACAGGAAGACTCGGGCATACACCTTGTTATATAACACAGGAAGACTCGGGCATACATCTTGTTATATAACACAGAGAGACTCGGGCATACACCTTGTCATATAACACAGGAAGACTAGGGCATACACATTGTTATATAACACAGGATGACTCGGGCATACCCATTGTCATATAACACAGGAAGACTAGGGCATACACATTGTCATATAACACAGGAAGACTCGGGCATACACCTTGTTATATAACACAGGATGACTCGGGCATACACATTGTCATATAACACAGGATGACTCGGGCATACACCTTGTTACATAACACAGGAGGACTCGGGCATACACATTGTCATATAACACAGGATGACTCGGGCATACACATTGTCATATAACACAGGATGACTCGGGCATACACCTTGTTATATAACACAGGAGGACTCGGGCATACACCTTGTTATATAACACAGGAAGACTCGGGCATACATCTTGTTATATAACACAGGAAGACTCGGGCATACATCTTGTTATATAACACAGGAAGACTCGTGCATACACCTTGTTATATAACACAGGAAGACTCGGGCATACACCTTGTTATATAAAACAGGAAGACTCGGGCATACATCTTGTTATATAACACAGGAAGACTCGGGCATACATCTTGTTATATAACACAGGAAGACTCGGGCATACACCTTGTTATATAACACAGGAAGACTCGGGCATACATCTTGTTATATAACACAGGAAGACTCGTGCATACACTTTGTTATATAACACAGGAAGACTCGGGCATACACCTTGTTATATAACACAGGAAGACTCGGGCATACATCTTGTTATATAACACAGGAAGACTCGTGCATACACCTTGTTATATAACACAGGAAGACTCGGGCATACATCTTGTTATATAACACAGGAAGACTCGTGCATACACCTTGTCATATAACACAGAGAGACTCGGGCATACATCTTGTTATATAACACAGGAAGACTCGGGCATACACCTTGTTATATAACACAGGAAGACTCGGGCATACACCTTGTTATATAACACAGAGAGACTCGGGCATACATCTTGTTATATAACACAGGAAGACTCGGGCATACACCTTGTTATATAACACAGGAAGACTCGGGCATACACCTTGTTATATAACACAGGAAGACTCGGGCATACATCTTGTTATATAACACAGGAAGACTCGGGCATACATCTTGTCACTTAACACAGGAAGACTCGGGCATACATCTTGTTATATAACACAGGAAGACTCGGGCATACACCTTGTTATATAACACAGGAAGACTCGGGCATACACCTTGTTATATAACACAGGAAGACTCGGGCATACATCTTGTTATATAACACAGGAAGACTCGGGCATACATCTTGTCACTTAACACAGGAAGACTCGGGCATACATCTTGTTATATAACACAGGAAGACTCGGGCATACATCTTGTTATATAACACAGGAAGACTCGGGCATACATCTTGTTATATAACACAGGAAGACTCGGGCATACATCTTGTCACTTAACACAGGAAGACTCGGGCATACATCTTGTTATATAACACAGGAAGACTCGGGCATACATCTTGTTATATAACACAGGAAGACTCGGGCATACATCTTGTTATATAACACAGGAAGACTCGTGCATACATCTTGTTATATAACACATGAAGACTCGGGCATACATCTTGTTATATAACACAGGAAGACTCGTGCATACATCTTGTTATATAACACAGGAAGACTCGGACATACACCTTGTTATATAACACAGGAAGACTCGGGCATACACCTTGTTATATAACACAGGAAGACTCGTGCATACATCTTGTAATATAACACAGGAAGACTCGTGCATACATCTTGTTATATAACACAGGAAGACTCGGGCATACATCTTGTTATATAACACAGGAAGACTCGTGCATACATCTTGTCACTTAACACAGGAAGACTCGGGCATACACCTTGTCACTTAACACAGGAAGACTCGGGCATACATCTTGTTATATAACACAGGAAGACTCGTGCATACACCTTGTCACTTAACACAGGAAGACTCGGGCATACATCTTGTTATATAACACAGGAAGACTCGTGCATACACCTTGTTATATAACACAGGAAGACTCGGGCATACATCTTGTTATATAACACAGGAAGACTCGTGCATACACCTTGTCACTTAACACAGGAAGACTCGTGCATACATCTTGTTATATAACACAGGAAGACTCGTGCATACATCTTGTCACTTAACACAGGAAGACTCGGGCATACATCTTGTCATATAACACAGGAAGACTCGGGCATACATCTTGTTATATAACACAGGAAGACTCGTGCATACACCTTGTCACTTAACACAGGAATTCTATTGCATATATTTCGTACAGCAATTTATGTCGAGATTTACTTGAAATTGTACTAAACACCACCTACAGCACCACCTACAGCACCACCTACAGCACCACCTACAGCACCACCTACAGCACCACCTACAGCACCACCTACAGCACCACCTACAGCACCACCTACAGCACCACCTACAGCACCACCTACAGCACCACCTACAGCACCACCTACAGCACCACCTACAGCACCACCTACAGCACCACCTACAGCACCACCTACAGCACCACCTACAGCACCACCTACAGCACCACCTACAGCACCACCTACAGCACCACCTACAGCACCACCTACAGCACCACCTACAGCACCACCTACAACACCACCTACAGCACCACCTACAGCACCACCTACAGCACCACCTACAGCACCACCTACAGCACCACCTACAGCACCACCTACAGCACCACCTACAGCACCACCTACAGCACCACCTACAGCACCACCTACAGCACCACCTACAGCACCACCTACAGTGAATAATATTATGAGTATAATTTGGTGTTGTGCATTCTCTATACACTTGTTGTTGAAGAAGACATATAATATCGGTTTTAATCCTCCTGTTATATTATGCCACTATGTCTATATCATTCAGTGTAATTTGGAATCAAGATTGACAATTCCTGCTGAATTGCAAATGGAAAACACACACATGTATCGAGCTAAACTGCACCGCCATGAAAAAATATAACACAGTCCAATTATTTTAGAATTAGTTTGTCTGAACGAAAATCAGCTACTAAATTAGAATCGAGTTTGGGGAGAACGGATTTCATCCGAATATCGCAGTCAAGACAAATCATACGTTTATATACAGAATATCGCAGTCAAGACAAATCATACGTTTATATACAGAATATCGCAGTCAAGACAAATCATACGTTTATATACAGAATATCGCAGTCAAGACAAATCATACGTTTATATACA
The DNA here is from genome assembly GCA_032209605.1 of Mactromeris polynyma. NCBI lineage: Eukaryota > Metazoa > Mollusca > Bivalvia > Venerida > Mactridae > Mactromeris > Mactromeris polynyma. Next base: position 4,107,501 of record JASFXZ010000034.1, on the reverse strand, counting down.
GAATATCGGAAAAATGTACTTAATAAAAACTTAATGAAAAATAAAAAGTGTCGTTTGTTTATTTGTGATTCGAATATTGAAACAGGATTCGAATATTCGAAGTTATGAACGAATATTCGAATATTCGAATATTCGTTGACATCCCTAGTTTATATACAAAACATCGCCAGGATATTACGGGGACATCAGTGCCATAATGGCAAGATTTTATGAACATTTAACTATCTGATAATAATGTCTGAATCATGTTACTTAAATAAGCCATGATGTAGGAGTTTCCCCTGTGTTTGTTTATTTCTGATGACAAATATGTGGTCACAGAGTTTTGCGTCACAGAGTTTCCAGAATATATTATATTGGGTATTAATATCAAAAGTGCGAACAATTTCAATATTTTAATTGCAGCTACACCGCAATGATCATCCGTTTTCACCTACGCTCCCAACATTTGCCAAACAAACAGAACCAGTTGATATTTAACGAAATCGTGAATATTTTGAGATTGCAGAGATGATAGATAATTTGCTAATGCTCTCTTCATCCGATCAATACTGCAATGTTTGGTGTTCTGCAGAATGAAGCGTCCGACAACATTGAATGCATAGAGTATTTAGCTTCCTGCTGGTATAGAGGCTTGAGGGTACGTCACCTTATGTTCTGTCTTTTAATTTACTCAGTTTTTCCGTAAGTGACATACTACATAAGGCCATACGATAAAACAATTGCTATAATTTCTTCCCCTTTCCAGTCTTCATGCAACCTCTACAAGCATATGTATCTACTGAAAGCCTGTTAAGGGCATCAAATCCTCAGTCAAGCTACCCCCGGTAACCTGAAATCGATTCCATATTACACCCGAGAGTTACCTGAATCCGATTTCGTATTACCCCCGCGCAGGTAAGAGTATCCCGTCGCTGAGATAAAGTGATGAATTCCAATGATTTGAAAGCATGGTCAGTTAATCAAGTAAAAGCGTAAGAAATATGCAAAATTGAAAGTTAGTCTCAAACTACACAAATCCATCAAATGTTAAGTACATGTTGTTATTACTGTTGTCGTTGATGGTTGCCTTTGTGTTGTTGTTTTGATGCTTATCATTTTTATTTATGCAATTTGTCAATTGATGCATGGAAACAATATGGATGTAAAAATAAATAATGCAATGAGGTGGCAATTTGTAACCGTAGGAGGCAGCTTGAAATCACATTCAGGCTACCCTCTGGGGTGATTTGAAATCGATTTCATCCTACCTCCCGGTAATCTAAATGCGATTGTAAGTTGGTGGAAGTAACTTATATATGTCTAGCGTTCCTTTCATATGTGTAACATAAAATTTAATTATTAATTCTCCTCATAGTAATCTAGCGGGCCTTTGATATGTGCAACATAAAATTTCATAACTAATTCCCCTCATAGTATTCGAGCGGGCCTTTGATATGTGCAACATAAAATTTCATAACTAATTCCCCTCATAGTATTCGAGCGGGCCTTTGATATGTGCAACATAAAATTGCATAACTAATTCCCCTCATAGTATTCTAGCGGGCCTTTGATATGTGCAAGATAAAATTTCATAACTAATTCCCCTCATAGTATTCGAGCGGGCCTTTGATATGTGCAACATAAAATTTCATAACTAATTCCCCTCATAGTATTCTAGCGGGCCTTTGATATGTGCAACATAAAATTGCATAACTAATTCCCCTCATAGTATTCGAGCGGACCTTTGATATGTTTAACATATCTACAAATTTACCTCTCAGTATTCTAGTGGACCTTTGATATGTGTTACATATCAACTCATTTACCTCGCAGTATTCTAGTGGACCTTTGATATGTGTTACATATCTACTCATTTACCTCGCAGTATTCTAGTGGACCTTTAAAATGTGTAACATATCTACTCATTTACCTCTCAGTATTCTAGTGGACCTTTTATATGTGTAACATATCTACTCATTAACCTCGCAGTATTCTAGTAGACCTTTGATATGTGTAACATATCTACTCATTTACCTCGCAGTATTCTAGTGGACCTTTTATATGTGTAACATATCTACTCATTTACCTCGCAGTATTCTAGTGGACCTTTTATATGTGTAACATATCTACTCATTTACCTCGCAGTATTCTAGTGGACCTTTTATATGTGTAACATATCTACTCATTTACCTCGCAGTATTCTAGTGGACCTTTTATATGTGTAACATATCTACTCATTTACCTCGCAGTATTCTAGTGGACCTTTTATATGTGTAACATATCTACTCATTTACCTCGCAGTATTCTAGTGGACCTTTTATATGTGTAACATATCTACTCATTTACCTCGCAGTATTCTAGTGGACCTTTTATATGTGTAACATATCTACTCATTTACCTCAAGGACCTTCGATACGATAGATCATTTCCCCACTTAAACATGCATACGGTTAATAAATCAAAGCACCGAAAGTGCTGACAGCAAGGGGCTCACTGCAGATCATAGACGTCACTTTGACACACAATTTACACAATAGTCTATCAAGTACATGTCATGTTATGTCAGTAAATTAAATAATATAGGAGTTAAGTACACAATATTGAAGACAAAGAATTGGTTTAGACAGTCAGAAGGATGTATGGAGAAGAAGTAAACAGTACCTTAATGTTGATTATATATTATAAGTTTCACTGTAATCCATTGAAAACTAAAGTTTTTTGCTACATGTGTTATAAAAGGAGACTTCAGTTCAAAGGGACAGAATTCTCAAACATTATGATGGATACACAGCAAATTTATTTCTTCCACATCTACAAATCATGTATCATGGTACTTTTATTATCAACCTGCATCGTAATCCCTTGAAAATTGAAGAAGTAGTTAGCCTCACAAATTACATATGTTTTATATTGAACAACCAATCGACCAACCTACAGACAGGATATGACAATAAAACAAAAAGTATGTTTCCGTAAATAGTCGATATTCAACGGAACGATGACGGAAAATTGCATTTCCCATGATTTCAATATACGTATAATTGTTCGTTGGATATATTATGTTGCACCGTTTTCTTGTATACGTATATCTCTGCCTACTGCTATCGTCCGCTGCCTACTGTACACTATCTTATACTATCGTCCGCTAGCTTGTTTTCAGTGCACTTTCACGCGTGATACGGCTGCAGCGGAGTCAGACATTTTTTTTCTGTAATTTGCAATATTTAATCAGCAAGTTTCTATGGGGATCTTTCTTTTGCGTAAGTGATGTCAGCTCAAATCCGTTTTCTAGCTGATATCGCAAATGCTTACCGCTATTTTTTGTTAGACAGGGACTACTTTCTTCGCCTTTGGCGGTTCAGAATGAAATACTTGGGAAGACTCATCCGATGAGTGTCCGCGGATTTCGACTTCTATAGCAATTGGCTCTAACGAGCCCCTGCTAAAAACGATTTGCTCACGATGCTGATATTTTCTCCGAAGTTCCAATTTAACTACAATGGCCGTCCTAATTCATGTCTAAAATGTATGTTTCTACTTAAAAGAAGCCCATACAAATGTATGTTATTTGCAATCTGTTCCAATGTTTATATCTATATGTACTTAATTATGATAGCGGATGAAATTTCAACGACTTTCAAAATGTTACTTTAGGTACAGATCAAGCTGTTATTGTTGACTACGTACTCTGTCAAACTGAAAATATTCCGTTCAACAAATCGTAAAAATATATTATTCGTCGAGTAAGACCAAAGGTCCGAGCTCCTAACATTAGTGGCAAGTGGTTATTGATTAAATACGCTATAAAATGAATAAACATGACACTTGTTTATACTGCTAAAACAGTTAGGCGTAAACAAATGTTTGTTAAGGTTTCCCGACCTTCCCTATTTTTCCCCCGACCCAGAACATTTCTTCGCGTGTTAACTTTTTTTTTCTTTTTGGTAAACATTTCTTTGTGTGAATCTTTCTTTAGTTCATATTTCTGCCCAGTTATTAGACGCTCTATGAGTATTCCAGCTTTAGAGAATTATATTCACCTTGATTAAATAGTATCCATGTTAAAAACTAAAGTCTTTTTTTTAACATATATTCATTTAAATCTATGTTTAAACGTAGTTGTAAAACATACGAATGTCAACTTTGTAACAAATTGTGTGACTGCTTAAGCTTCAACCAACATATATTTTCACTGTTTGCTTTTTATTCAACCTCAATATTGAGACCAGTTTTCAAGGCTCCTAACAGTGGTCTTATTATTGAGGTTTTACTGTATTTTTTGCCATGGATAAGTCCATAAAAAGTACACAGACCTTGACCTTAAATCAGATTCAATTCCATTAAATAATGATTTAATCTCATTACTTAATCCATAAAGCACCATACAAACTATAAAATTGCTATTAAACAGGCGAAATTAATAAACTTACATAAAGATCTGACAGAACGTTCCTTCATCGAACGTAGCTTGCAAGTGTGTTATTTCTACTTCACTACCACATTATGACTACACAGATAGTTTTAATATTACCAATTTGCACGTGTACACGTATATACAGTTTTATTGCTGTAAAACTTATCAGTTTTTATTTAAAATTCCACTGATTCTCAATCGATTGAGTAAGACTATAATGTTGCTGCGTTGAGAGATGTTGTACATGTAGTAGACTATAATGTTGCTGCGTTGAGAGATGTTGTACATGTAGTAGACTATAATGTTGCTGCGTTGAGAGATGTTGTACATGTAGTAGGCTGTAATGTTGCTGCGTTGAGAGATGTTGTACATGTAGTAGGCTATAATGTTGCTGCGTTGAGAGATGTTGTACATGTAGTAGGCTATAATGTTGCTGCGTTGAGAGATGTTGTACATGTAGTAGGCTATAATGTTGCTGCGTTGAGAGATGTTGTACATGTAGTAGACTATAATGTTGCTGCGTTGAGAGATGTTGTACATGTAGTAGACTATAATGTTGCTGCGTTGAGAGATGTTGTACATGTAGTAGACTATAATGTTGCTGCGTTGAGAGATGTTGTACATGTAGTAGACTATAATGTTGCTGCGTTGAGAGATGTTGTACATGTAGTAGACTATAATGTTGCTGCGTTGAGAGATGTTGTATGTTGCTGCGCTGAGAGATATTGTACATGTAGTAGACTATAATGTTGCTGCGTTGAGAGATGTTGTACATGTAGTAGACTATAATGTTGCTGCGTTGAGAGATGTTGTACATGTAGTAGACTATAATGTTGCTGCGTTGAGAGATGTTGTACATGTAGTAGACTATAATGTTGCTGCGTTGAGAGATGTTGTATGTTACTGCGCTGAGAGATATTGTACATGTAGTAGACTATAATGTTGCTGCGTTGAGAGATGTTGTATGTTGCTGCGTTGAGAGATATTGTACATGTAGTAGACTATAATGTTGCTGCGTTGAGAGATGTTGTATGTTGCTGCGTTGAGAGATATTGTACATGTAGTAGACAGCATCATTAACGTTCTCAAAATTGGTGAATTCATATCAATACAATGAATACTTTAATCAAAGCAACACAATGATGATAGACATTTAATCCGTACTGACAAGGGTAAAAACCATTAATAGTAGGAATTTTAATTGGATTGTCACTGAAAAAGTATACGTAACATTCATTGTATCCCGGCGGGTGTGTCTAATGTAATTATACCGATTTTTTAAAACCCTATAGCGCCAGTATGGAACAGCTGCGAGCAGAGCGGAGTACGTTTAAATGTTAGACAATACAAGAATTCAACATTTGTTGTCCACAAATCTGTCAAAACATATCTATACATATAGTCTGGGGGGAAACCTGAATAGACAACGCGATCAGACTTTGTTCGAGGTACTCAACAAATAGTTTGGCATCATTGTAGAATGTTTAGCATTGTTGCACATTGATTGCTTATAGCAGGTATAACATACCTTGCACCAGTAGATTGCATCACTGTAACATAACTGAAATATTTGTGAGTTATTACATGCGTTGTTTGTCTGGAAGATTATATGGGTGACTGTTTGCTTCGTCTTATTATATTTGTGGAGAGATATTCCAGTACTACACAAGTAAGACTGTTGCATAGAGTATATTGAAAGTATAACATATAAAATAACAATGTCATGCGTTTCGTTTACACAAATCGACAGAGACATTGTCACATTAAAAGTAATTATATCGAGTATCCGATGATATCTAACATAGTTTCAGGCAGTTCTACAACATCTAGGCCAGTATTACAAGCCGTTCTACACAATCTAGGCCAATATTAAAAGCCGTTCTACATGATCAAGGCCTTATTACAAGCAATTCTACATGATCAAGGCCTATATGACAAGCAGTTCAACATGATCAAGGCCTATATTACAAGCAGTTCTACATGATCAAGGCCAATATTACAAGCCGATTTACATAACCAAGGCCAATATTACAAGCCGTTCTTTATAATCAAGGCCAATAATACAGGCAGTTCTACATGATCAAGGCCAATATTACAAGCAGTTCTACATGATCAAGGCCAATATAACAGGCCGTTCTATATAATCAAGGCCAATATTACAAGCAGTTCTACATGATCAAGGCCAATATTACAAGCAGTTCTACATAATCAAGGCCAATATTACAAGCAGTTCTACATAATCAAGGCCAATATTACAAGCAGTTCTACATGATCAAGGCCAATATTACAAGCAGTTCTACATGATCAAGGCCAATATTACAAGCAGTTCTACATGATCAAGGCCAATATTACAAGCAGTTCTACATGATCAAGGCCAAAATTACAAGCAGTTCTACATAATCAAGGCCAATATTACAAGCAGTTCTACATGATCAAGGCCAATATTACAAGCAGTTCTACATGATCAAGGCCAATATTACTAGCAGTTCTACATAGTCAAGGCCAATATTACAAGCAGTTCTACATGATCAAGGCCAATATTACAAGCAGTTCTACATGATCAAGGTCAATATTACGAGCAGTTCTGCATAATCAATGCCAATATTGCAAGCAGTTCTACATAATCAAGGCCAATATTACAAGCATAATATTGCCTCTTTCACATCGCGGCTTATCTAGCAAATATTTTCAATCATTTTTTCTATAGAATGTAATATTGAAAACAGATATTACGTTTTTATATTAACGTGTTGATGGTTGTATACGATACCTTACATTATTTATAACATCAGACGGCATAGCGTTATGACAAAATACTTAGTTCACCTTAACATTCAAATTCTTAAACACCAGACAAGGCTCTTGAAATCACTTATATTAAGTATTTTTATAATTGTGTCTTTATACTTGTTTGTATCTTAAAGCTGGATATGAGTATTTGATCCCACTATTGTTCGACCTCGCTGCATATGGTCATAATTACGCATCTCTTGTCTGAGAATGTGTACTTAATAAACATCACGTGTATAGCTAATGATGGTACCGATCATGTTAGTCTAGACAGAGTTGAAATAATCCAAACGAATAGAATACAACATAACATTAGTAGACAATCTTAAGTATTAGTAATTATATACACGTGATAAATGATTTTGTTGTTGTTTCGCTGTAGTGTGTATGGTGTGTAGTATTCAATTTAGTAGTTGAATATTACAGCAACTATGTCACATATTATGTCACTCGAACACGTACACTTTCCAAAGTTGAAACTATTTTAGTTCAAAATCACTGTTGAAATTATTGAAAACCGACACGAGTATTGTATTGTACAAGTAATAAAATCTCACCGAGTATTGTATTGTATAAGTAATAAAATCTCACCCGAGTATTGTATTGTACAAGTAATAAAATCTCACCCGAGTATTGTATTGTATAAGTAATAAAATCTCACCGAGTATTGTATTGTACAAGTAATAAAATCTCACCGAGTATTGTATTGTACAAGTAATAAAATCTCACCCGAGTATTGTATTGTATAAGTAATAAAATCTCACCGAGTATTGTATTGTATAAGTAATAAAATCTCACCCGAGTATTGTATTGTATAAGTAATAAAATCTCACCGAGTATTGTATTGTATAAGTAATAAAATCTCACCCGAGTATTGTATTGTACAAGTAATAAAATCTCACCCGAGTATTGTATTGTACAAGTAATAAAATCTCACCCGAGTATTGTATTGTATAAGTAATAAAATCTCACCGAGTATTGTATTGTACAAGTAATAATATCGCACCCGAGTATTGTACAAGTAATAAAATCTCACCCGAGTATTGTATTGTACAAGTAATAAAATCTCACCCGAGTATTGTATTGTACGAGTAATAAAATCGCAGCCGAGTATTGTATTGTACAAGTAATAAAATCTCACCGAGTATTGTATTGTACAAGTAATAAAATCTCACCCGAGTATTGTATTGTACAAGTAATAAAATCTCACCGAGTATTGTATTGTACAAGTAATAAAATCTCACCGAGTATTGTATTGTATAAGTAATAAAATCTCACCGAGTATTGTATTGTACAAGTAATAAAATCTCACCGAGTATTGTATTGTATAAGTAATAAAATCTCACCCGAGTATTGTAAGTAATAAAATCTCACCCGAGTATTGTAAGTAATAAAATCTCACCCGAGTATTGTATTGTATAAGTAATAAAATCTCACCGAGTATTGTATTGTACAAGTAATAAAATCTCACCCGAGTATTGTAAGTAATAAAATCTCACCCGAGTATTGTATTGTATAAGTAATAAAATCTCACCGAGTATTGTATTGTACAAGTAATAAAATCTCACCCGAGTATTGTAAGTAATAAAATCTCACCGAGTATTGTATTGTACAAGTAATAAAATCTCACCGAGTATTGTATTGTATAAGTAATAAAATCTCACCGAGTATTGTATTGTATAAGTAATAAAATCTCACCCGAGTATTGTATTGTATAAGTAATAAAATCTCACCCGAGTATTGTATTGTATAAGTAATAAAATCTCACCCGAGTATTGTAAGTAATAAAATCTCACCCGAGTATTGTATTGTATAAGTAATAAAATCTCACCCGAGTATTGTATTGTATAAGTAATAAAATCTCACCGAGTATTGTATTGTATAAGTAATAAAATCTCACCCGAGTATTGTATTGTATAAGTAATAAAATCTCACCCGAGTATTGTATTGTATAAGTAATAAAATCTCACCCGAGTATTGTATTGCACAAGTAATAAAATCTCACCCGAGTATTGTATTGTATAAGTAATAAAATCTCACCCGAGTATTGTATTGCACAAGTAATAAAATCGCACCCGAGTATTGTATTGTATAAGTAATAAAATCTCACCGAGTATTGTTTTGTACAAGTAATAAAATCTCACCCGAGTATTGTATTGTATAAGTAATAAAATCTCACCCGAGTATTGTATTGCACAAGTAATAAAATCTCACCGAGTATTGTATTGTATAAGTAATAAAATCTCACCCGAGTATTGTATTGCACAAGTAATAATATCGCACCCGAGTATTGTATTGTACAAGTAATAAAATCTCACCCGAGTATTGTATTGTATAAGTAATAAAATCTCACCCGAGTATTGTATTGTATAAGTAATAAAATCTCACCGAGTATTGTCTTGTATAAGTAATAAAATCTCACCCGAGTATTGTATTGTATAAGTAATAAAATCTCACCGAGTATTGTATTGTATAAGTAATAAAATCTCACCCGAGTATTGTATTGTATAAGTAATAAAATCTCACCCGAGTATTGTATTGTATAAGTAATAAAATCTCACCGAGTATTGTATTGTACAAGTAATAAAATCTCACCCGAGTATTGTATTGTACAAGTAATAAAATCTAACCGAGTATTGTATTGTATAAGTAATAAAATCTCACCCGAGTATTGTATTGTATAAGTAATAATATCTCACACGAGTATTGTATTGTACAAGTAATAAAATCTAACCGAGTATTGTATTGTATAAGTAATAAAATCTCACACGAGTATTGTATTGTACAAGTAATAAAATCTCACCGAGTATTGTATTGTATAAGTAATAAAATCTCACCCGAGTATTGTATTGTACAAGTAATAAAATCTCACCCGAGTATTGTATTGTACAAGTAATAAAATCTCACCGAGTATTGTATTGTATAAGTAATAAAATCTCACCCGAGTATTGTATTGTATAAGTAATAAAATCTCACCCGAGTATTGTATTGTACAAGTAATAAAATCTCACCGAGTATTGTATTGTATAAGTAATAAAATCTCACCCGAGTATTGTATTGTATAAGTAATAAAATCTCACCCGAGTATTGTATTGTACAAGTAATAAAATCTCACCCGAGTATTGTATTGTATAAGTAATAAAATCTCACCGAGTATTGTATTGTATAAGTAATAAAATCTCACCGAGAAAGCAGACTTTAATAAACTTAATAACTTAATAAGAAATACAGACTGGACTTTCATACAAAATTACAATATAGATGAATCATGTCATGCATTTACAAAAAAATCTTAGATCTAGCAAAACAAAGTATTCCAACGTATTATGCTTTAGTTAGACCAAACGATAAACCATGGTACAATAGTGACATTCGTCAAAGTTCACGACAAAGGGATAGGCAATTTCATAAAGCTTTGAATAACAATAAAACGTCAGACTGGGTTATCTACAAACAACTTAGGAACCGAGTAAACAATATGATAAAACATGCAAAAGAGACATTTTATAATAATCTAGAATATTCCCTACATGATTTAAATACTTCAAATCCACGCCAGTACTGGAAAATTGTTAAAATGCTCATTAAGGATAATTCTTGTCAAAATGAAATGTTAAATCCTTTAATAATGGGTAATGATATATACGCATTATCCGACGTGGATAAAGCCAATACCTTGAACGATTTTTTCGTATCTATCTCTCAAGTTGATGAAACTAACACGCAACTTCCGATCTTTCATTACAAAACTAATATAAGACTTGAGGATTTCATTATCCAAGAAAGGGAAGTTTCTGATATTTTAAGAAACCTTGTTATAAATAAAGCGTCTGGACCAGATGAAATTAGTCACAAAATGTTAAAAGAAACATCCAATACAATATGTGTCCCACGCTGTCTACTCTTTAACCGCTCTTTATCTGAAGGTATATATCCAAATAGTTGGAAACTAGCCCATGTTGTGCCTCTATTCAAAAAGGGAAACAAAAACGAGCCATCAAATTATAGACCCATTTCTCTAATAATCTGCGTTGGCAAAGTAATGGAACGTATTGTTTTCAAACACATGTATAACTATCTACATGACAATTATTTAATATTCCGTAATCAATCGGGTTTTTTACCTGGTCACTCCACAGTATACCAACTCATTGATATATATAATCAAATATGTAAGGCATTAGACAACAAAGATTCTACTTGCATTGTTTTCTGTGATATATCTAAGGCATTTGACAGAGTATGGCATAGGGGTCTTATTTTCAAAATTAAACAATATGGAATACTCGGAAACCTAGTTAATTGGTTATGTAACTATTTAAATGAGAGATCTCAGAAAGTTATTGTTGCATCATCTTGTTCGAATATACGTTACTTACAAGGGGATGTTCCCCAAGGCTTAATAGCGATCTAAATTCAATAACTACTTGGTCTAAACAGTGGCTAGTAAACTTCAATCCTTCAAAAACGGAAGTTATGTTCTTCTCGTACTGTAAGAGAAAACGACCAAACTTATCGTATAATGTACAATTAAATTTTGTTGAACATCATAAACATCTTGGTGTAACATTCAGTCAGGATGGGTCATGGCATCAACATATAAATAATATAGTCTCTAAAGCTTCAAAAATTCTTGGTTCAATGAAAATGTTGAAATTCAAAGTTCAAAGGAAAACTTTAAATCAAATTTACATCTCTTATTTAAGACCTCAGTTAGAATATGCTTCGCTAGTTTGGGATAATTGTGCCCAGTACGAAAAAGAAATCTTGGAAAAACTACAATATGAAGCAGCTAGAGTGGTCACTGGTTTAACTAGATCTGTCTCAATTCGAATATTATTAAAGGAAATAGGCTGGGTGAGTCTTTTAGATAGAAGGAAAATCCAAAAATTAATTTTAATATACATGTACAAAGGAAAAAACCAATTGTTACCGCCCTATCTAACACAGTTGTTTCCACCGACAGTTGATATAGCTTATGAAAACCAATATTGGTTAAGAAATTTTAATAATTATGTACCAGATGCTAGAAGAACAGAAATATATTCTAAATCAGTTTTACCATCCGCAATTCAACTTTGGAATAATCTTAATATTGATATTCGCGAGTCTGAATCTTTATCTTCCTTTAAAAATAAACTGAAACAATTGTATAATTGACCTGAAGTCCCGAGTATATTCATAAAAGGCGAACGTTTCTCAAATGTCCATCATACCCGCATTAGAAATAATTGTAGTAATCTAAACTCAGATCTATACAAAAACCATATTGTCCATAGCCCTTCATGTGAGTGTGGTGCGGCTATTGAAGATGCTGAACATTACTTTTTTACATGCAAAATATATTGTCGTCAGAGGCGAACACTTTTTATTAATACAAGAGACTTTCATCCTCTAAGTGCACAAAAACTTCTATTTGGTATAGATACTTTATCCGAAACTCAGAATGAAGTCTTATTTCGAGAAGTACAAAATTATATAAAAAATAGTAATAGATTCGAAAAATAACTAAGTGTCACTGCTATATGATTTATTAACATAAACGGGGGTGGCGTGATGGGTAATGGCAGCAATGGAAAAACAGTAGAAAGTTTTTGTTTTTGTTTTTTTCATGTAGTTAGTTTCATAAATCTAAAATTTCTTATGCACAAATAAACCATTATTTTTTAGTTAGTTATAATATGCCATATATAGGGAAGGGCCCTAGATAATGTTGTTAAAACTTTTGGCCCAACCCTTTTGTATGTATGTACAAGTTACATGTATGTTTGTGCAATTATGATAGTTATATGTATAAATACAATAAAATATGATTAAACTAAACTCACCGAGTATTGTATTGTATAATGCGTTAATGTCTCTAACAAAAAAACATCGAAACTCCAATTGATATTGCTTTTAATCTTTTTGATTCATACGTATGTTCAATCTTGAACTATTCATGTGAGGTCTGGGGATCGAGTAGTGCTGAAATATTAGAACGCATCCAAAGGAAATATTGCCATGACCGACTCATACCTCAACAATGCAATGGCCGACTCGTACCTCAACAATGCCAAGGCCGACTCATACCTCAACAATGCCATGACCGACTCGTACCTCAACAATGCCATGGCCGACTCATACCTCAACAATGCCATAACCGACTCATACCTCAACAATGCCATGACCGACTCGTACCTCAACAATGCCATAACCGACTCATACCTCAACAATGCCATGGCCGACTCATACCTCAACAATGCCATGACCGACTCGTACCTCAACAATGCCATAACCGACTCATACCTCAACAATGCCATGGCCGACTCATACATCAACAATGCCATAACCGACTCATACCTCAACAATGCCACGTTAGGTCGCTGTGGTATAGTGGTTAGCATAACGGACCGGCAATCCGTAGAATCCCGGTAGCGCCATTGACCGATTTTTCGTGTTCCTCAAAACATGACTTAATTTCAAGATTACTACAGCTGGTGTTAAGTGCTGGTGCTGGTGTTAAACTTCGCCCCGTACTTTGTCCTAAGTGTAGTTAACCTTAATCAACTTTATATAAGTTAAATTTACTCGAAAATGACGTAAGCTCGCTGTGGTGTTATGGTTAGCATAACGGACCGGCAATACTTAGACCCGGGTTCGAATTCCGGTAGCGTCATTGACCAATTTGTCTTTACTTTATTTTATACCTCAACAATGCCTTGACCGCCTCGAATCTCAATAATGCCATGACCGCCTCATACCTCAACAATGCCATGACCGCCTCATACCTCAACAATGCCATGGCCGCCTCATACATCAACAATGCGAATATTTCTTTCGGTAACAATATGATCTTGGAAGAATTTTGCAAAATATGTTGTACATAACGTATCGGAGCGGAAATACATTTAATGAGAAAATCTGTTTTAAGCTAGGATGATGTTAAGATGAGATATAAGAATGTTAAAACTCATAACCGCAACAGTTTTTTCTGAGCTATCAGTTCTCGTATGGATTACAGATTGTTCAAAAGTAATTAAGCGTTCTGAATCAGTTCCAGAGAAATGTGTAATTAAAGCATTCACTCTCTACATTATACAGAATTTTAATGAAATTAAACAGCAGACATCCTCGACTTATTTATCAAATGTGCAAACACTTTTCTTCGTTTACACGAAATGTCTCTAAAATACCCAGCTTGTGTTTGCCTTTATTAGCTTAATGATGATGGTAAAATTTAAAACAGTAAAAATAGATGGCTTTAATTGGTGATGATAATTAAAATATAACTCAGTACTGTTTAAGCGTCTTACAAGGATCTGGAAAATGCACGCAGATTAGGAAACAACTAATGACGCGAAGATGACAAGTGCACATATAAACGAGCATTTAAGCAAAAACAAATCACAGAAAATTATTTACCTTTTATATTTTAAAACTGTCAACTTTTATCCTGTATGTATCACATATATGTTAGTAGCAATCAGACAACGGCGGCTTACTTCCGTACACGATTGATTCACCCTCTCTAATGCCATATAACCACAAGTGCTTTCTTGCGTATTGCTTCGCTCAAGATCGGCAATTTCCGTCATTCGTTCAAACGATATATATGCAGACGAACAGTCAATCGTTTACTATCGGGAAGTTCCGTAAGTAAGTAAATAACCAGACATTTGTCGTGATGTTCCGGTTTCTGCTGTATTCATCTTATTTTCATTTCAACAAATTACATCTATAGACGCTTGCCGGAATCCCACATAGACGCTTGCTTGGCATTCTGCCAGCAGATCGCTGCAGAACAATCGATTACATAATACACAATATTGCTGTGAGAACCGCTCACTGCAAGACGTACTGTCCAAAATACAAAATGTTGTTTTGAATAAGTGCAAATTGTCCATCGCGTTTAGTGGCTTTTTGCAAAAGACTAAAGCATAATTTTCGGAAAACAAACGCGGAAGGTCGCGTTACAGAAGCAACCAATGTTCAGCGTGGAACATTTATGCATACTGAGTAATGTTTCATTCATCAGCCGAAAAAACATCTGTGGTGTATGAGTCATGCACTTCTACGATGCATTTTATCAATCTCTAGAATTACTAGCGCTTCGATAGTGCATAGATATGTGTCGTCTGACCACAACAATGCTGCAGAATCGATTAAAAATAGATATCAAACATCGAAGTTATGACTAAGGTTGTGCAAAATATTTTTTTCGTTTTTCGATAAATTACGTCACATATTGGATATGTTGGCTGTAAAATATTTTGTTTGATATATTAAGTGTTCGTATAAAATAATGCTATTCCGAAGCAAGATGCTGTCTTTTGTAATGCGTGACTTTAAGGTAAATCGGTTGTAAAATATATCCGGAAATATAAGCATATAAGTCGAAAATTGGACCTAATGTGTATATTATGTTATCGTCCCTTACATACCAAGTAGCTTATGATGTTTCAGACGGTTCCACTCGATTTTTCAGTCGTCATGAATATTTTCTGATATAGCAGCAGACAATGCAGACGTCTCCAGTCGGTAACATTGTATACACCATTGAAGAGTTTCCCCATGAATGCGGTCCGGTATTGTCGTCAGCCAATCAATGGAAGCAGTGCAACATATTGGTGAGAAGTACTATGATATGGTCAGCTTTTCGAAAAGCTAATGAGCCATCTCGGCTGACTTTTAATCAATGGTCTGTATGCATGCTCGTCAGGAAAATGTTTATTCTGGCCAATGCAAAAACAGTATTTTTGGTATTTATTGCTTGAGACCGGAATGATCATAGTATGAATGGTTGGACAATGGTGCTGGACAATCATAGTATGAATGTGTGGACAATGGTGCTGGTCAATCATAGTATGAATGTGTGGACAATGGTGCTGGACAATCATAGTATGAATGTGTGGACAATGGTGCTGGACAATCATAGTATGAATGTGTGGACAATGGTGCTGGACAATCATAGTATGAATGTGTGGACAATGGTGCTGGACAATCATAGTATGAATGTGTGGACAATGGTGCTGGACAATCATAGTATGAATGTGTGGACAATGGTGCTGGACAATCATAGTATGAATGTGTGGACAATGGTGCTGGACAATCATAGTATGAAATGGTGCTGGACAATCATAGTATGAATGCATGGACAATGGTGCTGGACAATCATAGTATGAATGGGTGGACAATGGTGCTGGACAATCATAGTATGAATGTGTGGACAATGGTGCTGGACAATCATAGTATGACTGTGTGGACAATGGTCAGGGCCAATCATAGTATGAATGTATGGACAATGGTCAGGGCCAATCATAGTATGAATGTGTGGACAATGGTGCTGGTCAAACTGGCCAATCGTAGACTAAATGTGTGGACAATGGTGCTGGACAAACTGGCCAATCGTAGACTAAATGTGTGGACAATGGTGCTGGACAAACTGGCCAATCGTAGACTAAATGTGTGGACAATGGTGCTGGTCAAACTGGCCAATCGTAGACTAAATGTGTGGACAATGGTGCTGGACAAACTGGCCAATCGTAGACTAAATGTGTGGACAATGGTGCTGGTCAAACTGGCCAATCGTAGACTAAATGTTTGGACAATGGTGCTGGTCAAACTGGCCAATCGTAGACTAAATGTGTGGACAATGGTGCTGGACAAACTGGCCAATCATAGTATGGATGTGTGGACAATGGTGCTGGACAAACTGGCCAATCATAGAATGAATGTGTGGACAATGGTGCTGGTCAAACTGGCCAATCGTAGACTAAATGAGTGGACAATGGTGCTGGACAAACTGGCCAATCATAGTATGGATGTATGGACAATGGTGCTGGACAAACTGGCCAATCATAGAATGAATGTGTGGACAATGGTGCTGGTCAAACTGGCCAATCGTAGACTAAATGTGTGGACAATGGTGCTGGACAAACTGGCAAATCATAGTATGGATGTGTGGACAATGGTGCTGGACAAACTGGCCAATCATAGTATGGATATTTGGACAATGGTGCTGGACAAACTGGCCAATCATAGTATGAATGTATGGACAATGGTCAGGGCCAATCATAGTATGGATGTTTGGACAATGGTGCTGGTCAAACTGGCCAATCGTAGACTAAATGTGTGGACAATGAAGCTGGTCAAACTAGCCAATCATAGTATTAATGTGTGGACAATGGTGCTGGACAAACTGGCCAATCATAGTATGGATGTTTGGACAATGGTGCTGGACAAACTGGCCAATCATAGTATGGATGTGTGGACAATGGTGCTTGACAAACTGGCCAATCGTAGACTAAATGTGTGGACAATGGTGCTGGTCAAACTAGCCAATCATAGTATGGATGTTTGGACAATGGTGCTGGTCAAACTAGCCAATCATGGTATGGATGTTTGGACAGTGGTGCTGGTCAAACTAGCCAATCATAGTATGGATGTTTGGACAATGGTGCTGGTCAAACTGGCCAATCATAGTATGGA
Source organism: Mactromeris polynyma (assembly GCA_032209605.1). NCBI lineage: Eukaryota > Metazoa > Mollusca > Bivalvia > Venerida > Mactridae > Mactromeris > Mactromeris polynyma. The sequence continues at coordinate 4,089,845 of JASFXZ010000034.1, read as the reverse complement.
TGTTTGGACAATGGTGCTGGTCAAACTAGCCAATCATAGTATGGATGTTTGGACAATGGTGCTGGTCAAACTAGCCAATCATAGTATGGATGTTTGGACAATGGTGCTGGACAAACTGGCCAATCATAGAATGAATGTGTGGACAATGGTGCTGGACAAACTGGCCAATCATAGTATGGATGTTTGGACAATGGTGCTGGACAAACTGGCCAATCATAGTATGGATGTTTGGACACTGGTGCTGGACAAACTGGCCAATCATAGTATGGATGTTTGGACAATGGTGCTGGACAAACTGGCCAATCATAGAATGAATGTGTGGACAATGGTGCTGGTCAAACTAGCCAATCATAGTATGGATGTGTGGACAATGGTGCTGGTCAAACTAGCCAATCATAGTATGGATGTTTGGACAATGGTGCTGGTCAAACTAGCCAATCATAGTATGAATGTGTGGACAATGGTGCTGGTCAAACTTGCCAATCATAGTATGGATGTTTGGACAATGGTGCTGGTTAAACTAGCCAATCATAGTATGGATGTTTGGACAATGGTGCTGGACAAACTGGCCAATCATAGTATGGATGTTTGGACAATGGTGCTGGACAAACTGGCCAATCATAGTATGGATGTTTGGACAATGGTGCTGGTCAAACTAGCCATTCATAGTATGGATGTTTGGACAATGGTGCTGGTCAAACTAGCCAATCATAGTATGGATGTTTGGACAATGGTGCTGGACAAACTGGCCAATCATAGAATGAATGTGTGGACAATGGTGCTGGACAAACTGGCCAATCATAGAATGAATGTTTGGACAATGGTGCTGGTCAAACTGGCCAATCATAGACTAAATGTGTGGACAATGGTGCTGGACAAACTGGCCAATCATAGAATGAATGTTTGGACAATGGTGCTGGTCAAACTGGCCAATCATAGACTAAATGTGTGGACAATGGTGCTGGACAAACTGGCCAATCATAGAATGAATGTGTGGACAATGGTGCTGGACAAACTGGCCAATCATAGACTAAATGTGTGGACAATGGTGCTGGACAAACTGGCCAATCATAGTATGGATGTATGGACAATGGTGCTGGACAAACTGGCCAATCATAGACTAAATGTTTGGACAATGGTGCTGGTCAAACTGGCCAATCATAGAATGAATGTTTGGACAATTGTGCTGGACAATGGTGAGGGCCAATCATAGTATGGATGTATGGACAATGGTGCTGGTCAAACTGGCCAATCATAGAATGAATGTTTGGACAATGGTGCTGGTCAAACTAGCCAATCATAGTATGGATGTTTGGACAATGGTGCTGGTCAAACTAGCCAATCATAGTATGAATGTGTGGACAATGGTGCTGGACAAACTGGCCAATCATAGTATGAATTTCTGAACAATGGTGCTGGACAAACTAGCCAATCGTAGTATGAATGTGTGGACAATAGTGAGGGCCAATCTTAGTATGTATGTGTGGACAATGGTGCCGGACAAACTGACTCATCATAGTATGAATGTGTGGACAATGGTGAGGGCTAATCATAGTATGAATGTGTGGACAATGGTGCTGGTCAAAATAGCCAATCATAGTATGAATATGTGGACAATGGTCAGGGCCAATCATAGTATGAATGTGTGGACAATGGTGCTGGACAAAATAGCCAATCATAGTATGAATATGTGGACAGTGGTGAGGGCCAATCATAGTATGAATGTGTGGACAATGGTGCTGGACAAACCGGCCAATCATAGTATGAATGTGTGGACAATGGTGATGGCCAATCTAATTATGAATGTGTGGACAATTGTGCTGTGCAATCATAGTATGAATGTGTGGACAATGGTGCTGGACGATCAGAGTATTTTTAGTCAGATAATTAGGCGAACTTACACACAAAGTACTGATAGGTCAGATAATCAGGCGAACAAACACACAAAGTACGGATAGGTCAGATAATCAGGCGATCTAACACATAAAGTACGGATAGGTCAGATAATCAGGCGATATAACACATAAAGTACGGATAGGTCAGATAATCAGGCGATCTAACACATAAAGTACGGAAAGGTCAGATAATCAGGCGATCTAACACATAAAGTACGGAAAGGTCAGATAATCAGGCGAACTAACACGCAAAGTACGGATAGGTCAGATAATCAGGCGAACTAACACATAAAGTACGGAAAGGTCAGATAATCAGGCGAATAAACACACAAAGTACGGATAGGTCAGATAATCAGGCGATCTAACACATAAAGTACGGATAGGTCAGATAATCAGGCGATCTAACACATAAAGTACGGATAGGTCAGATAATCAGGCGATCTAACACATAAAGTACGGAAAGGTCGGATAATCAGGCGATCTAACACAAAAAGTACGGAAAGGTCAGATAATCAGGCGAACAAACACACAAAGTACGGATAGGTCAGATAAGCAGGCGAACAAACACACAAAGTACGGAAAGGTCAGATAATCAGGCGAACAAACACAATCGGTACAGTCAAGTGGAGATCGGAAAAATCTCAAAGTGTCTATCGAAAAATTCTATCGTTGGACAGATTAAACAATTAAACTACTTACCTTGTATTTATCCTTTTTTTAAGAAAAGATAATTTAAATATAAGTGTATAAAACGATACGTTTCGACACCATAGGCTGTAAATTGTGCGCTTTATGCGAAGATACTAAGATGACCCATTGGAGACAAATACTTTTACACAATGAACACCTATTTTATATTGTTTGAATATACATCTACAGTTTAGTATGAGATATAGCAATTCATAACTCTAATCAGCTTGAATATTATACACGTCTGTACAAACATTGAAAAGAAAAGGGTATTCGTCCATCTATCAATATCAAGTAGCCTAAGAACTCTCCTTTAGAAAGGAAACATTGTAAGGAACGAGCTGCCAAATTGGAAAACAATCGCTTAGACTATTAAACTCATGTATATCCATATGTTCAAACTTAAACTCAACCAAATGTACATACGGAACAATTGTATCATAATAAAAAATCCATTCAAAATGTTAATACCGATAAACAGCATAATACATTACAAACTGTAAAGATAATACCAATATACAGCATAATACAATACAAACTGTGAAGGTAATACCAATATACAGCATAATACAATACAAACTGTGAAGGTAATACCAATATACAGCATAATACAATACAAACTGTGAAGGTAATACCAATATACAGCATAATACAATACAAACTGTGAAGGTAATACCAATATACAGCATAATACAATACAAACTGTGAAGGTAATACCAATATACAGCATAGTACAATACAAACTGTGAAGGTAATACCAATATACAGCATAGTACATTACAAACTGTGAAGGTAATACCAATATACAGCATAATACAATACAAACTGTGAAGGTAATACCAATATACAGCATAATACAATACAAACTGTGAAGGTAATACCAATATACAGCATAGTACAATACAAAATGTGAAGGTAATACCAATATACAGCATAATACAATACAAACTGTGAAGGTAATACCAATATACAGCATAGTACAATACAAAATGTGAAGGTTATACCAATATACAGCATAGTACAATACAAAATGTGAAGGTTATACCAATATACAGCACAATACAATACAAACTGTGAAGGTTATACCAATATACAGCATAGTACAATACAAACTGTGAAGGTTATACCAATATACAGCATAGTACAATACAAACTGTGAAGGTTATACCAATATACAACATAGTACAATACAAACTGTGAAGGTTATACCAATATACAGCATAGTACAATACAAAATGTGAAGGTAATACCAATATACAGCATAATACAATACAAACTGTGAAGGTAATACCAATATACAGCATAGTACAATACAAACTGTGAAGATTATATCAATATACAGCATAGTACAATACAAACTGAAGATATATACAAATGTACATGTAGTTTAATTTAATCATTTCCTTATAATACGTTTATAACTTTATAGTATAAAGAAGTCTTTTTGTAAACGTATATAGATTTTTATTTTACTAGTGTACATTTTTGAAGCACGATTATAGAGCAACTTCACAATAGAAAAGAATGCAATTGGAAAACAATACGTACAACTGTAGCCATGACAATAAGATGATAATGTGAAAATTAGGAAGAAGGGGGCGATAATGTATGGTCATTTTAAGGATTTCCTGAGTTCAAGTTAAGATCAATATATCCGTACAGTATATCCGGCAACTTTATGAGATGACCACATATTAACAATTGAAGTTGTAGTGCAAGGGGGGTAATATCATATTTAATAATTAAACATGGCAGATAGAGTAGTTTATTTATTACAAGATGAAACTGGAAAACATCTCGACCGACTTTATCGAACACGGCGTGACGGTGGATCAGTTTTATGACTTTTTCGTCACGTACGGGATACAAGAGGTCCGGTGCTCAAGAGGTATTGCACTATTTGCTGGTGCAGGAAACTATGCCAACTCCCACGACGCCTCCTAAATGGACGAAAGACGACGCCGACGCCCTTTTGGACACGCTGGTCTGCGATTTAAACTGTTTTTTTTCGACAGTCGCATCGCCTTAATTAGAAAACTGCTTTATCCGATTGAGGCCCAAGAACAACAGGTAAGTGAATCGGTTAAAAAATAGTTCAACATATGAGCGTAACCTGCATAACATATTCAATACAGGTAGAAATCTTTATTGTGCAATTAAATTTATTTAATGGTTCAACAATGGAAAATAATGATTCGTACTTTCTGTGAATATGCAAGCGTTGAATACAAAACCAGGGTTCAATACCGAACAACTGTAGTACTTTCAGCGCTTTGATTTTATTTCCGTTAATCTAAATATCATATCTCAGTGCTATGGTGGCATACAGTGCTTTGATTTTGAAAATTGTCTAAATATAGTAACAATATAATTTGGAAAACCAGCTTTTAATAGTGCTAAAAAGATCGAATACTTCGGGAAATACGTGTGTTGACTTTGAATTAAGTTGAATATTAACGTAAAGACTTAATCTGGTGAAACTATCAGGTGGATTGTTTATAAAGGTATAAATTATTATATAATAGTACTTAATGTATACAGCTGATATAAATCATCGGTCTATATAAGATCTTTAGTTGAAACCGAAACTGTGGGTGTTGAAAACGAAAGTAGACAGTTGAAAAAAATCAAAAGTATTAAAACGACATTGATATTTTTCCATCAAGTTCTTAAGAATTTGTATGTATCTTATACCGCTATATTATAACATATAGAACTCCTTGTCGTATATATTCAGGCCATATAGCGTGACTAATGTGTTAGAGTGCTCGGGGAATCACCTTCAAATTCTGCTTTTTAATATTCCCGCTTACCATTTTAGTTTAGTACGTTGTGGTGATTCTATAACAGAGGTCCCTTATCTTGTGTCCGTCTGATAGGCTTGTCATCATAGAGTTTCAAAGTTGGTACTGGGATGACTGATCTCTCGTCGTTAATTTCGTTAGGCCTGTTTTCATTCCTGAATGTGTCAGAGGAACGCTGCGTTCATAGATGTCAAACAAAAATGAAACCATAGCTTTATAATTGTTATCTCATATGTAAAATATGTGCTGAAGTAATTACTGACATGAGATTATATTTTGAATTTAATGTATATGAAGTCCCATTTACTCTGTTACCTGGAAGTAAGAACCATGCAGGAAGTAAAATTATAGATATATATGAGAACCATTGTGTGTTTATATAGTTATATATGAGAACCATTGTGTGTTTATATAGTTATATATGAGAACCATTGTGTGTTTATATAGTTATATATGAGAACCATTGTGTGTTTATATAGGCCTAAGGCGTAAAATATATGTTTCTTTCAGGTTACCCTAATTTTTCCCCAACCCTAGAACATTTTTTCACATGTATTTTTTTTTCCTTTTGGTACAATTTCTTTGTGTGAATTCCTTTAATGTTCATATTTCTGACCAGTTATTAGACGCTTTACGAGTATTTCAGCTGAACAGCGTTATATTCACCTTGATTAAACATTATGCATGTTAAAAGGTAAAGGTGATTTGTGTTTTAACATATCTTCATTTAAATCTATGTTTAATTTGCTGTTTTAAAAATTAAAGAAATCTCAACAACAAAAACTCCGACCTACCTATCATATTCCGACCTACCTATCCTATTCTGACCTACCTATCCTATTCTGACCTACCTATCTTATTCCGACCTACCTATCCTATTCCGACCTACCTATCCTATTCTGACCTACCTATCCTATTCTGACCTACCTATCTTATTCCGACCTACCTATCCTATTCCAACCTACCTATCCTATTCTGACCTACCTATCCTATTCTGACCTACCTATCCTATTCTGACCTACCTATCCTATTCCAACCTACCTATCCTATTCTGACCTACCTATCCTATTCCGACCTACCTATCTTATTCCGACCTACCTATCCTATTCCGACCTACCTATCCTATTCCGACCTACCTATCCTATTCTGACCTACCTATCCTATTCCGACCTACCTATCTTATTCCGACCTACCTATCCTATTCCGACCTACCTATCCTATTCTGACCTACCTATCCTATTCCGACCTACCTATCCTATTCCGACCTACCTATCTTATTCCGACCTACCTATCCTATTCCGACCTACCTATCTTATTCCGACCTACCTATCCTATTCTGACCTACCTATCCTATTCTGACCTACCTATCCTATTTCGACCTACCTATCCTATTCCGACCTACCTATCCTATTCCTACCTACCTATCCTATTCCGACCTACCTATCCTATTCCGACCTACCTATCCTATTCCGACCTACCTATCCTATTCCGACCTACCTATCCTATTCCGACCTACCTATCCTATTCTGACCTACCTATCCTATTCCGACCTACCTATCCTATTCCGACCTACCTATCCTATTTTTTTTGGGGCATGAAACCTGAAACAAATATTTTTCTCTTTTAGGCCTAAGTTAAAAATGTTTTATTACAAGCTTTGTAACCAAAACCATTCTTGAATTCATCCATGGATCTATTTCGCATTTGTGTCCATGTTATTTCTCACTGAAAACACTGACTGGACTTAAATGAAACTTGGTGGGAAAATTGTTGGCATGTTTCCGTTTGATGATTTTTCACATATTTCGGGAAGCATTCATCGATTCTACCAATATCTTTGGGTTTTAGCTATTTTACTAAATGAAGAGACTAATGCTCAATACCAAGACATGACTAGGTTAATAATTGTTATATTTGTCTGTGGTACATTTTCATCTATAGATGTTTTTACAACTTAGAGTAATCAATCTTTATGACTGTTTCATAGGATACAAAACAGTACTCACACATTAAGGAATTGTGATCGAGGTACATGATTCAACCTCTTCCAAGACCGCATGTGAACTTACAATTCATCTTTGATTTGAATCAGTCGGGTACTCTAGCGCTCAATCACTATACTTCCCAGTGGAAACTTGTTTACTTGTTTGAACACAATAATACAAAAAGGTAGTGACCATGATTTCATTGATACACCAGTCACCAACCTAGTAACTGCCTTGTCCAATACACATGAGATTATCAGGTATTCTCTCCACTTCTATACTATATACAGTAAAACCTCATTTAAAGACCACCTCAATAAAAAGACCACCTCAAAATTGCGAACACAAGTGTCAAGTCCAGTTTCACTGTTTTGCTGTTAATACAACCTCAATATTAAGACCACCTCAATATTAAGACCACTTTTCAAGGGTCATAAGGGTGGTCGTATTATTGAGGTTTTACTGTAGTTATAGAGGGGATAAAGGGAGAGAACTTGTGACAATCTCCTGTAGTCCAATATATCTTAGAATGTTAATGTTAACTTGATTGTGGTTTATAATTCATATTTATTTTTTTTAAGCTGAACCAGTATGAGTGCAAGGAGAAAGGAAGACACACTTTGCAGGCTTGGTCCGGAGGGGAGGAATGGTATAGATAGACCAAAACAAAATGACACATCGGAGAAGTCTGTGAGAAGGATGCTTAAACATATCCTCAATTCTGTAAGTGACAAATGATAATCAGAACAAAAGTTAACATATACATCACAGTATGTATCAGATGCCTTTTTATAAAAATATAAATTATATTAGATATGTTTTTTCCTATATCAATGACTATAAGCATATACATTTTTGGAAGTTTATTATTTGGCATATTTTTGAACAACATTTGTAACCTTGACGCGGATTGGTTAACCTTTCGTTGTACTGGTACATTACTTTACTGAATTTCGGTGAATTTACAAAAATCCATTTTAGATCTGGCGTGACCAGCAATCGTAACATATCGCCATTTTTTTATATTGCACAACAAATATTAACCTTCAAATTGCGCCGACCTTCTTTTTTCAAGAAATGTTTTGTTTATTTATGTACCAGACACTAATCTAAAAGGTTTTAAAAAACTATGAAGTCATATTGTATATCTCATACAATCTGTCAACATTTCAAATGAAAGATTGAACTTTTTATTATGATAATCATGACGTATGTTTTATTGTCATATGTATAGCATAATAGCTACATCCAACTGTGTTTAATGTTTTTGATTTATGTGTTAACAATTTATATTGCAAACATAAATTATTCTTCTGTATGTTTTTCAAGGTATCAGCTATCGAAAACAAGTTAGAAATTGTGGAAGCGAAGCTGGAACGTCTTTCTACAAATAAAGCAAATAGATTGTGTGAACTGTGTTCAGATTCATTAGGCAGAGGAAGAGAAGACTCTTCATTTGTCGTTGTAACAGGTAGTCATATTTCGCCACTGCCTTATAGAAAAGCAAAGTCTCCTGGCAGTGATGAAGTTGTTTCATCTGATTCTTCCTCATCAGACGATGATAATGATGACAGCAGTGAAGAACAAACAAACTCCTGTCCAGTTCATGACCCAAAAGACTTCAAACAGGATATTGCTGTACATCATTCTTTGAAAGTACCAAGAGAGCCAATCAGAAAATCTTTGAAGACCGAACAAGAAAATGTCAACACCAAACACTCTGGTGCCAAGTCTTTCATTGAATCAACAACAAAAGTTCTACCAGATAACCTAGCTGAAGAAGGAAAAGGAATGGAAAATGTTAACAGCCCTTGTGACATTGACAATGCAAAGCAAACAGTGGACATGCAAGGAAAACATAACAATGTTAATGTTAAAACAAACAAACCACCATTGAGAAATGTTGATATGCCTACTGATGAACTTGCAAGCTTGGGAGAAGTTGATGATAAGGAAAAAGACCTTAGTTCATCATTCAAGAGAGCGATAGCTGCTTCAGGAAGTGATAACAGAGAAGAGGTTGAGTCTAGTACATTCAGTGGACAGGATGTGGAAAATGGTATGACATATTATATACCTTTGTGTAGCAATACATATATTAAATTGGTGATGATGCAAATTTAATTATAGATGAAAAATATATGACTGATAATTTGTCAGAGTTTTCGTCAACTTTATTGTAAAGTAAATTGCAACTTCTCTCCAAAGCAACAAACTCTTCAACAACATTATCAATTTTCTCAGCATCAAATGACTAGCGTAAGCATGTTTTTATTTTTCAACACATTTATGGAGTTTGCAGTTGAATAAAAATGTACAAGTAAGAACATCTTAGGTTAATGAAACAATATATTGTGTTACATAGTGGCAACATGTTGCTGATATATTGTGTTACATAGTTGCAACATGTTGCTGATATATTGTGTTACATAGTGGCAACATGTTGCTGATATATTGTGTTACATAGTGGCAACATGTTGCTGATATATTGTGTTACATAGTTGCAACATGTTGCTGATATATTGTGTTACATAGTGGCAACATGTTGCTGATATATTGTGTTACATAGTTGCAACATGTTGCTGATATATTGTGTTACATAGTTGCAACATGTTGTTGATATATTGTGTTACATAGTGGCAACATGTTGCTGATATATTGTGTTACATAGTGGCAACATGTTGCTGATATATTGTGTTACATAGTTGCAACATGTTGCTGATATATTGTGTTACATAGTGGCAACATGTTGCTGATATATTGTGTTACATAGTTGCATCATGTTGCTGATATATTGTGTTACATAGTTGCAACATGTTGCTGATATATTGTGCTACATAGTTGCAACATGTTGCTGATATATTGTGTTACATAGTTGCAACATGTTGCTGATATATTGTGTTACATAGTTGCAACATGTTGCTGATATATTGTGTTACATAGTGGCAACATGTTGCTGATATATTGTGTTACATAGTGGCAACATGTTGCTGATATATTGTGTTACATAGTTGCAACATGTTGCTGATATATTGTGTTACATAGTGGCAACATGTTGCTGATATATTGTGTTACATAGTGGCAACATGTTGCTGATATATTGTGTTACATAGTTGCATCATGTTGATGATATATTGTATTACATAGTGGCAACATGTTGCTGATATATTGTGTTACATAGTGGCAACATATTGCTGATATATTGTGTTACATAGTGGCAACATGTTGCTGATATATTGTGTTACATTGTGGCAACATGTTGCTGATATATTGTGTTACATTGTGGCAACATGTTGCTGATATATTGTGTTACATAGTTGCAACATGTTGCTGATATATTGTGTTACATAGTGGCAACATGTTGTTGATATATTGTGTTACATAGTGGCAACATGTTGCTGATATATTGTGTTACATAGTTGCAACATGTTGCTGATATATTGTGTTACATAGTTGCAACATGTTGCTGATATATTGGTTGGGCAAGTTCATTATTTTCTTCCGTGACATTGGCTACAGTCATTAGGCCTAACAGTCATGTCCTCCACATGTGGAGAAATTGTCAGTTGTTTGCAGAAGCACAAGTTAGTACTGGTTGATAATTATTTCCAGGAAAACTGGATAGTTCAACTGGCTGTCATATATGACTGAAAAGTTGTTTAAAAAAAGGGTAAAACCCGATGAAAACAAAAGAAAAAGTCTGGTCTAAGTTCTTTAACGGGTTTATTTTTATCAAATGGAATAACCTTTATTACACTACATGTTGAATATCAATGTTACAATACAATGAATCGTTTAAATCATGTATTATTCTCTGTTAATTGACCGACAGAATTGACCGACAAACAAGAAGAACATATGTTATTAACTAGCAGCCAACTAAGACGTTCTAACAACCAACAGATGAGTATGTCTGGATTTAAAAATGAACATGGAAATACAGATAACAGGTGAAACACAGTTTGAGTCTTAACTTTATTTGTCCGTCAGTCTGATTAGTGATGTTGTCTTTTTCCATCAGCTTAATTAGTGGTGTCGTCTTTGTCTGTCAGCTTGGTTAGTGATGTTGTCTTTGTCTATCAGCCTGATTAGTGGTGTCGTCTTTGTCTGTCAGCTTGGTTAGTGATGTTGTCTTTGTCTATCAGCCTGATTAGTGGTGTTGTCCTTGTCCGTCAGCTTGATTATTGGTGTTGTCTTTGTCCATCAGCTTGATTAGTGGTGTTGTCTTTGTCCGCCAGCCTGATTAGTGGTGTTGTCTTTGTCCATCAGCTTGGTTAGTGATGTTGTCTTTGTCTCTCAGCTTGATCAGTGGTATTGTCTTTGTCCATCAGCTTGATTAGTGGTGTTGCCTTTGTTTGTCAGTCTGATTAGTGGTGTTGTCTTTGTCAATCAGCTTGATTAGTGGTGTTGTCTTTGTCCGTCAGCTTGATTAGTGGTGTTGTCTTTTTCCATCAGCTTGATTAGTGGTGTTGTCTTTGTCCGTCAGCTTGATGAGCGGTGTTGTCTTTGTCCGTCAGCCAAATTAGTGGTGTTGTCTTTGTTTGTCAGCTTGATGAGTGGTGTTGTCTTTGTTTGTCAGTCTGATTAGTGGTGTTGTCTTTGGTCATGAGCCTGATTAGTGGTGTTGTCTTTGTCCATCAGCTTGATTAGAGGTGTTGTCTTTGTCCATCAGCCTGATTAGTGGTGTTGTCTTTGTCCATCAGCTTGATTAGTGGTGTTGTCTTTGTCCATCAGCTTGATTAGTGGTGTTGTCTTTGTCCATCAGCTTGATTAGTGGTGTTGTCTTTGTCCATCAGCTTGATTAGTGGTGTTGTCTTTGTTTGTCAGTCTGATTAGTGGTGTTGTCTTTGTCAATCAGCTTGATTAGTGGTGTTGTCTTTGTCCGTCAGCTTGATTAGTGGTGTTGTCTTTTTCCATCAGCTTGATTAGTGGTGTTGTCTTTGTCCGTCAGCTTGATGAGTGGTGTTGTCTTTTTCCATCAGCTTGATTAGTGGTGTTGTCTTTTTCCATCAGCTTGATTAGTGGTGTTTTCTTTTTCCATCAGCTTGGTATAAACATATGAATGATATATTTGTCTATCTAGCTAATATAGAAGCATCACACTGTTAAAAAACAAAACTCTAGTCAATACAGCAACATTTTATTGTGTCATTGGATATCAAACTTCACGAGATTCTGTCATTAGTGCCTTCAAACCTCTGATTGTTAAGTAAATAAAGGCTACAAGCTTGTACTGAAATAATCATCTGAAATCAAAAGTATGAACCAGTTTAGACCTACTATTATAGCCTGTGCTGCTGGATTATAAATTTTATTATAGCATAATGTAAATGGGCAGAACATTTTGAAAATGTGTGCATGCATGTATCACATCAGGCTCTTTATTTTGTATTATTTATATGTGACCGGTCTTAAGTATAAACTTTATATAGAGTTGTTTGCATAAGGAAGGTAGTTTTCCTTTTCCCTAATTTAGGTTCTTGAAAGAAGCTCATGAAAACATTCCGCAGACATCTATCAGAAGCGGGGATTTATCAAACACTCGATGGATAAAATCAGGTGCTTGGAAGACAGGTAACCCCAATAATTGTTTCATATGCAGTATGATAATACATGTACAACCTATTTGACTGTTGATGTTACATTACAAACATCAAAATATTCAAAGAACAACTTAACAATTAATGTGTTGCCATGTGTATAATTCGTCAGTAGAATCTTGGGGGAGGGGCCCTCCCACACCTACCCCTCACTTGCAGTGTTGCTGCTCGTTTCACACCTACCCCTCACTTGCAGTGTTGCTGCTCGTTTCACACCTACCCCTCACTCGCAGTGTTGCTGCTCGTTTCACACCTACCCCTCACTCGCAGTGTTGCTGCTCGTTTCATACCTACCCCTCACTCGCAGTGTTGCTGCTCGTTTCACACCTTCCCCTCACTCGCAGTGTTGCTGCTCGTTTCACACCTACCCCTCACTCGCAGTGTTGCTGCTCGTTTCACACCTTCCCCTCACTCGCAGTGTTGCTGCTCGTTTCACACCTACCCCTCACTCGCAGTGTTGCTGCTCGTTTCACACCTACCCCTCACTCGCAGTGTTGCTGCTTGTTTCACACCTACCCCTCACTCGCAGTGTTGCTGCTCGTTTCACACCTACCCCTCACTTGCAGTGTTGCTGCTCTTTCACACATACCCCTCACTTGCAGTGTTGCTGCTTGTTTCACACCTACCCCTCACTTGCAGTGTTGCTGCTCGTTTCACACCTACCCCTCACTTGCAGTGTTGCTGCTTGTTTCACACCTACCCCTCACTTGCAGTGTTGCTGCTCGTTTCACACCTACCCCTCACTTGCAGTGTTGCTGCTCGTTTCACACCTACCCCTCACTTGCAGTGTTGCTGCTTGTTTCACACCTACCCCTCACTCGCAGTGTTGCTGCTCGTTTCACACCTACCCCTCACTTGCAGTGTTGCTGCTCGTTTCACACCTACCCCTCACTTGCAGTGTTGCTGCTCTTTCACACATACCCCTCACTTGCAGTGTTGCTGCTCGTTTCACACCTACCCCTCACTTGCAGTGTTGCTGCTTGTTTCACACCTACCCCTCACTCGCAGTGTTGCTGCTCGTTTCACACCTACCCCTCACTTGCAGTGTTGCTGCTCGTTTCACACCTACCCCTCACTTGCAGTGTTGCTGCTCGTTTCACACCTACCCCTCACTTGCAGTGTTGCTGCTCGTTTCACACTTACGATGCTCACACTTGGCCATACTTCAAAATCGTCCGCGTATGACCATGATTGCTACCCGAATAATTATTACATAAACCCTTCTAATAGCTGCCTTTATTTTCTATTAAGGGATCTTTTATTTATTTGTTACCTTTTTCAAATTTAAGCCTTCCTCAACATCAGATGTTGTGACAGCACTTCATTATTCTGCCCTTGTTATGCTCCAATTGTCTTAAATTCCAAGATATAAAAAGCTACATAAAAGTCAAGGAAATATGTATTTAGCTAATGTTTGATTACGAATGATGTCTCATTGTTGCCTTTATTTCAGATGTAGTGAACCTGAAACATCAACTACGTGAATTATTGGAACAACAGACACGAGCATGTACGTTGCTTCTTCTATAACATGAATCACTGTCTTTTATCATATCCTTTGATTTTTTTTTTTTTTTTTACATCCTTCTCTAATTGTTATGTTTGTGATCAGATGATGTGTTTGACTGTAATCACAAGTTTATACAGAGTGGCGTTTCCCCCAACAGCATTTGAATTATGTCCATGGAATCTTTGCTAAAGGCGTCTCATACCTTTTATCAGTAAACTTCATACTGTTACTTTGTAGACATTAATGTTACTCAAAGGTAATCATTACTCTCACGTTTCTTTTTTCTTTTTAAACTTCTAATCAGTGAGAATTAACTGTAACAATTGTCTCACATCAATAACTATGTTCCAACAAATATCAATATCAACAAAGACCTAAATACCAGATATGAGCGACTTATTTGGACCATTTATGGTATTAAGGTCTTTGATATTTACTTGTAAGCAATCATTAAGCCAATGAGTGCCATTTGGTAAAAAGATGTAACAGCGTTAACAGCTGTATTACTACAACTATTGCTATTATTGCAGGATATTGTCTCGAGTTTTCTCCCTTTTACCCTTCTAGAGTTCTCTCCCTTTTCCCCTTCTAGAGTTTTCTCCCTTTATCCATTCTATAGTATAGTCTCCTTGTACTATATTAACATATACTAAAAGATGGATAAAGGGAGAGAACTCTTGGAGGGATAAAGGGAGAAAACACATGACAATCTCTTTTGTTCTATATACTGCCTCTACTTTTGTAGCAGGATAATCCATTTTACCACTAGAATGCATAGCTCTATTATTACTCTTAATGATACTACCACTGTTACTGCTGACTTCTTGGTGGTCATTTACATCACTTTCTCCTGTGTTATTTTAATATAGTTGTATCACTACTGTATTTTATTATACCCCCTTCAATGAAGAGTGCACATGTCGGTCGGTCGGTCCGTCCGTCAGTCCGTAACCTTTTTGTTTCAGATCAATAACTCAAGAACACCTTTACCTATCATCCTCAAACTTGGTCCACTCATTCATCTTGGGTAGCAGAGGAACCCTATTGATTTTTGGGTCAAAGGTCAAGGTCACAGGGGGTCATAATGTTTTACAAACATCTCTTGCTATGATTGCATGTGTATGTGTTGGTAATTTCTACTTTTACCTATGTTATCTTGCTTACTTGTTTTGCTATCAACTATTACCCCGGTAGTTAGATTGTCACTGGAAAATGTTATCTTGTTAAACCACATGGTTTTTAACTTCTTTAGTCTTAAATGTTTATGATAATCAACCATGTTAATCTTAGCTTCTGTTATGTTACTGAACATCTAGATAATTTCTAAAATTCCCCTGGCATTTGATCAGATTTTATTTTTGATAACAATGATTATGTATTTATAGCAAGAGATAGTTTGTGTATGCGATCAGCTGGGATAGATACGGTCATTTGTCTGGATACATCGGCCAGTATGGCTGGAAGTCCTCTAGGAAAGGCCAAGACTGTCATCAGTCAATTAATTGATGGTAAGTTTTATTCAAATATAGCTTGTTAATATCAATTTTCTTAATCATGTAGTGTGTTGATTTTAAAGTGACAGAGATAGGTATAAGATATCAGGTAACAAACTGAGAGATACATATAAGATATCAGGTAACAAACTGAGAGATACATATAAGATATCAGGTAACAAACAGTGAGAGATACATATAAGATATCAGGCAACAAACTGTGAGAGACACATATAAGATATCAGGTAACAAACTGTGAGATATACATATAAGATATCAGGTAACAAACTGTGAGAGACACATATAAGATATCAGGTAACAAACTGTGAGAGATACATATAAGATATCAGGTAACAAACTGTGAGAGATACATATAAGATATCAGGTAACAAACTGTGAGAGATACATATAAGATATCAGGTAACAAACTGAGAGATACATATAAGATATCAGGTAACAAACTGAGAGATACATATAAGATATCAGGTAACAAACAGTGAGAGATAAATATAAGATATCAGGCAACAAACTGTGAGAGACACATATAAGATATCAGGTAACAAACTGTGAGATATACATATAAGATATCAGGTAACAAACTGTGAGAGACACATATAAGATATCAGGTAACAAACTGTGAGAGATACATATAAGATATCAGGTAACAAACTGTGAGAGATACATATAAGATATCAGGTAACAAACTGTGAGAGATACATATAAGATATCAGGTAACAAACTGTGAGAGATTCATATAAGATATCAGGTAACAAACTGTGAGAGACACATATAAGATATCAGGTAACAAACTGTGAGAGACACATATAAGATATCAGGTAACAAACTGTGAGAGATACATATAAGAGGTAGGTCCCAGAAACATGGGTAGTTGGCAGGAACACTGGTAGGTCCCACGAACATGGGTAGGTCCCAGGAACACGGGTAGGTCCCAGAAACACGGGTAGTTGGCAGGAACACGGGTAGGTCCTAGGAACACTGGTAGGTCCCAGGAACACGGGTAGTTGGCAGGAACACAGGTAGGTCCCAGGAACACGGGTAGGTCCCGGGAACACTGGTAGGTCCCAGGAACACGGGTAGGTCCCAGAAACATGGGTAGTTCCTAGAAATATGGGTAGTTCCCAGGAACACTGGTAGGTACCAGGAACACAGGTAGGTCCCAGAAACACGGGTAGGTCCCAGAAACACAGGTAGCTGGCAGGAACACTGGTAGGTCCCAGAAACACGGGTAGTTGGCAGGAACACGGGTAGGTCCCAGAAACATGGGTAGTTCCTAGAAATATGGGTAGTTCCCAGGAACACTGGTAGGTACCAGGAACACAGGTAGGTCCCAGAAACACGGGTAGGTCCCAGAAACACAGGTAGTTGGCAGGAACACTGGTAGGTCCCAGAAACACGGGTAGTTGGCAGGAACACGGGTAGTTCCCAGGAACATGGGTAGGTCCCAGGAACACGGGTAGGTCCCAGGGACACTGGTAGGTCCCAGAAACACGGGTAGTTGGCAGGAACATGGGTAGGTCCCAGAAACACGGGTAGGTCCCAGGAACACGGGTAGGTCCCAGAAATATGGGTAGTTCCCAGGAACACTGGTAGGTCCCAGGAACACTGGTAGGTCCAAGGAACATGGGTAGGTCCCAGAAACACGGGTAGTTCCCAGAAACACGGGTAGTTCCCAGGAACACTTGTAGGTCCCAGGAACACTGGTAGGTCCCAGGAACATGGGTAGGTCCCAGAAACACAGGTAGTGGGCAGGAACACTGGTAGGTCTCAGAAACACGGGTAGTTGGCAGGAACAAGGGTAGTTCCAAGGAACACGGGTAGGTCCCAGGAACACTGGTAGGTCCCAGAAACACGGGTTGTTGGCAGGAACACGGGTATGTCCCAGAAACACGGGTAGTTGGCAGGAACACAGGTAGGTCCCAGGAACACTGGTAGGTCCCAGAAACATGGGTAGTTGGCAGGAACACGGGTAGGTCCCAGAAACACGGGTAGTTGGCAGGAACACAGGTAGGTCCCAGGAACACTGGTAGGTCCCAGAAACACGGGTAGTTGGCAGGAACACGGGTAGGTCCCAGAAACACGGGTAGTTGGCAGGAACATGGGTAGGTCCCAGAAACACGGGTAGTTGGCAGGAACACAGGTAGGTCCCAGGAACACTGGTAGGTCCCAGAAACACGGGTAGGTCCCAGAAACACGGGTAGTTGGCAGGAACACTGGTTGGTCCCAGAAACACGGGTAGTTGGCAGGAACACTGGTAGGTCCCAGAAACACGGGTAGTTTGCAGGAACACGGGTAGGTCCCAGAAACACGGGTAGTTGGCAGGAACATGGGTAGGTCCCAGGAACAAAGGTAGGTCCCAGCAACACAGGTAGGTCCCAGGAACATGGGTAGTTCCCAGGAATACTGGTAGGTCCCAGGAACACTGGTAGGTCCCAGGAACACGGGTAGGTCAACTGACCGTCATACATAACTGACATACTGTTGTGTTAAAACTCCCAAACTAACTATAAAAATGTATGGTTTATCAGGTCTGTTATATAATGGCAATGCTGCTTTCTACTGAAAGAACCATCGTGGTATTGTATGTCCTTAATTCACTAACGGATCCAAGGGTGCATGCTTTTACCCTCCCTAAAGTTCCCCAATGCCATTGTATAAGGCTTGATCAAAACCAAAAATGACCCAAAATGTGAGCCCCCCCCCCACCCAGCAGAAGTCTAGGACCTGTCCCTGAAGGAAATCACATATCCAACAGTTTCATTGAAACACTCTACTACTATATCATGTCTGCATTCATTGCATGAAACTGCAACATTTTCAAGTACAGTAAAACCTTGATAATGCAACCACCATTGGGACTCTTGAAAACTGGTCTTAATATTGAGGTTGAATGTAGAAGAAAACAGTGAAAATGGACTTGACAATCATGTTCTTAATTTAGAGGTGATCATATTATTGGTGGTTTTTAAGTGAGGTTTTACTGTATATGTAATTACCTGTATCTTGGACCAATATTTGTATTTTGGTACCAGCATGTGTACAGCAATGTATGAATATACTGTTTTGAAATGAGTATATTGTTGGTTTCCAGGATTTGAACAGAATGCTATAGAGCATGATATAGAGGAGAATGTGGCGGTCGTGGTGTTTGGACAACAAAATAAAATACTGAACCATCTCACAAATGATTATAATGTGGTCAGGGATGAACTATGTAGGTTTTATTTGTCTTCTTTTATTTACATTCTGCAGATTTTTAATTATTGACAATATTTTATAACATCTATTATATTGTTTTTTTTAAATGTGTGGAAAAAGAGAAATTTTGAGCACAGTTAAAATAATTGCAAAGTTTACATACTTAGATGTATTCTTTATATTTTACTGCTGGTTTTTTTTACAAGTCCATTATAACTGGACACATGATTGGCTAACCCATGGCAATATCGGCTTTCTACCTAAGAAAGATATTAGATCTTCATCAAACTTGGTTGCAATGTTAATAAGCTTAATATTTCATTCAAGTTCAGTAACCAGCCATATCGCTTTAGGAGTACAGGCCCTTGACATGGTAATAGGCTTTGTGACAATTTGGCTTATATTTTGCTTTGAAATCATATACTGTTTAAAATTCTATATGCAGTGGAATGGATAAAATTAACATCCTTTTTAACTGTTGGATGTTTGATGTCCGTCTTTGTATGGCCTACGGCATCCGTCAACATCTCCTCCTATAATACTGAATAGATTTTGTCCAAACTTCACACGAATGATAATTGGGTGGTCCTCTTTCAGAGTTGCATAAATTGTTCCTATCTGCTGCATAAGTAGGTCACAGGAGCAAAAATAGATTCAAAAGAGTAAACTTTGAAAATCTTCATGTCCAAAACATTATTGCCTACAGCTTTCATATTTGGTGTGTAGCATTGTCTAGCGGTCCTGTTACAAGATTGCATAAAAATTAGGTCACCAGGAGATGGGGCCTTGTGAAAGTGGAAACTTAGAAAATCTTCTAGTCGACAACCATGAGGTGTGAAGTTTTGATATTTGGTGTGTGGTCCTCTTCCAAGATGGTATAAATAATTAAGTTCTGTCAAAAAACATGGCCGCCAGGTGGGCATTGCCTTGTTGCCTATATGCGTATTGTGAAAATTATCAATGATATCTTCTCCTAAACTGCTGAATAGATTTTAATTGAATCTATACCTATTTATTGGCATATTACTCAAATTCAATCAAAATGGCGGTGTACTCAGATGAGCGATATACGGCCATCATGGCCCTCTTGTTTCTATATTTCAGTTCAAGTAACTTCGGGCGGGCCTTCACCTCTCTGGTTAGGGTTGGCATTGTCATTGACTGAAATCAAGGAAAAGGGTATGATTACCTTACAGTGTTTATACATTATAAGAAATTCTAAAAAATGATTGAAACTAATGTTGCCCATAATACCTGAGATATGCATTGATGTTACGCATAATACCTGAGATATGCATTGATGTTACGCATAATACCTGAGATATGCATTGATGTTAGGCATAATACCTGAGATATGCATTGATGTTACGCATAATACCTGAGATATGCATTGATGTTACGCATAATACCTGAGATATGCATTGATGTTACGCATAATACCTGAGATATGCATTGATGTTACGCATAATACCTGAGATATGCATTGATGTTACGCATAATACCTGAGATATGCATTGATGTTACGCATAATACCTGAGATATGCATTGATGTTACGCATAATACCTGAGATATGCATTGATGTTACGCATAATACCTGAGATATGCATTGATGTTATGCATAATACCTGAGATATGCATTGAAGAATGACTGATTGCATCAATCTTTTCATATAAACTGGTCAAATGTGTCAACCCATCATTACTATTTCACATTGATTGTTAAAGCTTCTGAATTCATGTTCAGTTGATTTTGATTACTGTAAGCTATAATATTGATGATATAAATGATTACTGTAAGCTATAATATTGATGATATAAATGATTACTGTAAGCTATAATATTGATGATATAAATGATTACTGTAAGCTATAATATTGATGTTATAAATGATTACTGTAAGCTATAATATTGATGTTATAACGGAATTGAACTATTGAAAAAGTTAATGAAAATCTGTCAAAATGATGTGAATTGTTTTAGATCACTACGTGATAATGCAATGCAGATTCTCAAATTACAAAATGTCAAGTTAGCTCTATTGACTGGCATTCGTTTAAAATCTATATATCCACAGTTTAGCTCTTCAAAGCAGTGTGAATTTTTTGTGTCTTATAGGAAATATGGTTACAGTTGGTGAGTCCATTATTCTTCCAAGGATTATACTCATCACCGATGGATATGCCTCGCCAAAGTACATACTCAGTGGTGATGATACCCAAAATGTTGATACAATAGAGGAGGTATATTCTATAAATGCTATTGTTGTGGCTTAATTATACTAATCCTTATATATGTATTTACCTGTATGCATTAAAACTTGATTTTTAGTAAATATGAAAACACTGAAGCAAACTATTGATGTAAAATTGACACATTTTAGAACACCATGATCTACCCTCCTCAAAATGGATGCCTGTGTGTTGTGTTTGTGTACCTTATTGAATTTGGGGTAACTGCGTCAAAGGTCAAACAAACCATTTGGTAGAAATCCATTTCCACGCAATAATTCAAGTACCCTTTGGTTTCTTGGGTCCTAACTTGGTAGGATGATTGTCTGCGGTTGTAAATGAACCCTATTAATTTGTAGTCACTAGGTCAAAGGTCAAGGTCAAACTGACCATTAGTTGAAAATTCTTTTCTGCACATTAACTCAACTACCGTTTGGCCTCTCAGGCTTAAACTTGGTATGATGGTTGCCTACACATTGTTGATGAACACTATAGATTTTGGAGTCACTGGGTCAAAGGTGACTGACTATTAGTTGGAAATTCTTGTCCACCCAATAACTGAAGAATTGTTATCCTTTTTAGACCAACATATTTCAAACCCTTGCATATTATCCATACTCAATGTCATCATAATAATCAAAATCCTCTCACTAACAGTGCATCTTTAGGGGAGGGGCATAATGCTTTTCAAACATCTCTTGTTTAGGTTTTTGTATGATGTCCAGATTTTCTTACAGATTCCATGATTATGTGAATGTTCTGGGAGAGGGCTTTAATAATGTTGTGATGACTTGTGCCCAATCCCTTTGTACAAAATATTTGCAGTAAAATATTATTAAACTGAGGCGGCATTACAGTAAAACACTATATTTAGTTTTGTATGAAATAGGTTTCAAACTACAGTAGAACTTCACTTAAAGACCACCTCAAAATTAAGAACACAATTTTCAAGTCCATTTTCACTGTTTTACTCTGTATTCAACCTCAATATTAAGACCACCTCAATATTATGACCAGTTTTCATTATTATCGAGGTTTTACTGTATATTCTGGGGCTGGATCATTACAATACCACACTTTGGACAGTGAGTAAAGTTTTCAGTTTTTATTCTCTGATTCATTAATTTGTTAATTTTATCTTTAATCCAGATTGAAGTCACATAACAAACATGGTGAATTATACTATAAATATATATATATATTATAAATTTGAAAATGTGAAAAAAAAAATTCAATGATTATTTTGAAAATTGTATTATATCAAGAATCCACATTAATTTTGTTTTCATTTTGTAGACAAAGCAAGATATTGTGACTTTACTTGAAACTTGTAGAAAGTTTTCCAGGACAATCGATTGTATTCAAGTTGGGCAGTCTGCACAGGTAAGATGATTTCACCGAAATATTTACTTGCTGTTAACTAATTTTATATTGCAGATACAATATTTGGCGCTTCACTGACCCCTGATAGTTTTTGGATATTTAAGTTTGCATATTGCAACCTGAACCACCCGCAATTCCGCTAATGTATTATTACATCAGTATAGATCTGTCTATGCAACAATAAAATTGCCCCGTAAGTCCAGTAACACAACCGTCAATATTTAACATTTTTTGTGTTGGACCTGTTTTATTCCCACAGGCCCATTCAAATTGTGAGCAGATTTTTTAAGTTGAAATCATGATATATAACTAACTTTCTGTCATATAATTACTTTACTATTAAGCATTAACTAGTTAATTATCACTTAGCTAAATATGTAACGCTTTAGCTACATAATTATTAGGTAACTAATTTCAACAAGAAAAATTATGTAGCTAATGCATTACATATCAAGTTAAGATGATAATTAACTAGAAAATGATGTGGTTATCAGAATTTCTTAACTAGTTACCCACAAAATTAACTAGAAAATTATGCAGTTAACTAGATATTTATCACGTTAACTACTTAAAATTTATCTTAATTAGATTGTCCGTTCTGAAAACCTAGGGGGTTAAGTGGGTAAGTGGTGGCAGTTGTGGGCACTATCAGTCAAGTTTAATGTTAAGATATTTATCTGGTATGGAATTTATCACAATACTTATCCAATAAAACTTTTTATCGTTCTAAACAAAAGTTATGACCTTTTTCCTATGTAGACTTCCTTCCTGATAACGTTAGCTGTACAAAAATGACCAGTAAATGGAAAATTAACAGTTCACTTCTCATTTTGTAATATTTCTTGTTTAGGAAAGCATCTTTGTAATAATTAGATATGCAGATTAAAGTAATGTAAGAAACAGCTACAAGAAATTCAAAGAAATTGAATTTATTTTACATTTATGCATATAGCATTTAAGAAATGGGCAAATTTCCTTTCAAAATTAAAATATTGTTAATAGCAGATGACCTAAACTAAATTGATGTATCAATGGGGCATCAAATTGTCTATAACAAAAAATATTTACATTATCTAATCCAGAATATATCAAACTTTCAGAGACTTTTACCATCCGGTTACAGCGCAATTTCATTTTGAACAGAATGACATGCACATTTCTCTGAGAAAAAGTAACACTTCTAAGTGGTTTTGTTTGCTTTTTCACAAAAGAATTAGTTTTTTTCTGGAATATTTAACTTAGTGTTGTTGTAAAACATAAAAATATTGAATGTAAAACGAAATCGTGGTAAGTTTTGGTCGCTTAATAACTTTTTAAATAGTTTCACTATATTTTCAATATATTGTCACTTTATTACCTCCCTTTATGATAAATTCAGGTTTTTTAAATTAATGCAATTATTTGTTTTTAGAAAAACGTATTGAAGCAATTTTGAATTTGAATTATATATTCAAATTAATAATAAATGATAATATTTTGATATTAAATTTTGTAACAAGTTTTATATTTTGTTTACTGAGCCATACATTTACAATGGAAATGAAACATTTCAGTTATGGGTGGAATACCTTAAGTAGTTATCTAGATTCTTTAACGTGTTATCCACATAATTTTCTAGTTAATTAAGTAGTTTACTGGTGGCAGAAGTATGCCACCATAGGGTAGACAAGGAAAGAAAAGTTGATGGAAACAAATCGGGCAGGGATGTATGTATAACTATAATGACTTAATATGTTGTATGTTTCAATCATTGCACTTCTATGTTGTTGTTTAACATTTTACCATGGATACATGATCTATGTGTGGATGTCATGCTTGGTGAACGTAGACTTCAGTATAGTAGAACATCTCTTTTTTACTTTAAAACCAAATCCATCATATTTGGCGCTCTTAAACTTCGACATTTGTTTACAATTGACTGACGAATTCCACGCTAATGACATGTCGCAAAGCCGCAGTAAGGCTACATATTTTGTACAGATATAGGAATTCTCACAAGTTTTCTACTGGGTTATAGAAAAACAACTGCTTATTGAAGAAACACGTATTATATTTATTTTCACAATTGCAAATTAACGCCATACAGATAACCTCCCTTTCCACATACTCGATTTTTGTAAAAAAAAGTCACTCATTAACTCCCTTAAGACAAATAAGGGGAGTGTACATGAAAGTTTTGTTTCTGTTTTATGAATGTAGGATATTGTACACCTGCTGTCAGGGGAACGAGTGTTTGGTCCAGACGACGTGGAATACCTCACACAATTCTTCAGAGTTCAGGTATAAACCATAAAAGTGTTTTTTATTAGGGATGTAAACGACTAACAGTTTCGAACATGGGGTTATCGGTTAGTACGAAAACATCGAGGCCTATTTTTGGTTTCGGAAAAAAATCAGTATATCAATAATGTTATAATGTTTGAAATAAAAAATGATGTTTTCTTAAAAATAATTGAATTTTTTTATATTTTATTTATATATGGTTTATGTTCAGCATTTATCAGAAATAAAACACTATCCAAACTTGTACTAACGTCAGAATATAGGTCTAGTTTACCGGTGTCATGGTAAAAATATACACAGCAAAATACGAAACATGAAACGAATGTCATGTTCGGTTAACCGTTCGGAAGATTAAATAGTTAACTGGTTAGCAAAATAACCGAATATTGACATCTCTATTCTTTATACATTATAATTCAACATGACCATGCACATGGACTTTAACCAAATTAATACAAACCCTTTGACAATTTTTCTTCAGACATAAGATTATAAGCATTATTTTGGAAATAAATTAAAGCAGTCATTAAAAAAAACATAAGACAGAATCAGTTGTGCAATTTAGAAAAAACTTTTGTCATATCAGCATTCTGCACATAACATCTGTTGTATTATTATACCTCACGTGATTTATCCATCCAAAATTTAAAATATGCAAATCCGTAATATTACCCTGTGACATAATGTGTTTACCCTATGACATAACGTTTTTATCCTATGACGCTGTGACATAACGTTGTTACCCTCACACGGGTCTAAAAATAGACTACTGGAAATTCCCATAGATAGACGCTTATTAAAATAGGTAACAACCAAGCACTTGTAATGTTTGCAAATGACATTATCTGTCAGTTTTGTCAGATTCAGTTCTTTCACAAAAATTGCAAGCACTTTATTGTTTCTGTTTCACATTTAATTTATTGTTTTATACTTTATTTCAAAATATTTGTTTGGTATAATAAAGTAGATATCAGATCCCATGGAGGATGATAGCATATAATAGGTAAATATTATATGCTATCACCATCCATGAGATCTGCTATTTATATTATAGTTTATTGTCCAAAATTCTAACATAGAATATTATATTATTTATGTTATCAATCATTGCAAACTTGTTCATACATACTAGTGGGAATAATTGTAATTATATAACCTAGGACAAGGCTGATGAACTTACAAAGAAAATTATGTCTGGTGAAATCCAAACAGATGGTGTTGATGAAGTCATAAAAAAATCCAGTTTCACCAAGAAAGCACAGGTACGAAAATATTAGACTTAAAATGGTTGTTTTTCTTCTGAATTGTTTCAACAAATTTTTACAAACTACTGAACAATATGTATTATGAAAGAACATTGTGCTTTGTTTATTATACCCCCAACATTCTATGAATGGATAAAGGGCATAAACTGTTACCCCTGTCCTTCCATCCGACTGCCCATGCAAAAATTTGTTTCTGATCAACTTTATGGCCCTTTTGTACTAAAAAATGTTTAGTTTCCGATCAATAACTCTTGAAAGGGTAGATGAAATCAATTCATGTTGTACAGGTCATGTTGTACAGGTCATGTTGTACAGGTCATGTTGTACAGGTCATGTTGTACAGGTCATGTTGTACAGGTCATGTTGTACAGGTCATGTTGTACAGGTCATGTTGTACAGGTCATGTTGTACAGGTCATGTCGTACAGGTCATGTCGTACAGGTCATGTCGTACAGGTCATGTCGTACAGGTCATGTCGTACAGGTCATGTCGTACAGGTCATGTTGTACAGGTCAAGTTTGATTTCAGTTACAATCCCCAAGTTCTTCAGGATTATGGCCCTTTTTTAACTCAAAAAATTGGTTTCCGATAAATTACTCTTAAACGTCAGGTGTGATTTCAGTTATAATCTTCAAAATTTTTAGGAGCTATGACCCTGTTTTACTGAATAAAATGGTTTTCAATTAATAACTCTTGAAAGGATATATGGATTCAATTCATATTGGGCACATAAGCATTATAGGCTAATAAAATATGGGACTTGATTTCAATTACAATCGGCAAATTGTTAAAGAAGTAATGGCCCTTTTTGTACTGAACAATTAGTTTCCAATTAATAACTCCTGAAAAAATGGATGGATTCAATTCATATGGCTACAGAATTATTTAGCCTTTACCAAACATAGTATTTACATTCTACTGAATGGCCAGTGTGGAGCATCCTCGTGCCATGAATTTCAGTTCAACTTCTCTAGAACAGAACAAGGTATTTTTGGAAAAGCTAATTTTGTCTATTGAAGAAAGATTGGTGCTCAATAGGGGCTTGTTCCCAAGTGGTAACACTGCATTAAATTGTGCAAACATTTTGTTCTGTTGATTCCATCTATTGGTGGTTTTAAACAACAGGTGAACAATCTGTTAAAATTGTTAAGTTTATCTTTTAAAGGATGATTTGAAAGAGCTAATAAAGGATGTAAAGTTTGTGAGGAGTGAGGAAGAACAGCATACTGAAGAAATGAATGAGGAGAAAACTGTAAGCTCTAGTAATGATAACAGTGACCAATCTGTAAGACAAGGACAAGCAAGAGGAGGGGATTCTGATATGGTTCCAACCCCTACCAGTATGTGAAGATTATTTGAATCCAATAAAACCTCAGTTAAAGACCAACTTCTATTAATTTTTCTTCCATATTTTAAGTTGTATACAGATCACATCTCCAATAAAACTGATTTTCATCACGATGTATGATTTTATATCATTATTACTATTATTATTAAGTGCTGTGTGGTGATTATAAAAGTTCGCCCAGTACTTCGTCCAAAGTGTAGTTAACCTTATCTCACTTTATAAATTAAATAACACAAAAATGACATTAGGTCGCTGTGGTGTAGTGGTTAGCATAATGGACCAGTTCCCGGTTAGATTCCCGGTGGCACCATTGACTGAGTTTTCATGTTCCTCAAAACGTGATTTTATATTAGTATTAAGGTTTTACTGCAAGTATTAAATTATGTATTTGAAGTGCATTTACATTCCTTTGCCTTGATATAAATACTGCATTGTCATAGTTATTTCAAGAGAACTTTTATAGTTTAATTTCCATTTAATGATGGAGAATTGGATACTTTCTGTTAGATGTACCTTCTATATCATGTATGAAGTTTGGAAGCTGCATTTATTTTCTTATCATATTTTTGTAGGAAATGATGTTTTAGTGCAACAAGCTGCGGAACTGTCAGAAACAAATGAGGAGCATGAAACAGACGTCATTGATGATGTCAAAGAACCTTTATTTGGAACATCTGTTGCTCCTAGTGAAACATGGCTTGGCTCTGCTGCAAGACAAGATCTAACAGGAACTGTGATGGGACCTAGAAAGAAAGGCAAGCTTGATCATGTTACATAGATTGCAGGAATATATTACTTTATCTGTACAGTACACCTAACAATTAATGTTTGATCCATTTCTTGTTAATATTGATTCGAAAGAACTGTATCATAATATGACTAAAAGAAATCATTGTTGTAAGATGACAATTTTTCGTGCTAAGATATTTATCTGATATGAAAATTTATCACAATACTCATCTAGTTAACCCCATAATTTTCTAGTTAATTAAGTAGTTATCTAGTTTCTTTAATGTGATAACCACATAATTATCTAGTTATCAAATATGCCACCATACAATATAACCTGAAATGTCTCAATAAAGTAAGTAGAGTGTATTACATAGAATCTTGATAATAAGACCACTGTTGATTCTGAAGAAAGTTGGTGTTAGGTGTTAGGTGGTTCAATAATGGAGATACAAGAGGGAAGAGATGTAAAAAACTTGTCCAGAAAAATGTGATCTTATAAATACTGTGGTCTTAATTTCCCTGTGAGAATGTACATAAGATTGACTCTCTGACAGTGTAAAATACAGCATAAAAAGGTGTTTAACAATCTGAATGATATAAAATCATATTTGAGGAAAAACGAAAAATCGGTCAACGGCGCTACCAGGATTTGAACCCGTGTCTCCAGATTGCCGGTCTGTTATGCTAACCATTACCCCACAGCGACCTAACGTCAATTTCGTGTAAATTTAACTTATAAAGTGAGGTAAGGTTACCTACAATATGAACAAAGTACTGGGCGAATTTTTACATTCACCTCATGCATGGTTTTACACTTTCATGTCTCAGAAACATAGGAAACATATTTCATGTACAGGTATGGTGAAGATTCTGTGGTCAGATGGAACCACTGATAGATGTCGATATGGTGTGAATGGAGTGTATGATTTTAAGATTGTACCTGACATATGCTTTGGTTCAGATGTGATGCATGTTGGGGCAATTGTTGAAAGAGGTATGTTTATTCTTCATTGTTTGTGTTCCATTTACAAATAACACTCTAGAGATGGTCAGATAAATATAAAAGGATGGAATTTATTATTTATACGCTGATTGAAACTTTTGAAAACAGGTGAGTTGACAGCCTGTGATGTAGTTGTGAACTGTATATGAACCGGCACAAAAATATCAAGTACTCGATAGCAGAGGCTATAAGGGTGAAGACTGAAATGATTTTTATAAGTACAATGTACATTTGTTGTCAGATCATTTTAAATATATGATATATTTTACATGATATTCACATAGGACCAGATTGGAAATGGAAGGACCAAGATGGCGGACTGGGGAGTATTGGTGTGGTCACCAAACCAGGCGACAGAGTAGTTTTTGTAAGAATGTAGTGTTGTTATTTTGTGTGTATATCACTGATACTAAGTTCTATTAATATATGTTGTGAGTTCTTATTATGCCTCGCTTCGAAGAAGAGAGGGCATATTGGTTTGCACATGTCAGTCGGTCCGTCTGTTGGTCTGTAACCTTTTTGTTTCCAATCAAGAACCCCTTCACCTATTATCCTCAAACTGGGTCCACACATTCATCTTGGGTAGCAGAGGAACCCTATTGATTTTAGGGTCACAGGGTCGAAGGTCAAGGTCACAGGGGGGCATATTGTTTTATAAACATCTCTTGTTTCTGATTTGTAAAGAAATCCGAAAATGTCATGAGTATTTTATGATTACTAAATATGTTAATGTAAGTTTTATTTCATTCATAATCATTCATGTAAATAATTATACATCAATGTTCTTACTCAGTGTTCTTATTTTCACTTTATGTACAAGAAATTCCTCAAGATGAAGGCATAAATGTTACCATATTGCTTATGTTAGCATCGAGCACAAATAGATGATTATATGCGTGATGTTACATTGAAATATTTAAGGTGACATGGTCTCATGGTGGGCAAGGAAACTATCGCTATGGATATAACAAAAAATACGATGTGAAGTTATGGTTAGTGATTGTAAATTTTTCCTCAACTATCCTTGAAATAATATATATATTTAGCAGTGTATTATTTTAAACATTCGTAATAGCAATCCAGACATTATGTGTGTAAAAAAAAAGATTTTTCATTCTATACCACTTCGTGTCTTCGGAACTTGCGGCAAGGAAAAAAAATGTCATTCTGAAACTGTTAATAGGAATCATTTTCTTTTCATTTATATATTTTTGTAAATTGTTACATTTAAATTACTCTCAGCAGAGGTAACAATATTTATTTGAATATTACGATAAATGTGTGATACAGTTTGTATATACTCCTGTCACTAGCTGGTTCAGCTTGTATATACTCCTGTCACTAGCTGGTTCAGCATGTATATACTCCTGTCACTAGCTGGTTCAGCTTGTATATACTCCTGTCACTAGCTGGTTCGGTTTGTATATACTCCTGTCACTAGCTGGTTCAGCTTGTATATACTCCTGTCACTAGCTGGTTCAGCTTGTATATACTCCTGTCACTAGCTGGTTCAGCTTGTATATACTCCTGTCACTAGCTGGTTCAGCTTGTATATACTCCTGTCACTAGCTGGTTCAGTTTGTATATACTCCTGTCACTAGCTGGTTCAGTTTGTATATACTCCTGTCACTAGCTGGTTCAGCTTGTATATACTCCTGTCACTAGCTGGTTCAGTTTGTATATACTCCTGTCACTAGCTGGTTCAGCTTGTATATACTCCTGTCACTAGCTGGTTCAGTTTGTATATACTCCTGTCACTAGCTGGTTCAGTTTGTATATACTCCTGTCACTAGCTGGTTCAGCTTGTATATACTCCTGTCACTAGCTGGTTCAGCTTGTATACACTCCTGTCACTAGCTGGTTCAGTTTGTATATACTCCTGTCACTAGCTGGTTCAGTTTGTATATACTCCTGTCACTAGCTGGTTCAGCTTGTATATACTCCTGTCACTAGCTGGTTCTGCAATATTTATCTCATTCTTTTACCTTACAGTGAAAGCAGACCGAGACAACAAGGTTGGTGTAAAATCTATTCTAGACCATAAATTACTCATACATAATGCTCTGAGAAATTAATGAAAACTAAAAGTATATGATTTAGTTGTAATGGTTGATTTTGTTGAGAGGGCAGTGATCATGCTCCATCGAGATTAGTTTTTTGTTTTTTTTGAGGGGAGATATTTTATTTTCCTCGTAAATAAGTATGTGTGAGTCGAGGACATCCCGGAGATATTATTATTATAATTGAAGGAAATCCAGTATTGCATGGATATACTGCAGTTCATGTAACAACCGTTGTATTTGATCAATTGTCATTGCAATTATGAATATTTCCAGAAATCCATGGGGTATGGCAGATTCAGGATGAGGTAGGAAACTGGCATGATTTTGAACAGGCCGCTACAGAAAGTATCGAGCAAATGTACAACTATAACCCAGATTCCCAGTTTGTTGTTCAACTAAAAAGCCTGTCGTAAGTCGAACATTCAAAATTTTATTCCAATGATTTATTATGCAATATTTCTTCTCAATTTTCTTTATTGACATGGCTGTTATATAATAAAATCTATGACTGCACTATTTTTGTTATGATTTTTACAGATAACATCTTTTCTGTAAAATCGTGCAGGAATCAAGTATTTGCAGAATTAATGCAATAGTGGGTGTGTTCAACTCCATTTTTCTCGAAAAGTAATCCAGTGACCCCCATTTTTCTTTCTTTCATTGTTTTCAGCATAAAATTTCCTATAACATAATTATGTAAAAATAAAAAATGCTGTCAAAAGAAAAAAATGTAGAAATCGGAGTACAACTACAAGGTAGGTAAATTTTGAACGCAATTGACATTGTCCAAATACAGTTACCTCCCTTCTTTTACAATCAGTTTCTCAATCAATGCTTTGTCCAACAGCTGAACAGAACAATATCACTGAAACTTTGTATCTATCTTAGGTTACGAATATCTATTGGAAAACTTGAAGCAACAGATTCAAAAACAAGACAAACTTACACGATTAGAAGACTTGGTAAGTTGTGTAGAAATGCTTGATTACTACATGTGTACTTAACGGTAATCTGTATCTAATTATATTTGATTTAATTTGTTTTCCTATTTCACTGAGTTACTAACAATAAGTTGATACTGGTCTCCTAAAACTTCAGTCATACTGAGTTCTTGAATAAACAAACTGACACCTTTAATTTAGACTTACAGTGAAAATACTGTGATTTATCAGATGTACATAGCTTGAACAATTCAAAGAAGAGAGAGGTTATTGCTTTGCACATGCCTGACCTACTTTCCTTAAACTTTGTCCACATATTCATCGGGGGGGGGGGGGGAGTAGTAGAGGAACCCTATCGATTTTGGGGTCACTGGATCAAAGGTCAAGTTCACAGGGTTCAATTGTACACAAAACGTTTCCGGACAATAACTTTGCTTTGCCTACCCTTCTTAAACTTGGTCAACGCACTGACCCCAGGTAGTAGAGGAACCCTATCGATTTTGGGGTCACTAGATCATAGGTCAATATCACAGAGGTCAATTGTACATAAAAATGTCCGGCCAATAACTCGAGAATGCATCAACTACCCTCCTCAAACTTGTTGCCTGTGTGTTGTAGATGTACCTTATTGATTTTGGGGTAACTGAGTCAAAGGTCAAGGTCAAACTGACCATTAGAGGAAATCCGTTTCCACACAGTAGCTTATGTGCCCTTCCGTTTCTCAGGTGTCAACTTGGTAGGATGATTGTCGGCAGATTGTAGATAAACCTATTAATTTGGAGTCACTAGGTCAAAGGTCAAACTGACCATTAGGTGAAAACGCTTTTCTGCTAATAACTAGACTACCCTTTGGCCTCAGGTATGATGATTGCCTACATTTTAATGATTTTGAGAGGTCAAAGGTAAAGGTCAAACTGACTATTAGATGTATATAATCATATGCACAATAACTGAAGTACCCATTGGCCTCCCAATCCTACCTTAGAAGGATAGTTGCTTGTGAATTGTTGATGAGCCCTTTCCATTTTGGAGTCACTAGGTCAAAGAGTCAAGGTCAAACTGACTATAAAGTAGAAATGCTTGAGTCACTGCATCAAAGAGTCAATGTCAAACTGACTATAAAGTAGAAATGCTTGAGTCACTGGGTCAAAGAGTCAAGGTCAAACTGACTATAAAGTAGAAATGCTTTAGTCACTGGGTCAAAGAGTCAAGGTCAAACTGAATATAAAGTAGAAATGCTTGAGTCACTGGGTCAAAGAGTCAAGGTCAAACTGACTATAAAGTAGAAATGCTTGTCCACCCAATTACTTGTTAAGCTTTTTAGACCAACATATTCAAACATACACAAGACAATGCCTCCTGGTCTGGCCGACCATAAAACACAACTAAGGTGAATTTAAGGGGACAGCTAAAGAAAAAACTTTAATGGATGGAATACATCACGGAACAAGTCAAGAAAGTCAGTAATAATAAGCTGAAAGGGGATACAAAAGAACATGAATATGATATCCAGTAAAAGCAGCTAGGAATATTTGGCAATGACTGAAATACTCATAAAATACTATAAATGAGTGCCGCTGTATGATTTCCAACCTCATTCTTAAGTGATTTCATTTCAAGAAAACGCAACTATTGATGTTATTATTTGCAAGCAGGAAACAATATTAACTCTGTATGGTCACTTCGTTATCATTATGCCATATGTGGCAAATATTGCTTACTGTCAGTACATTATGATTCACATGTGGTGTTTTCTGGCAATGATATCATTGAAATAAGAGGTTGGAAATCGTACACTGGCGCTCAAATGAAATGCTATACATAAAACACAATCACTAATTATCTGGGATCTCTATTTTTCAGAACAGTCCAATGAGCATTCATCAGCAAGAGACAGTTTGTAAAAGGAGATTGACTGAATATCTAACTTATCCATCTTCTGTCCATCTTTTTTCCATAATTGTTAGCATAAATATATCTCATGCAATCTAAATCAAACACTGTATTCATGGCTATAAGATTTTGTGCCAGCTTTATGCTTGGTCATCTCGGGTCAAAAACTAGGTCACTTGGTCAAATCATAAGAAAACCTTGATTACATTCTAGAGGTCACAATTTTGAACCCACCTAAATGAAACTTGATGAGAATGTTTTTCCTGCTTATTTCTAGAGCAAGTTTGATACTGGGTTAGCTGTGGTCAAACTAAGGACTCTTTGTGCTCTATAGGTCACTAGTTGGACATAATCTCTATGAAATCTGGACAGAATGTTTGTCTTTATAAAACCAAGGTCAAGTTTAATGCTGGATTATCTTGGGTCAAAATTATGTCACTAGATCATGACCTTCAACTTTCCTCTAGTACTCTGATTAGTGAATCATGGGCCTCTTGTTGCATTATCTCCCTTTCTTAGATTTACTAGGCATAATTGTGCTGATCGGAATTTATTCAGATTGTATATAAAGGGGAATACTGTGTTAAAGTACCATCACTCTCTAATGCCTCATCTTTCAATTAACCTGCTTTTTGCACATATTATACTTATAAGAATTACTCAGTCATTCTTCACAGTATGTTCAAATTTCTCGCAATGAGAGAAAGATCATTGCCAAAGAAATTTAATTCTACCTTACAACATTTTTTAATTATCTCCCCTGTATACAATTTATTATATTTGCCATAACTCAAAAGCTATGCAAGGGAAGTAGTAGATATCCCATACAATGATACAAGACTTTGAGAGGATGTGCAGTATGCAAGGGGCTATTTTTAAGTTAATTTTCAAAGGGGTCGGTATAAAACGCAGACTTCTTACGCAGACATATAGAACATAGAGGAAAACGCAGACTAGTTAGAATATATAGTGGAGTTGGAAAACGCAGACAAGTTAAAATATATAGGCAATATATATATAGTTTATATCAGGTAAATGATTAAGTCCATTAGACGAAAATTACAGGTAGGGTATTATGTTTTTGTACTTGGTAAGCAGACAAGTTAGAATATATAGTTACGCAGACAACAGTAAATAATGGGAAGGTGTAAATGCTTGTGTATAAACTGCTTTGTTTGATTTTGATGATAATTATAGGTAATTAGCTTTAAATCATAGTGTCTCAATTTTATTATAAAAGTGCAGTGCAGACATATTGAAAAATGCAGAAATTTGAATTATATAGCCAATGCAAAAATTTATAAAATATCTGCATACTTTTAGAGCAGACATATTGAAAAATGCAGACAATTTGAATTATACAGCCTATGCAAAACTTTATAAAATATCTGCATACTTTTAGAGCAGACATATCGAAAAACGCAGACAAGTTGAATTATAGAGCAAATGTAAAAAATTATAAAATATCTGCATACTTTTAGTGCAGACTAGTTGAAAAACGCAGACAAGTTGAATTATAGAGCAAATGTAAAAAATTATAAAATATCTGCATACTTTTAGTGCAGACTAGTTGAAAAACGCAGACAAGTTGAATTATATAGCAAATGTAAAAAATTATAAAATATCTGCATACTTTTAGTGCAGACTAGTTGAAAAACGCAGACAAGTTGAATTATATAGCAAATGTAAAAAATTATAAAATATCTGCATACTTTCTAGTGCAGACTAGTTGAAAAACGCAGACAAGTTGAATAATAGAGCAAATGCAAAAATTTATAAAAAAGGTTATAATTTATAAAATACTATTTATTGAAAATTGCATACTTTCTAGTGCAGACTAGTTGAAAAACGCAGACAAGTTGAATTATAGAGCAAATGTAAAAAATTATAAAATATCTGCATACTTTTAGTGCAGACTAGTTGAAAAACGCAGACAAGTTGAATTATATAGCAAATGTAAAAAATTATAAAATATCTGCATACTTTCTAGTGCAGACAAGTTGAAAAACGCAGACAAGTTGAATAATAGAGCAAATGCAAAAATTTATAAAAAAGGTTATAATTTATAAAATACTATTTATTGAAAATTGCATACTTTCTAGTGCAGACTAGTTGAAAAACGCAGACAAGTTGAATTATAGAGCAAATGTAAAAAATTATAAAATATCTGCATACTTTTAGTGCATACTAGTTGAAAAACGCAGACAAGTTGAATTATAGAGCAAATGCATAAATTTATAAAAAAAGGTTATAATTTATAAAATACTATTTATTGAAAATTGCATACTTTCTCTGTTGAGGGGAATATGAACCAATATCATTAGCCCCAACCACAAGAATGATCACCTGAAAAAAATTAAAGCAAGCATTAGTAAATATCAGATATTTCATAAATTTATGCATTCAACTTGTCTGCGTTTTTCAACTAGTCTGCACTAGAACGTATGCAATTTTCAAGAAAAAATATTTTATGCATTAGAACAGATATTTCATAATTTTTTGCATTTGCTCTATAATTCAACTTGTCTGCGTTTTTCAACTAGTCTGCACTAGAAAGTATGCAATTTTCAAGAAAAATATTTTATAATTTTTTGCATTTGCTATATAATTCAACTGGTCTGCGTTTTTCAACTAGTCTGCACTAGAAAGTATGCAATTTTCAAGAAAAAATATTTTATAAATTTTTGCATTTGCTCTATAATTCAACTGGTCTGCGTTTTTCAACTAGTCTGCACTAGAAAGTATGCAATTTTCAAGAAAAAATATTTTATAAATTTTTGCATTTGCTATATAATTCAACTGGTCTGCGTTTTTCAACTAGTCTGCACTAGAAAGTATGCAATTTTCAAGAAAAAATATTTTATAAATTTTTGCATTTGCTCTATAATTCAACTGGTCTGCGTTTTTCAACTAGTCTGCACTAGAAAGTATGCAATTTTCAAGAAAAAATATTTTATAATTTTTTGCATTTGCTATATAATTCAACTGGTCTGCGTTTTTCAACTAGTCTGCACTAGAAAGTATGCAATTTTCAAAAAATAAAAAATTATGCATTAGAACAGATATTTCATAAATTTTTGCATTTGCTCTATAATTCAACTGGTCTGCGTTTTTCAACTAGTCTGCACTAGAAAGTACGCAATTTTCAAGAAAAAATATTTTATAAATTTTTGCATTTGCTATATAATTCAACTGGTCTGCGTTTTTCAACTAGTCTGCACTAGAAAGTATGCAATTTTCAAGAATAATACTTTTTTTATAAATTTAACCTAAAAAAGTACAGGAATTTATAAATTTTCAACATTACCAAATAATGATTAATGATTTTAAATATCACATTGAACATGTATGTAAAATATATAATTGATAAATAAATATCTGCATAACCAATCAATTTAAAATCATACTTATATAATCAATACATGGATATCAATTAGCGACCTTTTCATTATTTAGATAAATGATTTGTTGTGACAAGCGATTATCTTATTGCTATGATGTATAAACTTGTGTATTTAAAACTGTCAATCTTGTTTGACACTTATCACTAAACTTTATTGCAGGGAGGTGTGAATGGGCAATTGACACAGACAAAGGCTACTGCATACCTCAGTATATCTGATAAATAAGATATGTATGCAGTGTTTCGAGTACATATTGTATAACTTTAAGATTGTATATAAAATATGGCAACACTAAATGTCTTAATTTAATTTTTACACAATTTTTAAAAATATAATTGAAAGAAATATATTTTAAAAGATGAACATAATTATGAAGAATTTGATAGGGTTGAATATATTAATTTACAGAGACAGGAAAGTAAGAAATAAGAAATGAAGTAAATATATTAATAAAAACAAATTCCTTACCGAAAAATACGGAGCCACTTCAAATATGTCTTCCTCTTCCGAGAATTGAAAAGTTCTATATCCTGGGTATGAAAAAACACAATAGTCCTCAAGACTTAAATAATCACTCAGATACTTAGTCTGGCTATGTCCTATAACTACTGCCATGATGATTGATATTACAAACTCTTTATGAACACACAAACAAATTATTATCACTGTTGTATATAATGTTAATATTTTAAACACTTTTTTCACAAAGATTAAATTATTCAAAATATTAAATTTTTTCACAAAGCTGATACAGACGTTTATGAACACACAAACAAATTATTATCACTGTTGTATAATGTTAATATTTTAAACACTTTTTTCACAAAGATTAAATTATTCAAAATATTAAATTTTATCACAATTCACAAAACTGATATAGTCGTTTATGAACACAAACAAATTGTTATCACTGTTGTATAATGTTAATATTTTAAACACTTTTTTCACAAAGATTAAATTATTCAAAATATTAAATTTTACGACAATTCACAAAGCTGATACATACGTATTGCTTTTTAAAGAATGATTTTCAATTGTGATTATTCTATATAAATATAAGTTTCGAAATTTGTTTGCAGCAGTTTGTTAAAAATTTAAGCATTCTTACTATTTTTTGTTTTTTTTTACACATTTAATTGAAAAAGCGGCAAACATTTAAAATTGATTAAAGGATTCAAAGTTCTACAATTCATGTTAACTAATTACCAAGACAAACTGCTACTTAGAACTATGATGATTGATACATCAAAGTAAATGGATACCAATTAATCTAATCATTGCAATAAGTGGCAAACAATTAAATTGATTAAAGGATTCAAAGTTATACAATTAATATTAACTAACTAATTACAAAGACAAACTGATACTTAGTATAAGGATGATTGATACATCAAAGTAAATGAATATCAATTAATCTAATAATTGCAATAATAGTGTAATTCAATTATTTTCTTAACAAAAATCTACGGGTCTAATTAATTAATGTAAGATCATGTCAGGTTTATATCAAAGGCAATTAGACATTTTTTTCAAAACATCTTAGTTTGCAAAAACTGC
The DNA here is from genome assembly GCA_032209605.1 of Mactromeris polynyma. Classification (NCBI taxonomy): domain Eukaryota; kingdom Metazoa; phylum Mollusca; class Bivalvia; order Venerida; family Mactridae; genus Mactromeris; species Mactromeris polynyma. The sequence continues at coordinate 4,050,551 of JASFXZ010000034.1, read as the reverse complement.
AATTATTTTATGATTTTAAATATCACAATATTTAATTATCAATCACACAATTACGTCAATATTCTACTTAAAGTATTTTTAAATGTTATATTTGAATACATCTATACTACAGTTAAGATCTACAGTATAATTTATTTTTTTAAACAAATTTAGATATATCCTTACCAAGTACAAAAACATAATACCCTAACCTGTAATTTTCGTCTAATGGACTTAATCATTTACCTGATATAAACTATATAAATATTGCCTATATATTTTAACTTGTCTGCGTTTTCCAACTCCACTATATATTCTAACTAGTCTGCGTTTTCCTCTATGTTCTATATGTCTGCGTAAGACGTCTGCGTTTTAAACCGTTCCTTTTCAAAGCTGCATTCAATGATAAACATCATGGACAGGAAGAGGTCAGTACAAGAAAACTACTTACAGTGCCTTGGATGTTCGTAAGGCACTACTTTCGGAAATACCATTCGAAAATCATGTAAACAATATGGCGACGTGAATGCTGGAGTGCTGATGAAACAGGATTGTCTATACACAATCTGTGGCCAACTTGATTTGTTGAGGGGATAGGCCATGTCTATACACAATCTGTGGCCAACTTGATTTGTTGAGGGGATAGGCCATGTCTATACACAATCTGTGTGGCCACCTTGATTTGTTGAGGGCATAGGCCATGTCTATACACAATCTGTGTGGCCACCTTGATTTGTTGAGGGGATAGGCCATGTCTATACACGATCTGTGTGGCCACCTTGATTTGTTGAGGGGATAGGCCATGTCTATACACAATCTGTGTGGCCACCTTGATTTGTTGAGGGGATAGGCCATGTCTATACACAATCTGTGTGGCCACCTTGATTTGTTGAGGGGATAGGCCATGTCTATACATAGTCTCCTCTGTGTCTATATAACTGTAGCTCTTGGTAAAAGCCTAATTGGTAGCAAAATTGATCTTTAAATATCTATAATTTGAAATGATAAACCACTCATTGATTATATACATTCCTCTTACAGGATTACATTCTGTTTTTGGTATAGGTGGCGGATAACAACACATTTAATATTTCTAGCAAATATATACTGGTGTATAAGGGTGTAATTGTCTGTTACATGCTGTTCATGTTTCTATATGAATTATTATTAATATTGCTATATCAATCATGTAAACACACATTTAAATGATGATCTTTAACTTAAGCAATATCATATATTTATATACTTAATATATTCTACATGATTTTATGCTTGGTAAGCTTAACTGTCTTCCAGTGATTATAAGTCTTAATTGTTTTCATATACATGTACTTGTGTGATTTTTGCACATACAGGAGACTGAGATATATTCGGGTAGGTTTATAACATAGTTTCAATTTTATAACAAATTTTTAAAAAAACACGAGTTGACATGAGAACATATGAGCGCCGCTGTACAATTTCCAACGTCTTCTATAAGTGACGTCATTTCCAGAAAACGTCACACGTGATGTCACCATGTACTGACAGTAGGCAATACTTGCCCCCTATGGTTATATGAAAACAAAGTGACCATATGGAGTAAATTTTTTCCTTTCTTGAAATGACGTCACTTACAAAGAGGTTGTAAATCCCATAGCAGCGCTCATATAATTATTATTTGTGTATACACTATGCCCTATAGAAAGGTGTGTGTTAGTATGTATGTACATATACATGTTTGAATGTAATTGTGTGTTAATAGTGACAAGACTTGTTGGGTAATTTTATATAATCAGTTTATACCTGACATTAAATAGCTGTCAGTTTGTAATATAAATTCTATATTTCTGTGCTACATGTATTTTACAATGAAAACGACATGCCATATTTTCTTCATGAAATATTTATGTTTTAAGTTGTGCATAATACAAATGTAAAATTATTAAATTTCATCTCTGTTATTAGCTCGGCAGATTAGTGAAAAAATCGTTCACATTGTGGTACAAGCACCAAAATTGACATGGAGACTCCTTTGGGTCTACTTATTCGGAAAATCACGTTAGCCACCTGAAATTCAAAATGGCGGCCATTTTTTCAAGATGGCCACCATTCTAGTTAATCATAACTGTTTTTATTATTTAACTTGACATGCATGACCAAACTAAACGGTTTTTGATCAGAAATTATACATATTCATTGTATGTATATTTACAAAAATAAAAAAAATAGTTTTTTCCTGGTTATGATATCTTTTTTTTTTATGGGTTTTATTAAATGTTTTATAAGCTTTTTTTTTTTTTTTAGTTTTTTTCCTCTTTTTTTTCTCAAATTAAAGAACTAATCCTGTCTTTGAATATATTCTATCCTTCACAATTGTATTTACACAGAGCTGTACAAGGGAGACTAAATCGATAACACTTGCACCTGCCACGACATTCAGTTGTGCATCCACACTTTGTAAGCTGTTGGCAACTCTGAGCAATTGGCGGAAGTGCTGTCCAAAAGATTTGCCACTTGTCATCTTGCTTTTTCCAACCCCAGTCAGCAGGGCTTTCGGTTTCCATTTGACATATAGTTGATTGGCCCCATATGCAACCGGCTTGGTATGCAGCAAGCTTAACATGTTGAATAAGAGCTGCTTGTGTTGGAGGAATTGATTCATATGACCTCTGTTTTCAAGCAAACATTTCCAGTCTTGCTTCATCAATACTATCAGTGGCACTAGACCTGTCATACATAGTGATTACCTCTCAAGAATATTATGATCTTCTTCGTCAATTGTTGGTGGGTACTGACTGAGTTATATAAAAACAGTAGAAGCCTCAGGGCATACACCCCATGTTTGCCATGCACTCTTTTTCCCTTTACCACGGAATGCAGATATGACATCACATTCAGTAAAAGCGTGGACAAATAGAAGGCCCTTGGACTTTACTGGGCCAATTGACGTACCTATATCATGTATGGAAATCCACCTCAAGTTTTGTCCTTGACCAAATGCGACCCACAGCTTTTCTACACCAAGAAGCTGCAGAATTGGCAGAACACTGACCGCAATGACAAGGACATCTGTGTCGCTGGCTTTAATCATAACGATTTTGTTACCATCTGCTGCAGCGTGTTTTGCATGCAAGAAGATTCGTGTGTCTGCTTCCTGGTGATTGCAGTGTTTGAGTCCTTCAATCTCCAACGCTGAAAATTCACGATTAGATTTGTGAACAACAAATTTTCCGTTATGGAATTCTGCAGCCAGCTGCTTTTCCATGACATGCCGTATTGCGGCCACTGAATGGGCTTGGTCACGAAGAAGAGGTAACAGCGATGTAATACTCACTTCAAATACTGGACCTCTTTTCTTGTAGGCATGGTGGGCCGAGCAAGTAATGTTTTCTTCTTCTATTCGGCTTACCTTCTCAAGCCATTCATGCTCAGCTGTCAAATCAATTTTGAAATTATTTGTATCGAAGCCCAATGGTATATTGACTTTGGATGGAGTTGGATTATTTTTCGTAAAGAAAGCAGGGTGGATGTTGGTGAAAGAATCAGGAAGTTACGGAACTCTCTTTACCTTGCTGTCTTTAATATGAATTGACTTACGCTTTTCACCTGCATTGTCAGTTGATGGATGCTGGAAGAGTGAAATGCTTGTTCCATGGAAAGAAGTGGTTGCTGTTGTTGCAGTAGGATTATGGTCTATGTTGTCCATAGCAGCACTAAACTATACTAGAGTGAATATTTAGCTGACACTGAACCGCATGCTGAGTTTCACAGCAGTGGTGGCACCAGCGTGCCCTGGTTGTGCTTTGACCCTCACTCTCTTTCTCCCGTAAATGATAGTAGGAGCTTCAAAAAAGATCTATAAAAGCAAATTGCTATTTGCCCCCAAAACCATTAAGATGGAACTAATAAGTCAACTTTATATTAAGAATATTTTTTTTCAATCGGGATTGGCGGCCATCTTGAAAATGGCCGCCATTTTGATTTTTTTTTTTTTTTTTTTTTTTCAAACAAGTATCCTAAGGGGAGTACCCATGCACATTTTGATGCTTGTATCACAAACTGAACGATTTTTCTAAATATTTACTTAATCTGCCGGGCTATATGCATGTACAGGGTGTCCAAAAAGAAAGGTAACACTTTGAAATCTTCACAATTTTGTGAAATTTTGGAGTATTTAGATGAAATTTATATCATTATAAAGGCCAAACGTTAAACTTTTGGTTGTTTCTGTAAAAGACGCGGTAAATTGAATAACGTTGTGGCGTGATGACGTCATTGGAAAAACTTGTTATTGTAAAGATGACGCGACTGACGTCTGATCAGCGTATTTTTATCGTGAAAAAATATTATGAAACAAAATGTGTCACAGACGTGCGAAGGAAGAATATCAGACGAGAAATTAAAAAAATCAGTCAGGAAATGTGTGGTAATGTTATTAACAATTTCATAGTACGAGTAAAACAAGGAAAGGTGATGAAAGGCCGTCATTTGGAGAACGTCATTAATTATTAAAACGACGTCGGAGACATATTCAGGTAGTTATAAGAAAAAAAATGTAAATAGGTCATTGATCAATATATTTAACTCAAATTGTTACCATAAAAACTTTCATCTTTGCTCTACAATTATACAAAGTTTAGTATGTTTATCTTGTAACAAATGAAAGTTATTGCGGTATGAAAGTCTTACCATTCTTTTCGGACACCCTGTACATGTACTTAATGTGTGTGAAGTGTTTTGTGTGATACTATCGTAACTACGTCCTTGTCATTGCTGAGTTACAACATTTTCTTCAACCTCCATGAAATGTATTCATATTTGAAGCTCACATTAAATTATTAATAAACCGATCCTTTTTTGTTTTTGGTTTCTGTAATCATGAAATTTCTCAGTTTGTTTTCATATTGTTGAATATTCATCAGAAAAAACAAGACATTATTTAAAATCTAAAAGTTTAATAATGTATCTATCACAGAATCAAGGGAGATAAGAAAACTTGTACAAACACAAAGGTAACAAAAAGAGCAAGGGGCCCAAAGTCAACAAACATTACATAAACAAATAGATGTGTTCTCCCATGGCAACCAGAAGCTAGGAGTTTACAAACATAGTTACATGCTCTTATCTTCTCACCTTTCCTGGTGTTTACATTTTCAAAAATAAATTCACAAGGTCCTGAAATTTTATGTCCAGAATATGAAGAAATATTTTAAACAAGAAATATCTTTAAAAAGATGAAAAAACACAGATGCTGTACCTTTATTGGTAAGATTTTGAGTTATTGCGCGATCATATGATAGAAGAATTAATCAGCACAATCATAGATATGTATGTCTGCATTCAATCGATAATTTATTTCTTGAGCAGACGAAATTATTCAGCGATGCATAAGCAAATCAAATCTGCAGTCATAAATGTCGATGCAAATTGACAACCGAACTGGGTTTGTAAACTGGACGCTGATTGGTTCGAAATCTGCAAAGTTGTAAAATAGACTGGAGTGTAGCTAAAGCCCAGCTTAATACGACTGCGCCAAAAAACTTACATAGAACAACAGTTCAATATCCGAGACAATCATTGCTAGTTGGTATGTTTCGTTCCGGGCTCAACTGATGAGGAAAGTCGTAGAACTCATCATTTGTTTTTACAGTTATGATTTCACTTATGGCTTGTACTCTTAATTAATTATCATAGTGTAACCGATGATAGTTTTAGACATTATTTTCTTGAATACTTTATTGCATTAATCACCATTTAATCTTTGTAAGTTTCCCATAATAACTGATACTGTACAGCATTTTCAGAGCGACACTCTCTTCAACAACAACCTCTCTTCAACAACAACCTGTCTTCAACAACAACCTCTCTTCAACAACAACCTCTCTTCAACAACAACCTCTCTTCAACAACAACCTCTCTTCAACAATAACCTCTCTTCAACAACAGTATAAAATGTTCAATGTTGAAAGAATTTACGACCACTTCAAATTATCTAGCACTATAACCTCTAGGCGATTGTCAATATGTTTCTCTCCCGCCGGGAGTTGCTCTAGACAGTTCTCCATGTACTTCATACAGTCAACAGATACTTAATATTCTCTCATCAATCCCAATCAACATCACAATTGTAAATACAGAAAATGAAAACGCACATCTGAGATGTATGAGCAAGACACACGTGATGGACGGACACGTTGTTTAGCATTCATTAGTCCAAGAAGAAACTTGTAAACTTTATAACAATTTCAATGGATTAATAAAACAAGAAAAAACACGTATCTAACATGATCGGATATAAATTCTACACTGAATATATGTACATTTTAAACGATAACACTGCAGGAGATGTTCAGCTGAATTCCACAATGTTTGATGCAAACATTTGTCTACTGTTGTGTTGCGGCATCATTTGTCTGTTTTAATAAAAATATACTCCACACTTGATTACAATAGAATTTTAACATTTGCCTTTAGACGAAAAGGCTTTGATTAGTATTCGTTTTTTATCAAAACAATAATACGTATACAGATCAGCCATTTCTTGACGGAATCATCTGCATGACAAAAACTCCATTGACGTCTGTTAAAGGACTAATCTGACGGTGCGTTTTTAAGAATATTGAAGGCAATTGTATTTCTGCAGGACAAGACATGACGTAGACATAGGTCAATGGTTAGCAGATTACTGAACACCAAATCCATAACATGAAATTGACAATCAATTGCTAGTAAAATTGTAAGTTTCAACGGCATAAATTATCAAGCAAGCAAATGCATTTCAGTCAAATTACCAACTTGTGGATGTTTTGTTACATGGGTGTTCCAAAACAACAACGATATCAATACATGGTACTGCTTTGCGACAATAGGCACATATCTTTTTTCAAAAACGTTCGGCTGAACGGACATGTGACTCGTGCCAGTTACCAATATTTGAATGTGAATTTCTACAAGTATCATCGATGCTAATTTCACCAACTTTTAAGCAAAATAAAGTCCGATTTACATGGACACCTGAAGTAAAGTTTATTTCACGTTGCAATTAAACACAGCAATTCACCCTTTGTGCAAACAACAACATTAAACGAGACAGTTGATGTGTACTCCAAGCAATGGAATCGAATGATCCTTTGCATTGAATATGAGTCTGCGTGACCAAAATGTGAAGGGAACAACATAACAACAGAAATAGAAATTGCAACACAGTAACTCATGACTTGACAAACATTTACGATGAAATATAAAAAATACAAGTGCAACAAATTCTTTGAATATGTATGTCATTGTCAAAATATTTGAAAATACAAATTATGAAAACAATGGAAATGCTTTAGGTAAAATTGGACGGATAATGTCACTTCTTAGCAATGTAAATCACGAGCATAGCCTATAGCTGATATGTACATTGTTCTTTGGGGATCTAAAAGTATTGGTAAGCGAACGATTTTAACGTATCATTTTGTATTTGGATCAAAATTAGAGTCCAATGTGCTTTTAGAGATAAAAGCTATGTCAATGTCAATGCCTATAGTTGTGTTAATAGTAGGCTTAGTTCTCGGTATTATTAATTATTGGGTTGATCTAATTACTTTCTGCATGCATTAATTTGTGATAAAAATCCCGCCACTTATAAGCATAAATATGAACACTAATCAGTATGAATGAAATACACATTGATTCACACATGAACAGGTTTAAAACGTGTTTTTGAAACCTTTTTAAATGATATATCAAATCACAGAAGATATTTCAAGGCATGCCATAGCATAAAAACGGTGACGTAACCGTCACCAAATCTATGACGCAATCAAATTCAGCGTTGTTTTATGTCTATTTATAGATCATCGTCGTTCTTGTCCATGATGCCCAGTTTCTGACCGACCCATGTACATTTTGCAATTATTTCGTCCTGCATTAAAGCGAAACACATCGACAGGATGGCCATGCCTAAAAAGAACGAATCTAAATTAGTAGAGGATAACATTTATACAGAAAGGTATGTACAAAAAATGTACATATATCTAGACGAGATTTCCCATACAAGAGACGGAAGATTGATCCCCGGACAAGCCACGTGTACTATGAAATGGATAAACTGATGATAAACTAAATGAATATCTGTTCGAAGTCATTATTCGCTTCAAATTTTGATTCCCGTAAAGAAAATTACCGTTTTCAGCAAAATAATATCATATATGTTTGTATAGGTGCATGAATGTATGTTAATTGAATGGGTAAATGTATGTCAATTGTATGTGTAAATGTATGTTAATTGTATTTGTAAATGTATGTTAATTGTATTTGTAAATGTATGAATAATGTAAATGTTTATATGTACCACATGGGTCTATGACCTTCTGGTTATTTTGGAAATAAAACCTAAAATAAAACCTATATAGCTGTTGTACATCGGCGTAAGAAATCCAAGTTTACAAAAAAGATAAAAAAAACATCATTACATACATGCCATATTTTCAGATGGTCAATAAGTGAGATTTTCCTCAGCAGGGCTGTTTTTAAGTGAGATTTGGGAAAAATAAGTGAGACTGTAAATCGTGATTTTTTGGGGCGCTTAATACACCAACACTAAATAACATTACCCCACCCAACTGTTTTCATGCGTTATAACAGTGTTACTTTGTCGCGTAAATTCCTTCATCAATTAGCATTAAACAGGGTTTCCCTTGAATTTTCTTTTAGGGGCCACAGTGGGCTTCATTTGGGGGTCATGTGTAAAATTTGGGGGTCATTTATACAAGTGACCAGATATGATACTCAAAGGCAAGTCATACTGGTATGCAAATATTGTATACATTATAACATCTACCGAATATTTTGAGAGGAGTGGATGTTTAATAAAGGTAGAAAAATCACATCTTTTTTAAGTCTTATATGCATCTATTAGAATAAGTACGGTACCCAATAGAAGTTTTCTAACCTTTGATCAAAGCTGATGTGTCGAAACTTCCACTCACTAGCCTAAAATATTTTCCAAACTAACCTCTTTGATCTGCCCGACGGTTTTACGTCACATAGAGTACAGTATTACGTCACAGCTAGCAGTATTGCCTGTCTTACATGTGCTTACGTGACCTTTATCATTTGCCTCAGTTCACCGAGTTTTGAAGTTTTTAATACCAATAAATTTAATATTCGATAGTAACAGTTAATGCTTTTATTGTGTGAACATTGCTTTTTTTGATTCTTTGATTCATGGGATATACACGTGATGGATATACATGTAGGCTAAATTACGGATCAAAGTAAGAATTTTTCAGGTTTTTTATTTAGCCAAAAAGTACGTCAAACGCATAAATTTGTGCGTCAGGAAAAACCTGCATTAAAACAAGCAGATTAACACCTTTCCTGTCAATATGATGATTAAAGTTAAATCACCGCTTTAACAAACAATTAACGTACTGCCTGAGGTGATTAAAAACACGCAAATCAACAGCTGATCAAAGCCAATCAACAAAGTGTCACCTTTAATCGGCGTTTTCGGGTAGTATCGAAGAATCATAGCATGTCCGAGATACAAAATTTCGCACGATCAGTGATTTTTTCTTGGAGGTTCAAATTTACGTGAGGTTTTAATCTAACGGCGTTAGACCGTGAGGAGGCATGAAAATACGTGAGGAAAGGTCTCACGGCGTGAGATATGGCATGTATGTCATTACATGGTGAAATTATTTCCATATTATAAACTGGTGAAAATGCACGCTACTCACCAAAGAGTACGTAAATTGCTCCCAGAATGAGTTGAGCTGTGGCTTGTGGGTTATCGAAATCTGTCCCTGGTACAACATCACCAAACCCTATGGTGCTGAGAGTCACAAAACAGAAATAAGCTGATTGCAAGGTGTCCCAGCCTTCCCACAGTCCGAACAGAACCGCTCCACCGAAGATGTAACCTGCAAATAGTTTTAAAGGCGTGTATAAATTATGCCGACGCTACGTACTCATGATGGAATATTGTGGATACATACTTATGCTCATATTTAATGTCAAAATATGTCCAATATTGTAGATATTTTTCAATATATTACATACTTTTAAGGCATATATTTTTATTTTAATTACTGGTCCATAGGCGTGGTCCAATACGTACCTACCGGAACAATATTAAGATTTACACTCGTAATGTTGGACTGTGCAAACATATTGCATGGCTCATGGTGAAAAACAGCACTGTATTACCGATATGGTACAGCGAGAACAAAGTCATGATGTCACATCCAGGAACAAATTGCATGGCTCATCGTGAGATACAGCACTGTATTACCGATATGGTACAGCGAGAACAAAGTCATGATGTCACATCCAGGAACATATTGCATGGCTCATCGTGAGATACAGCACTGTATTACCGATATGGTACAGCGAGAACAAAGTCATGATGTCACATCCAGGAACATATTGCATGGCTCATCGTGAGATACAGCACTGTATTACCGATATGGTACAGCGAGAACAAAGTCATGATGTCACATCCAGGAACATATTGCATGGCTCATGGTGAAATACAGCACTGTATTACCGATATGGTACAGCGAGAACAAAGTCATGATGTCACAACAGGAACATATTTATTATTTCTTAAATCAAAAGCCATGATTATACCATTTTAAGTCCAATTTACTATCTCAATATTGGTCTGTGGAAGATATGAATGTATTTGATATCTTACCAGCAATCACAATCATCGTGATAGTTAAAGGCACAGTGACCTTCTTCTCGTCAAGGTCATCATCTTCATCATCACTGTCATCATCCAGTACCATCGGCTGGTTTCTGATAGCCTGGTTCCTGTTTGCAAGTTCAGCTTTGTTGAGAGTCTTGATGTCTAAAGGCACAATTTTAGGTTTCGTTGAATCGTCCTGAATAGGAAGGTATTACCTTGATTAGTCACTAAATACTATCCAAAATAGCAACATAACATAACTAATCATAACGACTGTTCGGCATTTACACTGAAAAACAATTCAGTCCATGTAATAAAATACAAATTTAAGAAACCGGTTTTATATGCCGACTTAAAATTTGACATTCTAGTATTATACATAGTACTCTATCGACTTTCACAAAGAAAATACCCATGTATCGTCATGGTTGTCCACGCGTGTGGGTGAGTACGATTTTCAACTTTTGGCACGAGTATCACGTGTACTGTGTTGTAAGTGGTAAATTTCATCTGATATGCAATCAACGTTGTATGTCCAACACGAAAAACAGAAATGATGCCGACAAAGACCACTGAAGAAAGCGTCCAGATCCGTCGGTATGATTGATGCTGGTACATCGATACGACAGATATGACTTACTTTATAAATGAATTAATCAATTCAAATAGATTTGGAAAATAATTATAAAAAATATATAATTTTTGTATTATTACCACGTTTTATTTTATGCTTTCCAGTGGTTTATAGAGATTTATCAGTGAAATAAAAATGGTATTTTTCTCTTTCAAACAGTGAAAATATCATTTTTGGGACTATTTTTTACCCCACTGGTAATCCTAAAAGGGTTATCACTGTGTAGAAACTAAATTGCCTCCCTTTGTATTGAAATGAGAATAAATCACAAAATTACCTCCCTTTTGTACATGAACTAGAAAACCATGACGTCATCATCCGGTATATTTGTTGACATTTCGAAGTAAGATGCGGTTGTTTTACCGCTTGTATTTCACATAATTTCGAACAAATGAATGTTCGTTATATATATTTGTTTACATAGCGATATCTTGCCATGCGGGTATTTTAATTTAAGTGCCTGTGCCGTCGAAAACTAAAGACGCCGGGATACTTGATTTTTCGTCTGCAAGTGCAACATTTAACAATACATGTATATTTAACATGGAACAGCTATTTTCATGGAAACTTCAACTTCAACGGAATCTAGATTAATGGGACTCTCCCGAGTGGTCAACTATTCGAATGTACAAAACCTGAGGTAATCTGATGAAGCCTATAGCCACGCGAAGAAACCCCTCTCGCCAGACCATTCAAGAGAGTTGTGTCATCTCTGACGGTTTATATAGTGACTGATATTCCTGTGCAAAACTCGTCCGTTACTACAGACTGTTTAAAAGCGTTCTCCAAATTTCAAAGTTCTTTGTTAACAAATTAATTCCATCTTTTTACGTGTTGTCACTTTAATTCCCAACATGGCGTCGCGCTTCGATCAATTATCGATGAACATATGAAAATTGCTACGTCATAATTTGTTGAATAATTTTTAGAAAATATTTTTAACTATAATTTCACGTGAACAAATTATTTGATTGTCACAATATTTCATATCAAATTGTTTTTTATCGACTTTTCATTGCTGTTTTCATGAATAAATTGGTAAAAGTTCGCACTATTTTGTCAGCGGTTGATGAAAAATCGATATGGTGTTATTCGGCCACGGAGAGGCACCGCACAGGGAAGTAAATGAGACGCTCGAGTAGTTAATGGGTAAAATAATGTTTAATTCTTTAAAAAAGTATAAATTAAAAAGACTATTTGTTGATTTCGATGGATTATCGAATTTTATTTCACGAGTGGTCAAAAGAAATATCGTGAAATAAATTCGATCTTCCATCGAAATCAACAAATTTCCTATATTTATTAACATTTCAGGTTGCCGTCTGTTCAATACGCGCAAATATGTAAATTTGTTTCTGATCTTATATTTCGGCGAACTACCTACTAGTGGACGTTTAGAAATTGTGTTCAGTGTATACTTTAAAACGCCATTAAAAACGCAACCAAAAAGTGTGCATATATAGATAAAGTGACATTGCAAAGGCAAACATATTCTTTATTTCTCAACATAGTTTCATAAAATTAATCAGTAATGAAATAAAAACTAATTGATGTAGAGTTTGATAAAGTTTTGAACAAGAATTATCTGTAAAACACTTTTGACAGCTGGTATTACAAAATGACACCTAGTTCAAATACATGTAGTTGCTTTTTTAATGGCGTCAAGTATATTTCGGTCGGCCAGAGTTGATTGAACGATGATAATTAAATTGATGTGTCGGTAATGATGCAGTAATATTTTGAACTGAAAATATTTGCGTTATATTTCCGCTATCGTTTTAGTTAAGCTAAGTCATTTCTTATTTCTATTATTGATAAAATAGCGTGCTCAGGACGAAGCGATTGTAATTCATACCCCTTTTGGTGGAATTTTCTTGAATTCTGTTTGCATTGGCGCCTGTGCATTCGGAATAATTCGAGCACGATCGTTCCATGCAGAGTCCGGTTCCTGGGCATTCGGTTTTATTTGAACAACCTACAAACACAAGATATAGTCATTATAGATAAATGTGTATCGTTTAAATAAACACCGGAACGTATTTTAGTAAAAGAAATCTACGTTTGAAACTAAAACCTGTGCGTCGATCTAATGTGTATCACATCCAAACTGTATACCGTAAACTAATGTGTATCACATCCAAACTGTATACCGTAAACTAATGTGTATCACATCCAAACTGTATACCGTAAACTAATGTCTGGAATGCTTAACTTTAAAACTTCAATAAAAACATCTCATTTAAAGCGTATGTATACAGTACAACCTCTCCAACGCTGCCCTCTCATCAGGAACAATTTCTTTTCTTTTGTATTTGCGTTTATTTATCGTCGCCACCGGTTTCCCATATGGCCGACGCCTCCAGAAGAATGTAAGTCATTTTCGATCTTTGGAGGATAGTGCATGATACAGAAGATGTCTCAGTTCAAAAAATACTCCTGGTTCTTTTACGTGCCTGATGTAAAGCATCATACACGGAACCTCTGTTTTTGTCTCAATCCGAAAGACTGTTAGTACTGTTAGTGGTGCAGCGGGGGATCGAACTTGCGACCCCAGGATTACTAGTCCAGCGCGTTACCACTGGACCACGGATCCGCCACAATTTCTTTTCCTGTAGTATTTACCACAAATTAACCCATCTAGAGCAACTTAAAACAACAGCTGAAATAAATACCTCCCAAAGCGTATTGCTCTGGAGAAGTTGCGTTGTACGTGTAAAATTTTGTCTACAATTGTTTTAAATTCACAAACAAACATTTTATATTAACCTTATTCTTTGGTTTCTTTGTGCAGCAACCACAGCAGCAGATCTTCGCATACACGAACCTGAAGATGTCTGCAAGAACGTCACCAATGTTGGCCAGACACAGCAACATCAGGGGTATACCAAGCACGGAATATGCGATACACACCAACCGTCCCCAGAATGTCTTCGGTGCAATATGACCATATCCTGTAACAATGTAAGAAATACATGTTGAGAAATGTATCAGTGACCATGTAGAGGTTCGACACCATGACGGAAGCACCCAACACATGTTAGCAGTATGAAATGTATTAGTGACCCTGTAGAGGTTCGACACCATGACGGTAGCGCCAAGCACATGTTAGCAGTATAAAATGTATTAATGACCCTGTAGAGGTTCGACACCATGACGGTAGCGCCAAGCACATGTTAGCAGTATGAAATGTATCACTGACCCTGTAGATGTTCGACACCATGACGGTAGCGTCAAGCACATGTTAGCAGTATGAAATGTATTAGTGACCCTGTAGAGGTTCGACACCATGACGGTAGTACCCAACACATGTTAGCAGTATGAAATGTATTAGTGACCATGTAGAGGTTCGACACCATGACGGTAGCGCCAAGTACATGTTAGCAGTATGAAATGTATCAGTGACCCTGTAGAGGTTCGACACCATGACGGTAGCGCCAAGCACATGTTAGCAGTATGAAATGTATCAGTGACCATGTAGAGGTTCGACACCATGACGGTAGCGCCAAGCACATGTTAGCAGTATGACATGTATCAGTGACCCAGTAGAGGTTCGACACCATGACGGTAGCGCCAAGCACATGATAGCAGTAAAAATCATAAAAGGCGCATGCATAAATATTGATTGCAAATAGGAGTACATGTACCTCATTAGCATACTGACACTCAATACATATAGTCAATACAAACATTCAATACTCACACTCAGTACATACTCTCAATACTCACACTCAATACATACACTCAATACATACACTCAGTACATACTCTCAATACATACACTCAATACTCCCACTCAGTACATACACTCAGTACATACACTCAATACATACACTCAATACTCCCACTCAGTACATACACTCAATACACCCAGTCAGTACATACACTCAGTACTCACACTCAATACATACACTCAATACATACACTCAGTACTCCCACTCAGTACATACACTCAATACACCCAGTCAGTACATACACTCAGTACTCACACTCAATACATACACTCAATACATACACTCAGTACTCCCACTCAGTACATACACTCAATACACCCAGTCAGTACATACACTCAATACAACCAGTCAGTACATACACTCAGTACTCACACTCAATACATACACTCAATACATACACTCAGTACTCCCACTCAGTACATACACTCAATACACCCAGTCAGTACATACACTCAGTACTCACACTCAATACATACACTCAATACACCCAGTCAGTACATACACTCAGTACTCCCAGTCAGTACATACACTCAGTACTCCCACTCAATACATACACTCAATACACCCAGTCAGTACATACACTCAATACTCCCACTCAATACATACACTCAATACACCCAGTCAGTACATACACTCAGTACTCAAACTCAATACATACACTCAATACACCCAGTCAGTACATACACTCAGTACTCACACTCAATACATACACTCAGTACTCCCACTCAATACATACACTCAATACACCCAGTCAGTACATACACTCAGTACTCCCACTCAATACATACACTCAGTAATCACACTCAATACATACACTCAATACACCCAGTCAGTACATACACTCAGTACTCACACTCAATACATACACTCAGTACTCCCACTCAATACACCCAGTCAGTACATACACTCAGTACTCCCACTCAATACATACACTCAATACACCCAGTCAGTACATACACTCAGTACTCCCACTCAATACATACACTCAATACACCGAGTCAGTACATACACTCAATACTCCCACTCAATACATACACTCAATGCACCCAGTCAGTACATACACTCAGTACTCCCAGTCAGTACATACACTCAGTACTCCCACTCAATACATACACTCAATACACCCAGTCAGTACATACACTCAGTACTCACACTCAATACATACACTCAATACACCCAGTCAGTACATACACTCAGTACTCACACTCAATACATACACTCAATACACCCAGTCAGTACATACACTCAGTACTCACACTCAATACATACACTCAATACTCCCAGTCAGTACATACACTCAGTACTCACACTCAATACATACACTCAGTACTCCCAGTCAGTACATACACTCAGCACTCACACTCAATACATACACTCAATACTCCCACTCAATACATACACTCAGTACATACACTCAGTACTCACACTCAATACATACACTCAACACATACACTCAATACATACACTCAATACACCCAGTCAGTACATACACTCAGTACTCACACTCAATACATACACTCAATACTCCCACTCAATACATACACTCAGTACTCACACTCAATACATACACTCAGTACTCCCACTCAATACATACACTCAGTACATACACTCAGTACTCACACTCAATACATACACTCAATACATACACTCAATACATACACTCAATACACCCAGTCAGTACATACACTCAGTACTCACACTCAATACATACACTCAATACTCCCACTCAATACATACACTCAGTACTCACACTCAATACATACACTCAGTACTCACACTCAATACATACACTCAATACTCCCACTCAATACATACACTCAATACACACAGTCAGTACATACACTCAGTACTCACACTCAATTCATACACTCAGTACTCACACTCAATACATACACACAATACATACACTCAATACTCCCACTCAATACATACACTCAGTACTCACACTCAATACATAGACTCAGTACTCACACTCAATACATACACTCAATACTCCCAGTCAGTACATACACTCAGTACTCACACTCAATACTCCCACTCAATACATACACTCAATACTCCCACTCAATACATACACTCAGTACTCACACTCAATACATACACTCAATACTCCCACTCAATACATACACTCAGTACATACACTCAATACATACACTCAATACATACACTTAGTACATACATTCAATACATACATTCAATATTCACATTCAATACATACACCCATTACATACACTCAATACTCCCAATCAGTACATACACTCAATACATACACTCAATACTCCCATTCAATACAAACACTCAATACATACACTCAATACTCCCACTCAGTACATACATTCAATACATACACTCAATACTCCCAATCAGAACATACACTCAGTAAATACACTCAATACTCCCAATCAGTACATACACTCAATACATACACTCAATACTCACATTCAATACAAACACTCAATACATACACTCAATACTCCAACTCAGTACATACATTAAATACATACTCTCAATACTCATATTCAAAACATACACTCAATACTCACATTCAATACATACACTCAATACTCACACTCAGTACATACACTCAATACTCACACTCAATGCATACACTCAATACTCATATTCAATACATACACTCAATACATACACTCAATACTCACATTCAATACATACACTCAATACTCACATTCAATACATACAGTCAATACTCACACTCAATACATACACTCAATACTCACACTCAATACGTACACTCAATACTCACATTCAATACATACACTCAATACTCCCATGCACTACATACACTCAATATATACACTCAATACTCCCAGTCAGTACATACACTCAATACTCACATTCAATACATACACTCAATACATACACTCAGTACATACACACAATACATACACTCAATACATACACTCAATACATACACTCAATACATACACTCAATACTCACACTCAGTACATGCACTCAATACTCACACTCAATACAAACACTCAATACATACACACATTAAACACATTCAATACATTCACTTTATACTCGCATGCAATACGTACACTCAGTACTGACACTCAATACATACACTCAATACATACACTCAATACTCGCATGCAATACATACACTCAGTACTGACACTCAATACATACACTCAATACATACACTCAATACATACACTCAATACATACACTCAATACTCGCATGCAATACATACACTCAATACTCGCATGCAATACGTACACTCAGTACTGACACTCAATACATACACTCAATACATACACTCAATACATACACTCAATACTCGCATGCAATACATACACTCAGTACTGACACTCAATTTCAGATTCACTCTCATGTTTCAAAGACAGTGTATCAATGTAATAGTTGGCACTAAGCATGTATGTAATTTACATAGAGTTTGTGACTTATTGGGAGTGGTTAACGGTTATATCTCCCGGACCTAGCTATTTGTCGGAAATATCCGCATTCATATCAGTTCATTGTCAATAATACCAAACATATAAATACCAAGTTATTGCGAGTTTTATTTAATTTATCGAAACAGATGTAAGTTCCTATTGTCATGTAATAACTTTCCTGTGGAGAATTCAATATCGTTAGAACGTTAACAAGCAGTGAAGTATTTGAATTAATTTGATGTGTTGAATACTAACAAACAGTCAGTACGTGAATTACAAAAGAAAAACCTGACGACCTCCGGTAGCAAGATAAACATATACCAATGCCTCTTTGTAGGAGATATTGTTTATTTCAAAATAATGGCTGATTTACAATAGTGAATTCTGAACACTTAGAGAAGATCGATGACTAAAGTATAATACAGTATTCAGCCGCGTAACCAGACATGCGCTTGTACGCCAATGCGTACAATTCGTCAGAGAAAGTGAAACGAATAAAAGTTCAAAAAATGCAATAAAAACTGAAGGCTGGAGGTTATGGGCAAATTCGCCCGAATATATCAGTTGTTTGACACTGCAATTTAAGTAGAAAGCTAATGACAAAGAAAATGCCATATTTTAACACTGAAATAGCATGAAAACGCACCATTTGCCTCCTAATTTCAAATATTTCCAAACCCCGGGCGGCGGGCCCCCCTCCCACACCTACCCCCTTTCGCAGCCTTGCTGCTCGTTTCGCACCAACGATGCTCACACTTGGCGTACACTTCAAAAACGTCCAGGTACGCCCCTGGTATTCTACTCAATACGGCATAGAAGCAGATCACTCGAAATGACGCTAGCCGCAGTGAACATGAAACCAGGAAAATCTTACTTAATTACCTTAAACGGCCTTTCTTTGAAGTACATGCTTCCATTTATACCCCTATTTTATACAATATTTCCTTTTGCGATTAAAAAAATTAAAGCACTGATATAATCATGTTTATGTTTTAAGTGCTTGTTAACGTTCTGTATTCAAATGAATTCAAAACACTGATGTGTGTAGACCTGAGAGAAGAAAATGGCAAGTTATGAATTATAAATGAATAACTACAGGTATGAGTGTTCTGATCGATTGTTGGTAACATTAACATGTATATAAAACCAAGACATGGTTCCACTACTGATCGATTGTTGGTAACATTAACATGTATATAAAACCAAGACATGGTTCCACTACTGATCGATTGTTGGTAACATTAACATGTATATAAAACAAAGACATGGTTCCACTACTGATCGATTGTTGGTAACATTAACATGTATATAAAACCAAGACATGGTTCCACTACTGATCGATTGTTGGTAACATTAACATGTATATAAAACAAAGACATGGTTCCACTACTGATCGATTGTTGGTAACATTAACATGTATATAAAACCAAGACATGGTTCCACTACTGATCGATTGTTGGTAACATTAACATGTATATAAAACAAAGACATGGTTCCACTACTGATCGATTGTTGGTAACATTAACATGTATATAAAACCAAGACATGGTTCCACTACTGATCGATTGTTGGTAACATTAACATGTATATAAAACAAAGACATGGTTCCACTACTGATCGATTGTTGGTAACATTAACATGTATATAAAACCAAGACATGGTTCCACTACTGATCGATTGTTGGTAACATTAACATGTATATAAAACAAAGACATGGTTCCACTACTGATCGATTGTTGGTAACATTAACATGTATATAAAACCAAGACATGGTTCCACTACTGATCGATTGTTGGTAACATTAACATGTATATAAAACAAAGACATGGTTCCACTACTGATCGATTGTTGGTAACATTAACAGGTATATAAAACAAAGACATGGTTCCACTACTGATCGATTGTTGGTAACATTAACAGGTATATAAAACAAAGACATGGTTCCACTACTGATCGATTGTTGGTAACATTAACATGTATATAAAACAAAGACATGGTTCCACTACTGATCGATTGTTGGTAACATTAACAGGTATATAAAACAAAGACATGGTTCCACTACTGATCGATTGTTGGTAACATTAACATGTATATAAAACAAAGACATGGTTCCACTACTTGTTTTATAATTATTAATTAAACGAGCGACAAGTCAGTGTGCGATTTGTTGAATTGTCAACACATCTATGTAACCGCATAACAGTCATGCGGAACTCAAAAAAGGAAATACAAAAAAGTATAATTTCAAAACAAGCAATCAGATATTCAATTGCCTAAAGTGTGCTGATACTATTGGCTGATAGTTTCTGGAACCCGTCATCCAAGAAATATACAGTAAAACATGGTGTAATGACAACAGGGGAATAGTATGTACCAGGTGTTCACAAAATGTGTCTAACAATCTCAAATGTCTGGTAAAACATTAATCGGATGCGGCAACAATGAATTAATACATGAAGTAAAAAAAAGTCTGGTTTTGTTTTCGGTAAACTCTGCATCCCGAAGTAAAATGTTATACGTATAAGCAAATTATAACGCACTTTTAGGTTGTTTTTTTGTTGAAACTTATTTTATTTTACATCGATTGTTAAACAAAATATTAGATCTTATACTAATTCCCCTCAATGCCAGCTTTCTGGCTACTTGTGCCATATTCAGAGAGAATGCATTAAAATATGCATGATTGTGATCAAATCCCGCTCAACGCTCGAACTCACGACCTTCTGATCAGCAGTCAGGCGCTCTGCCCCTCGATATTTATTACACGGACACCAGTTATTGTACAATGATTTTACGATGTATGTGAATATTTTCAAACCTACCAATTGTTGTTATCACTGTGACAGAGAACATGAGAGCACCAGGCCATGACCACTCATGTATGGGTCCATTGTCTCCACCATAGTTGTCACAATCTCGTCCATCGTATCCTATAGCCAACGAGTTGTTTCTGAATGTCTGAAATCGTACAATACATTGTTCAAGTATCGTGTTCTCACGTAATTCTAACCCAATAATAATGATAACAGGGCCTGTATTCACAAACGTTTTAAGACTGAATCTCAGACTTAGACTTAAAAATTGTAAAATGTTCATTTTGTTCCTACGTTATTGTTACACAATATATTTTGGTAAAACATGGCAAAAGTGTAGAGTGAGTAACAAGAAATATTCAGGCAAAAATATAATGAAAACGAAATGCTTGTAAATGTTTTTTTTGCAATTTTGAAGTCTAAGTCTGTGATTCAGTCTTAACACATTTGTGAATACGGGCCCAGGATTCATGTTCAGTTTTAGGTCGATATTATTGTATACAGTACAAGCCAACCAGAGCCACATCAATTGGAATATGTTAATTATGGCTGTTGTTAAGAGGTTGTTGCTCTAGAGAGGTAAAATAGTTTTATCTACAACGGGAAATTGATAATGATGGTATAAGAGAGGCAGTTACTCAAGATACGGTCGCTCTATAAGAATAGCATGGAAAGCACGTCATTACACTGTTTCTATGGTATAAGAGAGGCAGTTACTCAAGATACGGTCGCTCTATAAGAATAGCATGGAAAGCACGCCATTACACTGTTTCTATGGTATAAGAGAGGCAGTTACTCGAGATACGGTCGCTCTATAAGAATAGCATGGAAAGCACGCCATTACACTGTATCTATGGTATAAGAGAGGCAGTTACTCGAGATACGGTCGCTCTATAAGAATAGCATGGAAAGCACGCCATTACACTGTTTCTATGGTATAAGAGAGGCAGTTACTCAAGATACGGTCGCTCTATAAGAATAGCATGGAAAGCACGACATTACACTGTTTCTATGGTATAAGAGAGGCAGCTACTCAAGATACGGTCGCTCTATAAGAATAGCATGGAAAGCACGCCATTACACTGTTTCTATGGTATAAGAGAGGCAGTTACTCAAGATACGGTCGCTCTATAAGAATAGCATGGAAAGCACGTCATTACACTGTTTCTATGGTATAAGAGAGGCAGTTACTCAAGATACGGTCGCTCTATAAGAATAGCATGGAAAGCACGCCATTACACTGTTTCTATGGTATAAGAGAGGCAGTTACTCAAGATACGGTCGCTCTATAAGAATAGCATGGAAAGCACGTCATTATACTGTTTCTATGGTATAAGAGAGGCAGTTACTCAAGATACGGTCGCTCTATAAGAATAGCATGGAAAGCACGCCATTACACTGTTTCTATGGTATAAGAGAGGCAGTTACTCAAGATACGGTCGCTCTATAAGAATAGCATGGAAAGCACGCCATTACACTGTTTCTATGGTATAAGAGAGGCAGTTACTCAAGATACGGTCGCTCTATAAGAATAGCATGGAAAGCACGCCATTACACTGTTTCTATGGTATAAGAGAGGCAGTTACTCAAGATACGGTCGCTCTATAAGAATAGCATGGAAAGCACGCCATTACACTGTTTCTATGGTATAAGACAGGCAGTTACTCAAGATACGGTCGCTCTATATAAGAATAGCATGGAAAGCACGTCATTATACTGTTTCTATGGTATAAGAGAGGCAGTTACTCAAGATACGGTCGCTCTATAAGAATAGCATGGAAAGCACGCCATTACACTGTTTCTATGGTATAAGAGAGGCAGTTACTCAAGATACGGTCGCTCTATAAGAATAGCATGGAAAGCACGTCATTATACTGTTTCTATGGTATAAGAGAGGCAGTTACTCAAGATACGGTCGCTCTATAAGAATAGCATGGAAAGCACGTCATTATACTGTTTCTATGGTATAAGAGAGGCAGTTACTCAAGATACGGTCGCTCTATAAGAATAGCATGGAAAGCACGCCATTACACTGTTTCTATGGTATAAGAGAGGCAGTTACTCAAGATACGGTCGCTCTATAAGAATAGCATGGAAAGCACGCCATTACACTGTTGCTATGGTATAAGAGAGGCAGTTACTCAAGATACGGTCGTTCTATAAGAATAGCATGGAAAGCACGTCATTATACTGTTTCTATGGTATAAGAGAGGCAGTTACTACTCAAGATACGGTCGCTCTATAAGAATAGCATGGAAAGCACGCCATTACACTGTTTCTATGGTATAAGAGAGGCAGTTACTCAAGATACGGTCGCTCTATAAGAATAGCATGGAAAGCACGTCATTACACTGTTTCTATGGTATAAGAGAGGCAGTTACTCAAGATACGGTCGCTCTATAAGAATAGCATGGAAAGCACGTCATTACACTGTTTCTATGGTATAAGAGAGGCAGTTACTCAAGATACGGTCGCTCTATAAGAATAGCATGGAAAGCACGTCATTACACTGTTTCTATGGTACAAGAGAGGCAGTTACTACTCAAGATACGGTCGCTCTATAAGAATAGCATGGAAAGCACGCCATTACACTGTTTCTATGGTATAAGAGGGGCAGTTACTCAAGATACGGTCGCTCTATAAGAATAGCATGGAAAGCACGCCATTACACTGTTTCTATGGTACAAGAGAGGCAGTTACTACTCAAGATAGGTCGCTCTATAAGAATAGCATGGAAAGCACGCCATTACACTGTTTCTATGGTACAAGAGAGGCAGTTACTCAAGATACGGTCGCTCGATAAGAATAGCATGGAAAGCACGTCATTATACTGTTTCTATGGTATAAGAGAGGCAGTTACTCGAGATACGGTCGCTCTATAAGAAAAGCATGGAAAGCACGTCATTATACTGTTTCTATGGTATAAGAGAGGCAGTTACTCAAGATATGGTCGCTCTATAAGAATAGCATGGAAAGCACGCCATTACACTGTTTGTTTCTATGGTATAAGAGAGGCAGCTACTCAAGATACGGTCGCTCTATAAGAATAGCATGGAAAGCACGCCATTACACTGTTTCTATGGTATAAGAGAGGCAGTTACTCAAGATACGGTCGCTCTATAAGAATAGCATGGAAAGCACGCCATTATACTGTTTCTATGGTATAAGAGAGGCAGTTACTCAAGATACGGTCGCTCTATAAGAATAGCATGGAAAGCACGCCATTACACTGTTGCTATGGTATAAGAGAGGCAGTTACTCAAGATACGGTCGCTCTATAAGAATAGCATGGAAAGCACGTCATTATACTGTTTCTATGGTATAAGAGAGGCAGTTACTCAAGATACGGTCGCTCTATAAGAATAGCATGGAAAGCACGCCATTACACTGTTTCTATGGTATAAGAGAGGCAGTTACTCAAGATACGGTCGCTTGATAAGAATAGCATGGAAAGCACGTCATTATACTGTTTCTATGGTATAAGAGAGGCAGTTACTCAAGATACGGTCGCTCTATAAAAATAGCATGGAAAGCA